>CM035228.1:79410766-80027599 GCA_020226215.1 Sindora glabra
ACAAGAAACACGAACTAAATCTTCATTTGACAATGTAATTGATACTTAATTTACAAACCATAGATATTAACCTTTGGTAAATGGGTCACAAAAAAAAAGCATAGCTTTATTTAATCTAATGGTTCCATTTTAGAAGACTCTCACATGGTCTCTAAATTTGAATTTTCTCATTTTTCTTTCACAAGGAGTGTTTTAGAAGAACTTACATATTGACCTAGGCAATCATCCTACTAAATACAATGCTATAAGAGTATTACACTTTTTTTTCAATTCATAACACTATTACCATCAACATATTCCAAAACTTTATAATTTTTCTTTTTATTATTATTAAACTATTCTTGATAATAATTTAACATCTAGAAAGACAAAGGTCAATATGGTTAGCTTTAAAGTTTGAACCATCAAATTATGTTATTAAATTTTTCTATATGCTATAAGTGATAAAATATTGCTTTTAATGGAATTTAAACAATATGTGTGCAAAATGGTATAGCTTTTTCTTGAAATGTTAGCATAAACATTGAGTGCAATATAAGCATCATACTCCTAGAGTTCTATTCTCTCACTTCAATCACTTGAATGATGGCTCTTCATTACAAGCTTTTAGCATAGATTTTTTATTACTTGCTAGTGTTGTAACTTGAATCTTAAGCTTTTAACAAAAATGAATCATTAAAAACATTTATTGTTAATAACAAAATATTTAGTTTGTGCTTTTTCTAAAGTTAATTTGATATTTTTTTTAATTGATATTAATATCCTTTAAGTCTATCCTATATATAAGGAGTTTATAATAAGGAAATAAGTAAGAAACATCAATTTGAAGGGTAAATAAATGTCAAGTAACATAGGACCGTTGGATTTAACACAAAAGTTAATAATTTCATTATAATTCAAACATTAAGGAGGCAAAAGTGTCATATTTATACCGAAACCCTATTTTGATCCCCGTTAGATTAAATTTGTATCAATTTTATTCCTCATTAAAAGTTTGTATCAATTTAATTCTTATAAAATCAACTCCACTTTAAGTTCTAGTTCCTTTGTATAATGATTTAAGTCCATCTAATATAGGAGAGACTAAAATTTAATGTGGAGTTAATTTTATAAGAACTAAATTGATATAAACATTAAATAAAGGGCAAAATTGATATTAATTCAATTTTATAGGAATCAAAATAAGATTTTAGTCCACATATTTTAAAGTTTATGCACTAATTATGTTATTTTGTTAAATATTGATAGGGTAAAATATATTTCTTGCTTTTAAACAAAATACCAATTTTTTTGACAAAATACCTTAGGCAATTTATTATATTATAACTAAAAATTAATTTAGACACCTAAATATTATAGGTTAAATAAACAATATGTTCTATTAATAGAAAAGAAAAGAAAAGAAAACCCTATGTTAAACTTATACTAAATCTATAATAGGACATTTGATGATACAATATCCAAAAACTTGCACCGTAATCAACCATTAGGTAAGTTACAAATCCTTAGTGGCATAAATAGAATTGAATTGTTGTTATTAATAATAATAACATAAAGAACTTTACAAGAAAAAACAAATTAGGTAATTGAAAGAAAAAAATCAATATAAAAATTGACAAAAAATTCTCTAACTTTACATCAATGTAAAATTTCAACACGAATGATCTGATAATAATCATGATAAAAATATTCTTAAAAAAAACTAGAGATTACTAATTCCAAAGAGAGGAACTTAGTTTAATTTAAAAAGATAAAGATATAGATTACTATAGAGATTCAAGCAATCTTACATATTAAATTGTAGAGAAATTGATGGCAAAAGCTCCTAGGATGCATAACAATAGGGTAAAGGAAAGGAAATTAAGAGATGGAAAGGTGAAAAATGGAGGTTTGGCATAAGGCTCTAATATATATAATAGGTTAGTGATGAAATTAACAATGAATTAATCCATCACTAACACATTTTAATAAAATGTTGCATTTCAATTAGCAACAGATACTAAGACTTTTGTTAGTTATTTTGTTGTTAATTGGCAAAATAATTCATTACACCACCAAACAAAATTTTAAATTTTTATGCATAATACTGTGACTAAATTTGTTGGTAATTTGAGCCTAAAATTTTTTTATTTTATCACTAATTTAGTTGATAAATTTTACTAAGAGATAAATATAATTTTAAGTTTGAAATTTTAGAAATAAAAAAAATAAGTGATGGTTTCTTTGATAGATGATACAATATCTATTGCTAAAATCACAAAATAAATATGACTCTTATAGTCTTAGTTGCCAATAGTAATTTCATCACTAAATTTATCACTAAATATAAATTTTTTTTATAGTGTATATTAAACACAATAAAAAAAAGTTACAAGTCTTGGCATTGTCTTGCCCATAACATCACTCATAACATACAAGGCAACTCCAACAAGAGGAGTACTTAATAGTACAAGATCATTACAAAAGCTTACAACAATCTTTGCAGCAAAATTAGCAATATTATTAGTTCTTTAAATATATGTTTTAGAAATTAAGACCCTAACTTAGCCAATAGATCCTTACTATAATAGAAGTAAGGTATTAGAAGATAGAATTATATAAAGCATTCAAAATAGGCAAAGTATCAAACTCAATTATAACTAGGACTAGGCTTTCATATATATATATATATATATATATATATATATATATATATATATGTATATAAGCTATCATCAACCTATCTCTTAAGCCATAAAGCTTAGCTAACAATTTGAGCATACTTTAAGCCTTTTGCAATAGTTAATCACCCATTCACCTTTTTTCCTAATAACAATAGAATAACCCACTGGTCTTCAATTTCTTCTTGCTACTTTATCTATGTCAAGTTTATACTAACCTATAGAAGGAGAAGGTATTTTGCCTATTCCCATGGTGACCTAATATTCCATTAATCTAGTTAAAGTGATTATTTTTAAATTATATCTTCTTTAACTAGTTTAAAATTTTTTCTTATTCCTATATAATCATAAATTCCATAACCTAAAAGCAAAAATTGTGGCCCACTGTACATTAAGGTTGCAATTAATTAATATAAATGAGGTTAGGTTATGCTTTAACTAATAAAAAAATGTCCATATGAAAGGAATTTCAACAAGATATTGGAATATCAAGTTAGTTTCAAAGTTCCATAGCTACAAGACATTTAAACAAAATATGACCAACTGAATCAATATCAAAGTTACAAAAAACATAAAAAGGAGATCATTATTCCCCTTTTAATTGAAAGGTCCTTAGTGGGGGTTTTATTCCACGTACTTAGCTATATAAAAATTGAATTTCAAAGAGAGTACAAAATTTTCAAATCCATTTAAGACTCACTTCTAAAAAGGATAATTGATCCTTTTTAAAGAATATTATAAATACTCTTAGTAGACTTAGACAAGCCCTAAACTATTGTCACAACCCACTTTGTAATTGTTGTAACTAGTATAAAGATATCTAATTAGTGTTAGCTTTCTTAATAGATATCTTTATAAGTCTTTAGTATCCCTTAAGGCTTTTCATAGAAGAGTAACCAATTTACATAATATGGATTTACATGCAAAACAAACTTTGTATCCATTTAGATAGGTTTATACATATAGATAACAAGAGTACACATATTAGCATAACATAGGTAATATATGAACAATGATAATAGACTTTAGTATAGTTTATTGGGCTCTTCTTCCTCTGAATCAGATTTAGCGGAAGTAGAACTAGAGCCATTATTGGTTGTGCCTTTCAAAGACATTCTATGAAGAGAAAATACAATAAAACCATTAGGTTGAGAGCTTACTGGCAAAAAATCTACCCTATAACATATTTTGACTTTTGTAAGGGTGATCCAAACTTCAAATCAAAATACTATTTCAAATATCGCATGGGATGTCAAGATGTAATCTCTGTAAGTATCAGTGTGCACCTAGGGATCCATGTTCACTACCTATAATTTCAATTTAATAACCAAAATGAGTATAAAATATATTCAGTGAGTAATGACTTGTTATCTCATTCTTGTTTGCTATAAAAACTTTTCTTATACCTTAGATATAGTATATGTAACTCATAACCTCTATTTATATGATTTATTCTAGTATATAAATTCACTTTATATCTTTAATCCAACCTTATCCCCTGCTACCCTAGGCACAAGGCCACCAACTTTTTCCCTCCACTACTAGCCACTCCTCTTCTTCTATGTGAAGGATACTATATCTCCTTCCCAACAATTTGCATGTATGATGAATAATAATGGGATGCTACATGCATCAATTACACTCTACTTTTCTCACCATAGGGTATAGTAAAACATCAACTATGCCATGAGTGTCTTATTTCATAATCAATTTAAAGGATAAAACTAAACCATTCACATTAGATATGAATTATTCCTAATTTATTAGTATACTTTAATCATTATCAACTTGTTTGGAAAGGAGTAATAATTGCAACCCTAAAGCCTAACATTCCTTGTAATGTTCAAATCATATCCAAAAATTCTCAAGTGTTGTATAATAGTCCTTAACATCTTAGATGAGAATTAGAATGGGTTTTGTGTGAAGGCTTTTGGGTTTTAGACTATTCAATTACAAAAATGTTTCTCAGTTTTTCTATTTTGAACGTTATCTGAGCAAGTTTGAAGAAGGATTTATTTGAGGAACAAAATAAATTATAAAAATTTCAAATTTTTTATCCAAGATTCCTCAAACCTTGAATAGAATTCATAAATTTTTCCAAAATTTTTCCCAATCACTTTGTAGGCCCAAAAATTTCGTGACTTAAACTAATGAATTCTAAGTCCCATTCTGGACAGTTTTAGTTTGCAATTTTATTGGATGACCAAATCAACTCCAATGGCCATGAAATTTTTGCACAATTTTAATAACATCATAAGTGATTATTAATATTTTTTTAATAATTTTTCATGAGCATTTGGTGCCTCAAATAACTCAAAATCCGAGACTAAACAGACTGGAGCCTTGTTTTGGATAGTTTTGATAGTCTACGATGAAAATTCGTTCTAAAATATCTAAAAATTTCCAAAATTTTCAGATTGTATTTTCAACTCAATCAAGACCATATAATGTCAAGAATAATTTTTTTTAATGATTTTACACCTAGATTTCCTGTGGTTGCTTTTCAACAAAAACTTTAACAGCTTTCTGAACTTCCTTTCTACAATTTCTAGCATTATCCTAGTAAATTTCTTCATGATAACTAGTAATTACTCGACTCTCATCATCTTTGATTCAAATCCTCATCTCAACAACATCATATAACATACAAATTCACTCTAATCTAATTCTCACAACAGCCAAAACAAGGTTGCACTAAAGAAACAATATTTATCAAATTCAATAATCTATCAATAAAAACTTCATGAATTCGAAGCTAGTTATCACTCACCTTAATTTTCCTTCTTCTAAACTTCCAATAATTCTTTTGAAACAGCAAGGAAAAGTTTCATGAAAATAAATTAAATTTTAGACATTTGAGGAGAAGATTAACGTTGAATTATAAAAGGAATTGAAGGAATTTCTTGCTTACCTTATTAGATTAAGCAATAATTTGTAAAACCCCTTTGTTTTCCCACTAGAGAAAGCTTGAATTTCCATTCTATTTTTTTCTCTTAAGGTCACAGTTTGGAGCAGGTTGACAAGCAGAAATTTTTTGCTCTCAAGGCCTTACAACTTTATTTCCATAAAATTCAGTAATATTCCTTATTAATTTTTTTTTTGAATTTAGAGAAAGATTTTTGGACAACTGGCTAGCCAATTTGCATATCCAAGTATGCTGTTATAGCAACAAATGATGATCCTTTTGACAAATAATTAGCCACACAAAAAGGCTAAATTTATTTATTACACAATGATCTCAATTTTGCCTCTTTTTTTAACTTTAGTCCTTAGCTTCCTTTGAAATCTTGGGCCAATCATGAGTTTATATTTTTTGGCAAAAAAAAATTAAATTTAAGCCTCTAAAACTTGGGTTAATCTAACCTAATACAAATAAAAATTAAATCACTCAAAAGATAATAAGGGCTATTACAATCTGGCTCCAAATTTTTCACTTTCTTTGCCTTTTCACCCTTAAGCTTATCTTCTATAAAATTTTTTGCCTTAAAAATTATTTTGGTCTAGCTGTGAAATTTTAAAATTAATTTGTTACATTTTTGCTTATTTTTTTAGTTTACTAGGTGTTAGAAATACAAAAAATTTCCAAGTAAATTTTCTTAAGACTTTTCTTAGGTTTTTAATTTGATTTTTATTCATTATAATGTTATTAAAATTTCCAAAAAAATTTCTAATTAGTCTCACTTTGAAATTACCTTTACATTTCTCCCAAATTTCACCTAATTTTCCTACCAGGATTTTGAAATGATTTTTTCTAGAAAATTTTGCTTCTTACCCTATCTTGGGTTATTACAACTATCTTCTTTCCTTGTTAGGTTGAATAAAGTGCTAAAAAATTTAAAAATCATATTTTTTGGGATAGAATCATTTAAGATTTTCTTAATTATTGTAAAAAATCTCAAATTGGCTTTAACAAAAAGAACTATGTCAACAAGTGTGAAAAACTTAACCCATGTTTGCTTAATTTAACTGGATCCTATTTTTTCCTATGATAGCTCTCACTAATCATCATATGAAGGTATTCCATACATAAAATAAATAGGTAAGGAAAGATAAAGGATGTCCTTGTCTAATACCTCTAGAAACAAAGATGTTATTTATTTCACCTCAATCAAAGAGGATTTGATATGACATTCTAGAGACAATACTTATGATTAGATTGATCCAAGAGGAAAATCCAAGAAAAAAGAGAGAACCTCCTTGATTAAACTCTATTCAAAGGAATCATAAGGTTTTTCAAGATCTAGTTTTAAAACTATGTTACCAATTTTAGCCTCTAATTTTATCAATATATGCATTAATTCTTTAAGAATTATAATATTATCTGTTGGTTTTCTATTTTGGACAAAAGCAACTTGGAAATGGGAGATTAAGGGTTTGTTTATTTATTATTTATAAAAAATTTCTATTTTTTATTTTGTTAAAAATAAAAGAATCTATTTGGGAACTTATTTTCATAATTTATTTTTAAAAGCTGTAACTCCAAATATATGACTTAAATTAAAAAAAATAAAAATAAATTAAAGGTATTTTCTTATCTCTCATTCTTAATGTTACTTTTGTAATTAAATAAAATATTTCCTCATTTACCACATTAACTACCTTTTATTTTTTATTTTCCTTCAATTGAAAATGATTTTTGAAAAAAATTTAAAAATAGTTTTTGAAAATAGTTTTTAAAGGTATAAAAATAAAAACATATCAAAACATATACCAAGTCCTTAAGAAGAAGTTTAAGCCTAGAAGCCAAAATTTTTAAAATGATCTTTTGAATGATATTACACAAAATTGTATGTATATAGGCATTAATAGTCTCATAGGCATAGCCTTTAGGAATAAGACATATAAGTGTTTTATTCAACCATTTTGAAACATTACTCATATTAAAAGCTTGGATGACACAATCACACATAGAATCACCCACTTCCCTCCAAAATCCTTGAAAAAAAAAATAGAGTGTAATCCATTAGGACCAAAAACTTTGGTAGGTTTGTAGGATTTTGATGCCATGAGAATTACTTGTATATTAGAGCATGTTTAACACCTTTTTCAAGAACAACATTCCAAAAGGTAGGTTTTTTTATATTCATAAAGACAAAAGATTTAGTAGTAGTATATCCATTACCATGAAATAGTTGATTAATATTAACTATTTAAAAGATTATGTCAAAAATCAACTAACATTCCAGTGAGTGATGTTGTAAATAATTTATAACATTACTTAAGAAAATGATGTGAAAAAGAAAAATAACATTAGTTCCTGTATAAAAAAATGTCATGATTTCAATTTGACCACGTAATTTGATTGCTAGTAAAGAGTTAAAGATGTCCATTGTTGCTAAACAACTTTCATTCAAAATTAAACTTCCAAGTCAATTTATTTTTTTTACTCGATATAGAATGTTGTATATACAACATTGATTCTATTAAACAGCAAATATTGTATTACTTACCTTTTAAAAGGAAACTGATTCCCCTCTATCCACCCACCTTGTTCTATACATCTTCTCTATTTTGTATAACATTTTATAGGACTTCTTACTACACTACTCCCTATCTAAAATATATACAAAACCCTTAAATGAAAATTAATACTTTAACCTCAAAATGCATACAAAACCCTTTAAATGAAATAAAAGCAGTGCACATTTCATATTATAGTACATAATTTCATATATTAACAAGTGCAATATATAATAACTCAATTGAGAAAGAAATCACAATTGCCATTACATTAATTTCATATTATTTTGACATAGAATTAGATAATACTTTAAAATTTTTCTTGTTGAATAGCATATGACCATACCATTTTAAATTGTAAGGGAACAAAATAAGCATATGAAAATTTGATAATCGCAGCAATCACAAAGAAATAGTTTATTAGTGAAATACCTTCTCATTTGTCTTAAATATTGTTCTATCTAAGTATATTTAAGTCATCATTGATGTACATTTCTCACATAAGACCTATGTTAACTATAAGTAATTTTATTAAGGAAATACAAACTAACAAGCAAGCAATCATGTCAAAAGCATGATTATAAAATAAAGGACATTATTCCTTTAAACTCTTGGTATGAAATTTACTTGGTGGGATCATCAATACAAATCCCTTCACCGTGAACTCTTCGCACATAGAATGCTTTTGAATTACCTTCATGATTAATCGGATCTACTCTTGATGAGAAAGGAAATGTATCTTTAATATTAGTGGCTATGCATTTTTCATTCCTACTAATAATAATTTGTCTTTAACCTTGAAGAACTTATTAATTGAAAAATTCTTTTGCTTAAGATGCAATTATGAAGGGTTTCCCTTTATGATCTTTCTTACTAAGATCCACCAACGTGAATACTAACTCATCCATTAGGATGCTATTGTTATTCTCCATTTACATACATTGAAAGATAAGTTTCTTAAATTGGATGCAATTGAGCTTCTATATATCTTTGATGACCCCACAATAAGATATTGTTGCATAGAAAAGATTTTTATCTTTAGTATTCAAGACATACATTGCCTAAACCACTAAAGTGACCTTAATATTTAGCATGGTACTCCTCTCATTCTATCTCACTATGTTAAAAGAATATCCATTGATGCTATGTTCTTGATAAGATACGACCTTTATATGAGGGCTATTGGTTGACTATTTTATAGTCTTTAAAATAAGGTCCAATGTTTCCTTTATAGTGCTACCACTTGGTTGTGGAACCATATAATAAATGAGTATTATGTTTAGCTAGAACTCATTGTTCATTCTTATCACAATTAAGCTCCTTTATGAAAGTAATATGCTTATCCATGTAAGACTTAACCTTTTCACTACTTTGCAAGATTGAAGGTGCGTTTTTGCCTACATTTCATGACTAATGCTATCCACTCAGGTCCTTAATGTACTATTCCTTAAAATTCTTCTTTTATGGCAAAGATTGGGAAGTTAGATAGTTTTTGCATCTAATAAGTATTTGGTGCAAAACTTGACAACCTTCTCAATAATGCACCCTTTAATAATAAATCCTTTAAACCTATTCTTGTTAGGCACGTACCTCTTTAGATCTTTATATATTAATCCATAAAGTACATCCACCTCAACTGAACCGATCAATAAAGTCTTATCTCTCTCACCAAACACACCATAATGTTAAAGAATGATTGTAGAAAATACATCTTAAGTTAGCATAGTATGACAACAACATCCTTTAGCAAGTCATCCAAATCCTCTAAATTAGTAACCTTAGCAAAACTTACATTAAAGAAAAAAATAAATTCTCATAGTAGCTTGTTTTACATGTTTAAACAAAATTCACTGGATAATAATAGATAGAAGTTGCTACATCAAAATATAACAATTATGAGACTTTAAGCTATTAGATTTTTCATAGAGACAAAGCTTATGAAGTTAGAAGAATACCTTTGTGGCACCTTACCCTATTTAGAAACTTACAAAAACTTATTTTTCTTTTTCCTAGACAATGTATGACATGTTGGAGGCAAATATATATGTTAATTCTTTTTTTTAGTGCTAGTCCTGCTTGCATGGTCATTGATGTGCAAGATTTTTTTTTATATTATTTCCTCCTATTTATACCTCCTAGTATGTTACACAAGCTTAATTTTATGGAATCAACTTTGTAATGTCATTAGTTGTTGGTTTTTTAATGTTTTGAAATTGTATGGTTAATGCTATATTTTTACACATCTTAGATTTTTTACTATAACTTAAGTTTTGAATATTGAATTTAGGAAATATTTATATTATTGGAAAGCTTAAAGGAAGCTTGACAAATTTCATATTTTGGCTAAAGCTACTTTAGATGTTTGGAAGGTCAAAATTAGCCATAATCTGATACTTCATTTTTTATCCAAGTTAAATCAATCTTAATTTTTAAGTCATATATGGAGATCTAGAGGTTTAATCAAAGTGAAACCAATGTCTAAAGTTTTCTAAGAGTTGGCCCAACAACTTATATATTCATGGTTTAGTGAAACTATATAGTTTTAAAAGTCTTACAATGATTAGAAATCAAATTTACAAGGTTTTATTGCAATAACTCTTGTATTGTATTATTTTGTAAATTAGGTTTTAAGCTTCTAAAATTAGTAAGGCTATATTCTTTGTAACCTTACAAAGCATATTATCTTGATCTATTAGGTTAAGTGTAGATAAGAAACTAGATATAGGGTTTTATAGCTTCAAAGGTAAAAAAACAATTTTACACAACTCTAGATAGCTTTCTTCTCTTATCTAAGTTTTTTCTTCTTCAGACATGGAAGGCTAATTTTTTGATTGATTTTGAAATTTGATACTTATTTCTATTTGTATTATGAGATCTTATTTTGTAATATTAATATTTACTAATTGATTTTCCTTTTTACCCTTATTTTTTGTTTTAATTGTTTGGAATTGCATGAATTGGATACTAATTTGGTATAATTTGTGTTCAATATTGTGATTTTCAATATACATCTATTTTGTGTTAAATTATGTTTAATTGATAATTATTCTTCATGTGGGAATAGAGGATTCAATGATTAAATTAGAAGTTTCTAGTTTATTCCTTCAATTCAACTGAATTTTATTTTCAAATCAATTTAGTTTTGCTTTTATAGATATTGTAGTTGCTTAATTTTGTTAATCTAATTTGATCAAATTTTAAATGGTTATCTAGCATAGAATTCATGAATTATTAAAGGGATTTTAGATAATTCTAAGATGAAAAATTAATTGAAATTGTCAAATATGTAATAATTTATGATTAATCTATCAAAGAGCTCTTAATTCCTTACATCAATTATGTTTCTATATCGATTTTCTTTCTATGTTACTTTTGCATTTCTTTTTGTTTAGTGAATTTTGTTTAATTTTGATTCGGCCCCATTTATTGTATTATGTTTCTATTAATTGCATCTTATTTGCATTCTTGCATCCTATTTTGATTTGTTTCTTGCATATTTTATTCTTAATTTTCACTTTTATTTACACTTATCTTTTTTACTTTTAGTGCATAAAAGGTTTGAATAATTTTGTAATCATAGTCAGTGAATCATTATGATAGGATGTGTTTAGTAAAACAATAGGGTTTGACTTGCTTATTACCCTATAATGCAATTTTTTATCAAATAGTAATATCTAATTTTGATTATGTTGCAACATGTGTCAATAATCTTTTGCAAATCTATTTAGGCCTTGATTCCATCCTTTATCTTGCCTAACATATTCAAGAATGTTTTAGCCACATTATCACATACATTTTTCTCCATATGCATGACATTAATTTTGTGCTTGACAAATAAGTCTTACCAATATAGAAGATTAAAGAATATGTATATCTTCTTACATAGAGTGTAGTTGCTATGCATTGGACTTGTCAAAACTAACATTAATATTTTTCACCATTTTGTAAAACTTCCTCCCTATATAAAGGCTTTATAGCCTTTGCTTTTTCGATAAACTATTGAAAGCCTTTCTTAACTATGATAATTATGGCCTTGAGGTAGAAATCTCTTATGAATGAGATACATATTTTCATTCAATGCTTAAATTGATAAGAGCATGTGCTATCTTTGTAAATAAGCATGCTCCATGCCTTTTAATGCTATATCCTGATAAATTTCTACAAGTTGAGAAGTCATCAATAATGTAAAAGAGCATGGAGTCTCAAACCTTCAATGAGTGGTGCCAAGTAAATATTTATGTCATTTCTTAGTTCCTTGGGCCCTAATATCAACATTATGCACTTTCATTTCTATATAATGAATGAGAGAGATTCTAAATTACTAACATTATGAGCCATGTACTATGTTTATTGCTCATGTTACTATAAAGGTTCATTTTATTAGTACACAGTGCAAGTCTAAGGTTTCTTCTTTTGTTACCAAACATGGGATACAATATGTCAATTATCTTCCATTAAGAAGAATCTACTGGATGATAAATCTTCTTATCAAGAATCATATATTTTGCATGACATGCTAAGTTCTTAACACTTTTTGCATTAGTAAACATGTGTTTAAACCTTGATATTATAGGAAGATACCACCATACCTTTGTCAAAATCCCTTTCTAGATGCTACCATCATACTTTTTAAATTTGTAATGAGATACCTTACATTTTAGACACTTATGCAATATTTTGTATCTCTTTTGATGTAATATATAATCATTGAGATAGGCATGAATTTTTGTATAATTCATACCAATCAAGTACATTATTTTCTTTATTTCATAAGTACAAGCTAGTAGTACATTGCCTTTGGGAAGCATATCTTTCAACAATTGTAGTAAAGCCATGAAGCTTTTGTCACTTTAACCATTTCTCACTTTCAAGTTCTACAATCTCAACATGATAAATAAACGTGTGTATTTAGTGCAAGCTAGATATAATGGTTTCTCTACATGACTTAATAAGCTAGTGTGGACTTACAGTCCATCAATAAAATTATTTGCAACTTCATGCATATATCATCTAGATGATCATTGAAACCATTATCATCATGATGCTTTTGGCATGTTGCTCTATTTACTTTTACCATGTCATATCCATTACATATACCCAATGTTAATGTTATATTCAAATAGATGATCTTGTACTTAAAAAATTATTACCTTTTTCACATTATAATAATTAAGGCATGGAAAAAGTATGATGTCATCACTAAATTCTTTCCTTCCCTAAGCAATCATAAATTTGATAAATTTCTCAACCCTATTTTCATATTTAATGCTACATCAATCAACATGCTTTCATCTTTGATCCATTACTAGTCAATCTATAAAGAACTATACACATAAAAGCATTAAACAAAGCCTATACCATCACTAGTTGTGCATATTTTTAGTTATGTACCTAAAATCCAAAAACATTCATACATTTATATACATCAAAAAATAAATCCAAATCATCTAAAGCACAATATTTTCCAAGAACATACCCAAAATCAAAATGATTTTCATTTATAAAGGCAAGCTTTTGTGTGCACTTTGTTTTGTGCTAAGGTTATGGTGAATACTTATAAGCCAAAATAGAATAAAAAATAATTTGATATGGCATTATAATGTCAACTTTGATCATATTAAGTTAAATATATTAAGACAAACTCCAAACAAACAAAACCACAAGTCAATTGCAAAATATCAAGACGTACATAGAATAAAAATCATAGGAGATTTGGTTAGTATATTTTATTTCCATAAAAGAGCAGAAAATCTACTTGCACTTCACAATTTTATAAGAGTTCGTAAGACCAAGCTTCATGTTGGAGAAATACTAATTTTGTAAATGACACTACTATGTTTTAATCTTGTATTTTGTCCTTCTGTTAAAGCTTTTATATGTTTTTAGTTTTCTTGTTAGTTGATAATAATCACTTATGTGTAGAAGGATACTAGAAAAACCATGTAAGTTATTCAACATTGGTTTTGTTTATAATATTCATCATCTATAACAAAGTGACATCATTCTAACAAATATGATTTCTTATTGGCTAATTATAAGAACTCACTATTATGTATTTTAGATGTCGATTATTTGTATATAACTAATGTCTTTTACCTTCATAAATCATTTTACCATAACTTAAATAACATATCAAATTTTTGAAAACGACATTAGTTAATAGAAAACCACATCAATCTTTCTAAAAATTCATGTCAAATTTGACAATCACAAATACCATTTTTTCAAAATATAAAATTTGATGCCATTTTTAGTATCGGCAATTTTTTATACAAGTCCAACTTAATTTATTTTTAAATATGATGTTGATTATTAGATAATAAACGCATTGTCATTTCTCATTACTTTTTTTTATAAATATTGATATAATTTCTTTTTGCTTATTTTTCTTATAACGATACAAATATCAATGTAGTGAACATGAACATAGAAAAATATGGTCATAAAAGAAAATATTTAATGAAATAAAAACCATTATTTGAATTGATAATTTTATTTGCACAAGATCGGCTCAATTTATTTCTAAACACAATATTAGTTATTAGATAACAATCCCCAACATCATTTTCCATTATTGATTTTTTTTATAGAAATACAAATATCAACACATTAAATGTGAATATAAAAATATGAGAAAAAAGACTTATAGATATGAAAGTTTATTATGAAATTCTATTGACTTCCATATTTCATTGCATTAACAAATGCAATATTACACAAATATTACATAAACAAAATAGAAAAAATAGAAGATTATGCCTTGTTTCATCCTTGTTGCCATCCTCACTGCCAATTCTCTTTGCCACCATAAAAAATAATTTATCTAGGTAAATCATGGATATGAGCAATACATTTGTCTTTGTTAAAAATGCTAGAGCATTTGAGAAGGAGAAAAATAGCTCCCTTACCATTTCATTTGAAACATCTACATACTTGCTAATATGTGAAAGTAGAGCAAATCATATTCTTAAACAAAGTGTATTAGATGAAATGGTAGGGGAGTTATTTTCCCCATCCCCAAGTACTCTAAAGTTAAATAATGAAGACTAAGGTATCATTAAGATATTTAAATGGAGAGCAAAAAATCAAATATATAGGTAAGGCGGAAAACTATAAACATTAACATTTTATGTATTCTCATTATCCAAAAGAGTGAAAGTTGTCATACCTTTATATATTAATTAAGTGCAAAACTAATGTGTAAACATTTTACATTTCCAATGGTGACTTATGAAATGCCTTTTGGATGATGGTTAATTTTTATACTAATGCATTAAAGTTTACAAATTCTTAATAGAGACATTTGGACTACTTTTAGATGTTAGTTTTTTTAATGGTTGATGTTTTATAGTTTTGAAGCTCTTTTATTTGTTACTCTTTCTGCAATCAAATCACAAATTTATACAAAAGGTTATTTGTATTTTGATGTCTTCTATTTAGTGCAATCAAATGAGAAAAAACTACATTTAAATATTAGTATAGAAAATTAAATTTTTACATCAATACACAAGAGCTCTAACATAACCATTACACATCAAAATCATCATCTTGGATGGAAATTCTCAATTATAGCTTATTTTTCTCCATTATAATGAGAGTATGCACGGAAGAATTGAAGGTATTTCAATTCTTCCACATAGACCTTGACAATGAAAGTGGAGGATTACTAAAGAGATAACACTAAAACATTAGAGAGTAATAATAAACTATAGAAGTGTCTCATTGTCAAATATAATGTCTCTTACTCAATCTTAAGCAAGTGACATTAGAATCCTAGATAGGGTGATTTCGCAAGACTTAAAAGCATTTCTAAGAATTATTTGAACAAAAAAATACAAAAAAAATGAGGGCAAAATGAATGTTAGTTATTAATTTAATCTTGATGTCTTATGTATTAGCCTTTTCAATGTTATTGCTACTTGACACCCCTTTCAACATCAATGAATGCAAAAATCGAAGTGGGATCATTTCACATTTCCTAGCAAGATACTTGAAATGACTTTTAAATAATAGTTATTAAAAAATTGACATCTTAAGCTTTTGTGCTAATCTTTAGATGTTAGTTATTTTTAAACTCGATGATATATGTTTCCCACTAAAAGAAAAAATACCATTATGCCAACATAGGTGATAGTTGTAATTTGTCTTTGTTATTTTAAAATTTCATATAATTTCAAAAATGTCATCATATTAGTATAGATGTTGGTGACAATGATAATTATCATCTATTCGCTAACGTTAATTAACTATTTTATAGTAGTGATCTTTCTTTAAAGAAATTTTGAATATGATTCATTTTTAAGATTGACAATCTTTTTAGTTATTTATTTGCTTGCCCTATTGATATTTGTGTTATAGAAAAGGTAGGAGAGGTTGTTAATACAAGTGTACATCTAACTTTTACACTATGCATGCATGGATAAAAGGAATATTGAAGAGAGAAAATGGAAAGAAGAGGAAATTTCAAAAATTTTGTGTGTAAAAATGATATCAATTGCAATTTTTTTTCCTTTGATTCAAGTAAGGGAAAATATTGAGTTTAAAAAATTTCCATCTGCTTTCCTTTCTTTCCTTCCATTCATGCAAGGGCTTAGGCTCCATTTATTTTTTGACAATATTTTTCATAAGAAAATTTTATTTTGTTATATATAAATGAATGTGTATTATGTACAATTATACATTATGATAAAAGCATGAAATCTAGAGTAATGATAATCAATGAAAATAATTTTCTTTTTGAAAATGGAGAAGTTAATTTCTACTAAACTCTTTACATGCAACATTGAACATACTAATCAATTTCCACCATCTTGATATTTTGTAATTATGTTCTTATAGAATTTTTTTAGCCAAAACAAATAGAGTCTTAATCATAATTTATTTTGGTGTTCTAATTTTCTGTACAAGCTTATAAATTAATTAACCTTTTTTAGGTATTTATCCCAATATTTATAGAATTTAAATTTGATACACTATTAATGTAAATAATAATTATACTATCATTTGCTTATGTGTTGTTATATTAATAAAAAAAATTATTAAATTTTTTTTACTATTATTAGAAATTCTTAATCATTATGACCTTTTTAATAACATATCTTCTTCTCTTTTATTAATAGTGTAAAATATTTTATATTTTTTATAGTGGATCAAATTTAAATTTATATTTACATCTATTAAAATATAATAAAATGAATAAAATTTTTTTTTAATTGTCACTACTATTTAATATGATCTTAGAATTTCTTACACTAAAATTCTTGATTTGAATTCTCATAGCTACACAAGACAAGGTCAAATAACCTGTGGTAGATAATCCTTTTCTAATAAGAGCTTAAATATTTTAGAACAACTTGGATTTGATAGTAACCACAAAATAATTAGTGAGAATGGCTTGTATACCCTCTCTTTTATATTACTACTTATAGGATTGCTCATATTATTTTACCACCATTTCTGTGTAACATGTTACGTTAAGATAAGATGCTCGATATCCCCCACGTTTGCCTGTTGCAGGCCAATAGTAAAACTGTCAAATCAATGAGCAAAGTAGGGACCAATCCAATGAACTACATTGTCTAATTCCATTGTGTTTTTTTCTGTTTAATCGCTAGTATTATGTCAATTAGATGTATTAATTAATTGCAGTGGGCTTCCTCTAGGAAGATGTTGAGTAGGGTAGGGGAGGGTGTATAAATTCCTTGCTCACTTGAGTAATTAATTAACGCTTTCTGTGTACTAAATGTTACTTACATTTCTTATTAAACATTTTCGATGTTCGATTATCACATTAGATTATATTTAAAGTTTAATTCGTAGTCAAATTGAGTTAATTTTTTTTTAAAAGAACAAAAATTTTTAATATTTATTTTCTTTATTTACAAAATTTGAATTCAAAACTTTACTCCCGGCCTGAGCAAGCGTTCGTCCCTTCCCTTACACATGTAATCTTAATTCACATTTTATTCTATACAGCTGAATCCGTGGCCCTAAAGTCATATAAAACTTGATGAATGGGAAAAGCCAGAC
Source organism: Sindora glabra (assembly GCA_020226215.1). Lineage (NCBI taxonomy): Eukaryota > Viridiplantae > Streptophyta > Magnoliopsida > Fabales > Fabaceae > Sindora > Sindora glabra. The sequence continues at coordinate 79,428,916 of CM035228.1, forward strand.
ACTGAACCAACTGCTTGACCATATTTTACGCATTTATTTAAAAAAAATATACATATTTGTTTCAAAAGTACTATACAAAAACCATTAATTTTTATTATGCATCTTTTGTTGATTATGATAGATTATTATTTTTTACCATTGATATCGTGAATCATCACTTATTTACTTAATTTTTGATGAAGATATTTTTAATATTTTAATAATATATAAATGAAATAAGATATAATATTATAATTATTTAATTATAATAAAATAATAATTCTAAAAATTATATTTTTGAAAATATTATAATTACATGATTTTACAAATTAGATCTGCCTTGATATCTTCTATTTGAATTAAGTATGTTCTTAGTGGTAGAATTAGAATCCAAAGATTAGTAAGGTAGATATATTATAATATTTTAATGGGGATAAAATTTAAAAATTAAAAAATATTTAAAATAATATGCATAATTTTATTTATAATTTTAAGAAAGCCAATAAGACATGCGCCCACATCGAAAATATAAGTCCATCCCTACGTGTTGTATGGATCAAGTAATATGTTATTTTTGTGATCTAAAAAAAATATGAAAACTGAACGGATGCATCTGATTTTTAGAAGTACAGGTAAATCCGAAAAACATTTGTTTTTGGTCTAATGCTAATGTCCTATTTTGGTCAAAAAGGTTAAGCAGTATGAAACAAAATGCAGGTACCTGTCATAAATTAAAATTACATTGCAGTCGGCTGCTTTTATTAATTAGGAAAAACTATTTAATTGAAATTCTGAAAACTTATTGCTCGAACCGAGTGCGTACAAATTGATTTAATAAGTTGAAAAATTCCTAAATAATATCTTATGATTCTTCTTAAACGGGAATTCTATTCATGGGTAATACTCCTTAATTTTATTTTATTTTTTGCATCAATATTTATTTAATGGACAATCCTTCTTTTAAGGATCCTCGTTGTTTTTCAAAATTGATTCGATTTGATAGTAATCTTTAATTAGATTTCTATTGAGAATCTTAATGCGCTCTTAATGAGAAATTATTTAGTACTATACAAGCTCAATATCATTCTTAAATAATTTTTATTAAGTATACTATTTTTTAACTCAGTAATTTGATTTAGTATGAAATTATTAAATTGGAAAAAAATACATTTAATAAAAATTATATAAAATTAGTAATTTATTATTTAGTTTTTATCTCTAATGTATTACTAAAATTTTTTTAGCTGCTACAGCCCTCCCAACAAGATCCGGAAAACTTCTCCTTCTTAAAATTATTTTATGAAAAAAAAATTACATCTAAATTCATGAACAAGTTGCGATTATGTTTCAAACGTGGTCCTTACTCATCACGTGAATTTGTTCCACAAATATTAGTTTTCACTTAACCGATATCAATTTTTGTCAATGTTCAAAGATTAAATATAGATTTATGAATGTTGGCTTTGAATTCTGCTAATTTTGCCTTCTCACTTCAACATCAAATCCTCAATTTGCAGCTTTCATCCATCCGAAAGCAAAAAAGAAACGTCATTTTCTAAACATTGTTTATCGAAATTAATGCAAAGATGGAACAGGTAACTACCTTTTCCGGTCAAAACCTTCACCTACCAAATTTGATTTTCAAATATTGTCTTCCTTTATTTTATTAAAGGATTTAAATTTATTCACTATCAACATATATTAATTTTATATTATCATTCACCAATATCTTAATAAATTATTATTATTAAAATTTATTAATTATAAATATTTTTTTTAATAATTATTATTTTTTAATAACATATTTTCTCTTCATTCATTTATTGATAATATAAAATATTTTACATTAATAACAAATCAAATCTAGACTCTATTAAATATTAACGGAATATGCATTACTTGATTTTTGTGGCCAACAAATTATTTTCTTAATTCTTACACTACTATTTCATTCTTATAATGCATATCCTTTCTTTTTCTTTATCTTTTAAATTAATGAACGGATTATTCTTCAAAATATCCTTGAAATGAATGACATGGTTATATATTCAAATATGCAACGTAACAACTTTGGTAATCAATTATTTTAAGTGTCTGCGGATAGAAAAATACAGATTACTACCTTTAGCTTAAAAAATTTAAGAAATTTAATATTTATTATTATTTTTGTAATATTTTTAAAAATTATTTGTAGAGCAAACTCCTTTTATATCTCTGTAAAATTCAGTTTTTTCTTATTTTTATCTTTGTGGAATATTTTGTATCAATTTAGTTATATAAAATATTCAATTGCCTAATTTTATCCTTTTACTATTATTTATATGAAAATTAAATTTCTTAATTTTGTATTTTCAAAGATAAAGTAGGATAAATTAATATTTTACAAAAATAAAATTAATTCAAAAAATTTCATAAAAATAAAAAAACAAGAGTTTAATTTTATTTATAAAGAGTAAATTACACCTAACATTTATACTGTAAATGACTGAAAAGAGAAAACATGTTTTGGTTTGACACGAAACTTTAAAAGGAAAAATCAAACATAGTACCAAGGCCACGTGACATTAACATGGGAGCAATCCTTTTTTGGTGTACACCAGTATTTGGTAAGTTTTATTGGACCGTTAATTAATTTGAATTGAAACTGGGTCGGACTTAATGTTGAGGCAAGCTCTTACAATATTATTTACTCCATTCATAAGACTTAAACTTGAGGTCTTACTTAAAGATATCATACTCCTTATCACTCAAATCAATAGTTATTGGGGAGCGACATTACTTGTATATTATTTTTGTCAAAAAATTTCTTATTTTAAAAGTATTTCACTCATTTTAGAATGGTTTATTTATCCAATATGATTATCAAAGCATATGATTGAGATTTTTGCATGTTTTATTTTCTTGCTAGAATAATATAGCATTTAAATTCTTCTTAGAGCTATGAGAAAATGTTATATGAGTATAATTTATCATTTATAAATAATTTCAATAATTGAAGATTACAAAAACTAATAATTATGTGTATTAATCGTAGCAATCCAGAATTAAAGGAGGTAACTTGCATTTTCGTTTCTCCAAGCGCTCTACGTTGTAGTCCCATTAAATGCTTTCACAGACAAATCCTTAAAACCATAATAATATTGAATCTGTTCGTTCAGTGTTAATTATATCCAAAGATTTGCGTTTGCAGGGGACAAAATATCTGTAAAAAATTATTTAGATATTTAGGGACGTCATGGAAGGAAAAAAAAAAGGAATATAGCTTCATACATATGTATATAAGTGAAAAGATCTAAATAAAGATAATCACACGTATTTTAAATTAGCTAAAGTCAATTTAAACCAAATTATGTCATGTAATCATTAAAATAATTATAGATAATAATTATAAATAGATCAGATTATTTGACACTAGTCTACTTTAAGCACACTTTATGTTTAAAAAAAAACTCAAACCATGTCATTACATAACTTTTTAGAGATGAACTTCTCACAATTCCACTACTATAAAAATTTAAATTGCGAATCATGTTAAATCATGTAAGCAGATACTTATATTGATCCAATATTATTTATACTCTAAAACTATGGTAAAATATACTCTAAAAAACTCTAATACTGTTGTAAAATAAACTCTGAAAAATAATTAAGAAAGTATTGAGGATATTTGGCAATTAACTCATTCATCAATTTTTTGCTGATTTAGATGCATTTAACTGATTGTCTAAGTAAAATAGCTGCTTTAGGCACTTAATAAACAACTATTTTAATATGCTAATTAATCCCAATTAACCAGTTTGAAAATGCCGGGGAATCCAATATTTTTAATTAGATGATTTGTGAAAATTATGTAAAGAGACAAAATTACCTCTAAATTATATAGTTATACATATTTATTATTTTACTTAAAATATAATGTGGAAGAGTTGAACTCGAAATCATAAGATGTACTTGACCATTAAGTCACTAATCATTTTTAATTATATGTATAAATTTAATATATATTAGAATATTATAATTCTTCATAAATAATAAATAATTATTTAACCTTTCATTTATTAAATTTACATAATAAAATTAATATATGTTAACGAAATAAATATTAATTTTTTATTTGATTATATAATGAATTTAATTTTTTTACATTAAAACGGAAAAATTAATAAGATTAATTTATACATATATGTAAAATTTACATACACAATAAATTTTTCAATTCATCGTTCATTCTAATTTTTAAAACATTGTTTATACAAAAGGAATCATTTAATGTACAAACGATTATATTATTATAATTATTTTTTATTAAGTTTCATTCATTATAAAAAATGTAACAATAAAGAAGATATGTACAATAAAATAACACAAAATGGATACGAAAACTTAATATATTTATTTCTTAAAAGAAAATTAAATAGTTTTAATAAATTATAGTTATTTATTTCTTAAAGAAAATTTTAACATGTATAAGAAATTATAGTAATTTACTTTTTTGAAGAATAATTTAATAAATATTAAATGACAATATAATAATATGTCTTTTAGAAGAAATTTTGATTTAATCAATAATATGTAAAATTTGAAATATTATTATAGTAAAATAATATAATCAAATAAATTATAAAACATATTCATATTCTTATATGTTATTTTACATATAAATAATTAATTTTATTAAATATCTTTATTTAAATAGCTAATATTATTATATAATGAAATTAACTAGTAAGCTAATATTGATAGCCATTTAGACTCCAATATTTAAGTTGATAAAATCATTATTAAAAAAAAAAGATGTAGCAAATGCATAGATAAATTAGATTAATTAATTTAGTAATACTCGTGTTGAAATGAAAAGTTATGTGGAAGTAGGACTTCCGATTTCTCTCTTCCCTCTTAGTGCATCGCAGTGAAATCTTCAAATATTGTTAATAATAGCTAGTTTTGCTAATAGGTTGTTTTAGTAATGGAGGCATATAGCAAATACTCATAATTTACATTTGTCTAACTTTAGTGAATAAAAAATTCTCATAAATAAAGCAGTATCATATATATATATAGACACACAAACACATCCGTTAGGACTAAAAAAAAAAAAGGAATTTCGCAATTGTAGAAGATAATTTCTTTTTTATAAATAAGAAAATTATTATTCATCAAATTCATTATATTTAATATTAAATATATTAATTATTTTTTATCATTTTAATAATTTATACTCTTACAGAAAAATATTTTTCCTCAAAATAAACATAAGCCAAACGCAAGTGTGGGATTGCTCACTATCTCCTCTTACGTGTATAATAAAAAGGCACTGTTAATCAATGTTATCATGAAATTGGCTAAAGTTTTTAATTATGTTGAAAAATAAGATTTTTTTTATCAAATTTATATTATCTATTTACTATACGAATTAAATTTATAATTGGTTTGCTTACTGTCAGTGTAACGCAGTCAATATTTCTACTTATTTGTGCGTTTAAAAAATTATTAAAATCTTCTTATTATTGACAAAAATTATTATTTACTACTAATTAGTTTTTTAATGACATAAAATCTTTATATTTATTGATAGAGTTATTATTTTTTATTGACAACAGATAAATTTAAATTCTTAATATATTCTCAAATTTTTACAAGTTTTAAAAAATGAGTTGAGTAGAAATACATAAATTATTAAAAATTTTAATATTTTTAATATTATTAATTATTAATATAAAATAAAATAATTGTGTGCTATATTTTTTTGTTTCAAATCAAAATAATTATATCATGTGGGTCTATGAAAGTGTCTTCAATTAAATCTTGTTAGCAATTCTATTATTGAAATGCGCTTATTTTTGTGGCCGAATGCCTTCCTGATTGAGCAATCTATCTATTTCTTAAATTTTTTTAATAACAATAAAGAAATTAGTTAAGTGTATACATCATTTGCCATTGTCCCGGATAAACATCTTTCAACAAAGTCGTTCTATAACCTTAACTCAAAATATGGAATAAAGGACGGGAGATCATTAGATATTTCATATATTAGTTTTATATTAATTTTTGTCATCTTGTATATTTGTATCTAATAATTCATTACTTCTATCATTAAATATATATATTATATTCTTTTAGGTCATGCCGTAAAAATAAAATAAAAATAATAAAAAAGGATTTCTTGTATTCATTGATAATTAGCTCAGGTAATAAAATTTTGATAAAATTATTAATTTCATCCTTAAAATCAAAAAATATAAGCAAAATAATTTATAAGTTATATAAAGTTATAGTTTTATCCTTAAATAATCATCCGCATAGACAATTTTGCCATTGAATTACTATATGGAGGGATAAAATTATATATATAAATTATTATTTAAAGATAAAATTATAATTTTATTTAATTCCAAAATAATTTTGTTTTATAATTTCAAAAAATGAAATTGCTAATTTATAATTTTGTATAATTTTTTTATTTTATATTCTTCTCATCTTAGTTTTGAATATGCTTTTAATCTAAGATTTAAAAAATAGTATGCAATCGCAATATTACATTTTTGAACCAGATCGCATTCATGATTTTTTACAATTTTAAACTGTTATATTTATATTTTCCTACATTAGTCTGTATCGTAATACGACCGCAACTGCAACCACGACCACAACTGCAACCACGACCACAACTGCAATTTAAATACATGCTCCTAATGATCACAAAAAGTTTAGTCAGATATTACCCTTAAGTCTAGTTAAATTGAGTGACAGTAAAGGTTGTCCACTGAACAAAATAAGGGGATCCGAACCTATGATCAGTCACGGTAATCCTGTACAGATCCTCAGAATCAGTCAAACTAACTTGCATTGACTATCACATTTTTAAATTATTCTCAATAAGGGGGTGGGGGGGATTCCCCACGGCGGAGCCATAAGAGGAGGTGAGTGCCTTTGAAGCAATACATATTAAAATAGAGCGACTCCATCGTAGGACCTTAATTTCTGAATTTTATACTTTCGAAAATGGAGAGTTTAGATCAGATGCTTGTGTCAAGCTGGTTCGATATCCATTCCACCGTACCTTCATCGTACGTTCAGCCACCGGAAAGCCGACCTGGGAACTACGCCTTCGGGGCCACTTCAGGTAAGACCATCCCTTTGATCGATCTCGAAGCACATGATCGGACCGACACCGTAAACCTGATTTTGAAAGCCTCCGAGGAGTTCGGATTTTTCCAGGTTTTAAACATTGGTCTTCCTTTGTTTCTTTCCTTTATTACTCTAATTACTGTTTGCATATTATTGTTGTACTGGATCATATAATTATAATTATTTAAAATTTTATTATTCAATAATAATTTTTTTTTATAATTTCATTAATCTAATAAAATTTTAATTACAACTATAATTTAAAATCATACCTCTTCTTATCTATCTTGATTTAACAGTACCTAAAGTACAGTGGTGAGAAATACAATATTCTTAGTCGGTATTCGATGTTGCTTCCAAAACTTCTACTCATTAATATCTAAATTCGAGTTGAGGAATTTTTATATGTTTGAAGTAGATTATCACTGCTGTTATAAAAAAGGAAAATACAAAAATGCTATAATAAATTCGGTGAGAAGAGAAAAGTAGAAGTAATTTCCATTTCATTTGTTGTTATTATTAGGTAATCAACCATGGAGTTGCCAAGGATTTAATGGATGATACAATGAAAATGTTTAAGGAATTTCACGCAATGCCAGCAAAGGAAAAAGTGAATGAATGCTCAAGGGATCCAAATGGAAGCTGCAAGCTTTATACAAGCAGCGAAAATAACAGCAAAAATGAAATGCGCTTTTGGAAAGACACTTTAAAACATCTTTGTCCTCCTTCCGGAGAACTCATGGATTTTTGGCCTCACAAACCAAATAAATACCGGTAAGGCCTTCAAATATTTGTTTTCATGAATAAATATATGCACTAGCTTTAGATTCAAATATTATATAATTAATTTTATAGTAATATTATATGTATAAAAATAAGATTCAAAATTAAGTTTCAAATATAAATTAAAAATTGTTAATTGAATAAAAAAATGGTGAGATAGATTTGTAAGGCTCGATCTAATAAATATTAAATATTTGAATTTAATTTCAAATCTTATTTTTGGTATATATAATATTTTTATTAATTTTAATGTGAAGGAAGAAGAGTAGACGTTAACTATTAAATCTTATATTGACAAATAAGATTAAGACATGAAGTAAAGTTACTTTTTTAAATAATGTTATTTTTTAGTAATCATATAATCATAAGTTGTATTTTAATTTTAATCATAAATAAAAATTTTAATGGTTACGATTCATTTTTTTCCATATTCACATTCTTAGAAAAATAGTTCTCATGAAAATAATTCTTTTCTTGATAAACAGTATCTATGTATATGTTTACAAGTTGCCATTATTATTATTTTTGGGCATAATATGTATCGTCACAAGAGACTTATAAATTTATAGTCATTGAAGCAATCGTTATAATTGGATGACGTTGAACAAAATATAAAAGGATGCTGTTAAAGAAACGTCCTGTTTATTTTATAACTATAATACATATATGTGTAACTTGACCACCTCAACTTGTTTATTTTCTTTTAAATTATTCATCATATATTACAAAGCTCAATTTGCCTTAAATTAGTCCATCTTTTTCTTGTTTTCTTCATATATTGAAAAGTCAATATATTCTTTGAAAGTAACGTTTTTATTTAAATGATAAGCCATGCCATCCCCCTTTTTTATAACAATTAATTTGACAAAGAACCTATTTGTCTCCAAAATATTTTTTTTTAAAAAAATTAAAACTTCCAACTTAACAAAATTCCTTGGGGTGTATTTCTCAGTGAGATTGTGGGGAAATATACAAGAGAAGTGAGAAAACTGGGACTGAAAATTCTGGAGCTGCTTTGTGATGGATTGGGACTAAACCCAGGATACTTCAGTGGAGGACTTAGTGAAAATCCAACAATTTTGGTTCATCACTATCCTCCTTGTCCTGACCCAAGTTTAACCTTGGGTTTAGCCAAACACAGGGATCCTAGCGTTATTACTATAGTACTTCAGGAGGAACTGCAAGTTAATGGACTTGAAGTTCTCAAAGATGGCCAATGGATTGGAGTTCACCCAATTCCTAATGCCTTTGTGGTTGTCGTAGGGCTTCTCTTGCAGGTACGTAAGTATATGTTTCTCAAGATTTTCTATTCATGATCGAATTTAAGTTATGGAAGAAAATAAAATTCTCATATAATATTATATGTCATTTTAATTAAATATTTGTGACTTTTATTCATAATTTTAAATTATATTTTCAGTTATGCTGCATTGATAAAATTATAAATAAATATAAAAATTTATGAGAATTGAAGGACAAAATTACCAAGGCTACTGGCTACATAATTATGTGCAACAGTAACATTAGACGTAATATTATAATTGTGAATGTGAATCGCAATATAAAATTAAAATTATTCATTTGTTAGTGATAATTTTGTTAAAAATACAAATTGCCTGATCTAACTTTGGAGGAGACGAATCTTACCCTTTTCGATGCAATTTTAAAAACTTGTAAGTCATTTAAACTATATATATACACAAAAAACTTTGAAACACATATCTACATATATGATCAATTATTTTATAAAGTTACATGATTTTTTCAGAAACTTTTTAAACGAGAAGCATAATAATATTGTATATTAATATTAATTTATCTTGTTAGTTTTCCACGCATATTTTGTGTTATATAATTAAAAAATTAATTTAAATATAGTATTCAAATTAAATACTTGAAAATTAGTTTGGAAATTATGTATAAAAAATGATATGGTGAACTAACAAGCCATTATACTATGATTTTGGCACAAAAGGTATATAAAATATAATGTAATTTATTAAAATAATTAATTAAGTAAATAATAGTGGGTGTTAAATTCCTAATTTTATATAATTTAAAAGTTGGTTTCTAAATTTTCAAAATTTGAAAAGCAAAATCTAATTACTCCAAAATAGAGTGTTTAACATTTTTCCCCATAATTATATAATGGGCATCGCTCAGTCGCATTATACTTGATATGAACCGAAAGCATGACACAAACAATTTAAAGCTGCATCTTTCTTTTTTCATAAAATGTTTCTCTATGTAACCAAAAATAATATTTGTGTATGGAGTAATATAAAAAGCCTTGAATTAAACAACAACCGTAATCATCAAATTGCTTATTTTATTTGATTCAAACAAACCAAAAAGAGAATCAAATTTCCTAAATTCACTTTGCTAACTCTTGGTATGAGAGAAAATTAATGTTTTTAATTATTAATTATTAGTATTATTATTTTTCTTTCATTATTTATTATTTGTTACTATTTCTTAATTATTATTTATATTATTATTTAATATAATATTTTGTTATCTTTATTATTATAATTGTAATTTTATTACTTATTATTAATATATTATCCCAATTATTAATATCATCATCATCAAAGATAATAAATTCAAAATTCAAAAAGAGAAAATTCAATTCCCTAATAAATTGAGGTGAATCATCATTACCATATTTAGGATAATTCTATTAAAAAAATGATTAATGAGAATCATATTTCTCTAAATCAAATACAAACAAAGGGAATAAAAACTCTTAATTTCATTTTCCCGATTAATCCAAACCAAACGGCATCTAATCGAAAGCCCAACGATACACTCATAGATGTGAACTTGACGTGGAAATTAAAGAAATCATATTTGTATATTCAGATCATCTTGAAAATAAGATAACCTCTATTAATAAATAATAAAGTCAACGCTATCAAACCATGCACGCTAGTGTAAGAAATACTTAAAATTGCTTCTTTACCTAAAAATAAGGAAGTCTACGCCAACAAAATACCTGAATGCTAAACTAGAAAAAGATGTTGCGTTTGTGTTGAATTATCTATCATGTTATTATATCAACTTAGTATAAATTATAGCATATAGTTTACGTGTCAAGAAGTCAATCTCATTTGGTTTCATTATTATTTTTTTTTTTTTGGTGTATTTGGTTTCATTATTTTAACTAGTCAAAACTCAGCATTTTACACGCGTCATAAGGTTTGCTTTTACTAATTATAGATGATAAATTATTAACCTTATTATACGAAAATTGGATTCTTAATTCTTTTTATTTTTGTTTTTTTGATATATTAGAAAAAGATAGACATAAGACTTTTTTTTTTTTTTGTAGATTTCACTACATATAAAAAAGTATCCTAGGTTTCACAGCACACAAAAACCATGCATTTGTCTTTCTTTTACATGATCGAAATATGGCTAAAAAAAATAAACGATCCAAATTCTTAAATATAATCTTTTATTAGAGAATACGGATCTTCTCAATTTTTTAAAGAAACTGAAAGTGCGATTTTAGAAGAGGGAGAAACGGAGAGATAATTCTTTTTATTAAAATGGAAGGCTCAGCAAAAAAAAAAAATTGTGTGCTTCAAAATTGGATAAAATTTAGATAAATTAAGTTCCTTACATACTTATCATAAAGTTCTCCAATCATATAATGAAATGTGTGTAATTTTTCTATATAATTATTTATAATAATTATAATTTAATAATTACGATAATTATCAATATACCTATTATTTTCTTTAAATAGGAAAATTAACACATATGTCATAATCTAATTGGAGAACTTCATAAGAAGCACCTGAGGAATTGCATCTAAGTTTTGTTCTTCATAATGATAGATTATTTCTTTTTCTCGACAAAATTAAAGGAAATTGATAAAATAAGAAGTTGGGAGAATCAGGTCCTTTTATCAGAAATGGGGAGTGAATCTAATCAGCTTGTTTGTTCACTGGTACAGATAATTAGTAATGGAAGGCTTATTGGGGCTGAACACAGAGCCGTGACAAATTCAAGCACTTCACGTACAACAGCTGCCTATTTCATCTATCCTTCAGTGGAAAGCATTATTGAACCTGCACAAGTTTTGGTGGATGGAAGCAACCCAGCACTCTATAAATCTATGACATTCCAAGATTTCCGCAAGAATTTCTTCACCATAGGTCCCAAGATCGAGGCAGAATTGCACACCGATGACAAAGTACGCAGTGAAACTCAGAATCATACGAGATAATTATAGTCAAGATATTAAAAATTGAATAACATGTTTTACTTCCAAACACCATATGATCTTTGTATAAAATGTTTTATGTAGTGTGCATTGTGAATTATGTATGAAATGATTAAGATAAGTGAAGCTTCCTACCAGTTTGGTTAAAATGTAAGTATCATTTTTAATATTTGAATTTCTACTTATTGATGCATAAAGTATATTTGAATCAACATATCTTAAATTGAATCGACATTTTATCTATACACTGAGTGTAGTTTTGAGGATGAAAGATCCATATTTATTTATATAGTTTTTGCTTATATGGTACTAGGTGGTGTCAATGAGGTCAGCATGTGAAAATCTCACTTTGTGTGTAGAGGCGTATATTTTTTCAACTTTTTTTTTTTTGGTAGATTAAGGATGACAAATTTGTTAGGATATGGGATGACCTTTGGTTGCCATACCTTTATAGAAATGTCATGCTCGTTAAAGCCCTTCACTTTGATGTTTCATACCAATGGGTTGTTAAGTTAATAGATAAACACTTACAGAGTTAGGATTATCTTTTCTTATGTAGTGGATTTCTCCTTTAGAGAGGAATGCAATTGAGAATGTTTATATTCTTACCAAAAGATTACAAGATAGATTGATTTGGTTGCATACTTCTGACGGTGAATTCTCTATCAAATCCTATTATTATATGCTTAACAATTTTTCTTGCTTTTCTTTATGGTCTATTGCATCATCTTCTTCTTGAAATCATATTCTTTGGTCTATGATTTGAAATATAAAGACTATCCTTAAGGTGAAGCACTTCATTTAAAGAGTGTTATTGAACTCTATTCCTACTGTTATAAATATTTTTCTCAAGAAAGTTATTGAATCCCCTTGCTATCATATCTATGATTTTCTTGTTGAAATTGTTGATCACTTTTTTTTACGTTGTCCTTAGATCTTTAAGGTTTAATGTGGCTCTCCATTCTACATCAAGTTCTCTCTTAAAGATAGTATTTCTTTTGATGATTGGATGTTTCAAATCGTTAATAGGCCAAGCCTTTCCAAACAAGTTAAATTAGACTACCTTTTTCACATTGCATATTTCTTTTTTACTAGATTAAAAATCTTTATTTACTTATGATATATATTAGAATCCTTCCTAGACAAGCTGCTCATGAGACTATCCTCTAAGGCTCTTATTGAAAGGCTAAAATACAAATAACCATTATATACTAGTAGGGGTGCAAATGAGTTAGGATGAGTTAGGCTTTGTCTTAAATAGGCCGGACCTGTATTACAAAACATTAGTCCGAGCCTAGCCAATTAGCCTATAAAGGCTTTATTTCAAGCTCGGCTTGGCCTATTTTAAAAGCCTAGGCTACCTTGTTAACCTATTTTTAAATATAGGCTTTTAAATAAGCTAACAACTTGAGGCTTAAAAGGCCTTAAATAGACCAATGATATATATAAGCTTATGTTAATATATTCTTAATATGTACCTAATAATACTAAAATTAATACAAAATTTTATATAAGAACTAATTAATAAAGAAATAAATCCATATACTCATAACATAAAGTTACTAATTTAAATATTCAATAGTTAATTAAAAGTAAAATAACATCAAGTTGCCATAACATTAAAGGTTAACAACAAAGACAAATTAGTACACCATAAATTATGCAACAAACATTCAAAATAAAATATTTTTCTAGAGATTATATAAGTAACTAGAAAAAATATTTAATGAGCTTATAAAAAAAAAGCTTATATATCATTGCCTTTATAATAAATAAATTTAAATAAAAAAATATTAAATAGGCCGGTCTAGTAGGCCTGTAGGTTAAGCTTAAAATAAAAAGGTCAAACCTATTTAATTAAAAAAGTTTTTATATTGGCCTTAACCTGACTCATTTAACTAAATAGGCTGAGTTAGGCCGAGCCAAAATTAGGCCAGGGCATAGGCTCCTAGTAGGGGGCCCAACCCATTTGCACCCTTATATACTAAACATGCAAAAGAATTGTTATTGTTTGAAAAAGTGCAATCAAGCACTCAAACTTTATACATTGTGTGCAAAAACTCCCCTCTGTTAATTCTCCATTCAAATCCTTAATGGCACCTCACATGTGCTTCACCTACATCTATTTGTCTTTAAAGCTATAGACGCTATTTGTGTGATCTGCAGAGGTATGACATAGGTTTTGTAATCTAATTCTCATCAAATACTTAATAGCATAAAAAGAATTTCAAAAATACTTGGGTGCGAAGAATTTTCACATTCTCTAATAAGGGTCACTAAGGCTTTAATAGAGGGAGTTTTTCATAGCTATAAATCTATGAATTGGTTTGACAAAGATCAAATAAAAGCTAGTTCAAGCTTTGTGGAATGGAGCTACATAGTATAGACAACAAGGTCTTGTTATATTTGGTTTAGAGAAATAAAAAACTAATGTTCATTGAAAAGCTACTATTATAAATTATTTTATTAAATGGGCTTGTTTTTATTAACAAATTTGCAGAACTACTTATACTTTGTTTGTTTCATTAGAAAGTATTTTTCATAGGAAAATATTGTATATTGATGAATGAATGACATGTTACTTATATTTGTAGTTTTGAAAAATTAATATCTAAAGTCATAGTAATAAATGAAAGCAAATTCCTCCTTAAAAAAGAGGAAATTCCTTTCTTTTAAATTCATTATATTCAATATTAAACAAAGAAAATACTTTTCTTTATTTTAACATTTTATAATTATATTTTATAAAAAAATATTTTCCATCAAAACAAGTAGAACATGAATTTCTAAAAGTTTTCTAGGGTTGAGATCTTAATTGTATGAAATTTAGAACTATTCACCTTAGAGGGGACAAATGAAGACCTTGGAAGGAAGGCTAGATTAACACTAATGGATATAATGGATGAATGCTTTTTGTGGATGAGTGCATTTCTATAAGTTTCCTAGGGATGAGACCCTAATTGCATGAGGTTCCAAGATCAATGTATGCAATTTGAGGTATACCTAGATGAGATTAAGGAGTTAGATGTAAAGTTAATGGAGGGGCCTTTTCATGTAATGTGTGAAGTTTGAATTTTTAATTGCACATTTTTCAATAGCAAAGAATTTATCATATATCAAATATAGCACAAAAAGATTATGAGTATTTTAGCATAGTTGAAACAGTTTCGATCACAGATAGGGAAGATGCATTGCATTTGTTAGTGTGAATATATGCATTGCCAGTCCTATATTTGACTTGAACCCCCTCTAGACAGTAGCTAGAGCAAAGTTTCAAATTATTGATTATGAAAAGAAATGTTCAAGCAACGATGGCTAAACATTTCTTTCTAGGTCACCATAGGGTTTTGCAAATGGTGATATCTTGCTTAATGTGTTCCCACCATGAAACAGGGCCTTCGAGTTTGTGAAAGAATTTATAATCTCATAGAAGGGATGATGATATTGCAATGGCTAAAGATACATCCACGCTTATACACATGTTTCATATTTCAATGGATAGTGATTTTCTTAAAAGTTGATGAAAATTTTCTTAAAATTCAATAGTAATTGGACGATAACTATTTAATAAATAGCAAGTAACTTTCATAGCAAAAGAAAAAAAAAAGCAAGTAACTCGTAGTAATAATATTTTTAAATAAAATAAATTTTTAAAAATTATGTAATAAATGGAGGAAGGGATGCGTATGATATATGTAATAGTATGTTATGAGCATAATAGTGTGTATAACAGTGAGCGAAAATGATTACTCATTATCTATGTGGGTGGCTCCGTTATCTCTTCCGGCATAAAGA
Source organism: Sindora glabra (assembly GCA_020226215.1). Taxonomy (NCBI): domain Eukaryota; kingdom Viridiplantae; phylum Streptophyta; class Magnoliopsida; order Fabales; family Fabaceae; genus Sindora; species Sindora glabra. The sequence goes on from CM035228.1 coordinate 79,444,832, forward strand.
AAAATAAGGATTTTCTCATTGGATGATATGAGAATCTCTGATACTAGAATTTTTCATAAGGTTTTTTTTTTTTTTAGTGTCTCATCAAATGAATAGGGAGAAGTGCATCAAAGAGACCCTACCCTTATCCTATTTATTCACTGTGCACTCAATCCACCACTAAACACTTCGAGATAGTGTGTAAATATGCTCTTACAAAATTTACAACACTTTATTTTGTAAAATTTATAATATTTTATATAAAATTTACAATTTTTTTCATGATGACATAAGTTATAACTTGTATTTTTTTATGGTGACATAAGTTATGAAATATAGCCGTACACAAAAATCTTATAACTTTTATCATAAATGTTGTAATATGAACAATGACAGTTGCAGCACAAAAATTTTAGGAATTTTGTAAAAAAATAGCAAGATTTAGTTTGGAAAATAATACATCATTGTTTCAAAAAATTGAAACAACATCTTTCTTTGTTTGAAGCAAACATTTAAGATGTGATGTGACTCTTGATATATTTTTATCTTTTAAAATAAAAATTTGTTATTTTTGAAATAAAAAGATATATCTTTTGAAAATGTAAAATTGTATCTTTTAAATTAAAATTTTATGACTTTTGCACATGAAATTATACCTTTTCAAAAATTCAATAGCTATATTTCTTGAATGGAAATTTTTTTGTCTTTTCAAATTTAAGAGTTATGATTATTTGATGAAACCTATCAATTCATATAAATAATTCAAAGCTTCAAACTTAAGAAGCAAAATCAAAATGTGTTAAGATATATTATCAAAACTTCTCATCTATTTATTTTTATTTTTCTCTCAAATACTTGTAACCATTATAAAACTATTTTATAGAGAAATATAAGAAAAGGCTTTAGTTTTACTTTTTTTGCAATTTTTCAATTTTTGCTATATCCTGAGAGATTAATTTGATGAAAAAATTGCATTTTTTAAAATAAAGTTTAAAAAATTATTGAAAAATTGCAATGGTAGTACTGGTCAAAGTATTTCCCATTTTAAGAATGTACCAAAGAATGACAGTATATCTAGTTATATGACAAAAGTGTACCAAAATTTACCAATTATGCATTCTGCTATTATCATATGTCTTACCTCTTCCTGCTTCTTTTACTACATAGCACCGGAAGATTTCCTGCACATGTGTATCCCTGTTTGGTGCTGCTAAGTCAAACTATGCCAGAGTTTAGTTTCCTCGTGATACTCCGAGCAGGCAACACGAGGAACCTTGGATGCGTCCCGAGTCAAAATTAGACTTTTGTGGTATTTCCAATGAAGAAAAATAAACTGATTTGCATATGCAATACATAACTCCTTTGCCTTCATCTTTTTCAACTTGAAAAATATTGAAGGAACAATTTCTCTCATGAAAAGAGCAACTAGATTATCCATCTTGGAGAAAACAAATACTCATAGAACATGATGCCCTTAAAATAAAGAGATACAATGAAGATTATGAGCAAGTTCTCATTAATTTTAGCAGCTTGCAATTGAAATTAAAAAAAGAATTATTCTGCTTGCAATGATGCGAAGGCATGAGATGATGAGAAGCCATCAGTAATAAAAGCAATAGAAACCATATAAAACAATATTTGGGAAGAAACAGCGGAATATTCATCCTGAAGTCATAAAACAAACAGAAAGATTCCAATTTGGAGGACCATAATTATGAGAGCCATTCAATTTCATATGGTGTCTCCAATCCACGGACATGGATTGAGAATGTAAATTTTAAGAGAGATATAGATACAATTTCTTGTGATGGAACCAGAGTTTTTTCTTGCAATAATTCACCATTTAAAAACAAAAAGGACTTTTTTGTCTATATTACTCTTAAGTTTACACCTCAATTACCTTAGGAAATTGAGAGCAGCCCAGTTAGTATGTCATAATATAAGAAACTTCAAAAGAAAATTTGGCATGATAGAGTGAAAACGAATCATACCAAATCACTAGAGGATTATTTTGCAGCTTATCATATTTGAAATGCCAAGAGACTCATGCATTCTTTGCAAGCAAACTCCTAGTCGGTTCATACAACTCCTAAACTACAAAGTTTTATGAGACTAATGACGACTAAGTGACTTAGAAATGCCCAGATTACAAATTCAATGCATTTACCACGGAGCATCCAAAATGACCTTGGCTATCAAATTAAAATCCCAAATATGAAATTAAAGATACATCAACACATTACTAGAAATGTTCAATCATAGACCATCACTACTGGAAAAGATCAATCACAGAGAATATCATTGCAGCACGTCGGCATACATGCCTACCACATTGCCCACCATATGATTAGTTCGGACATCGGAATTGGGAAAATGAATAAGACAGGAAGGAACTTAAAGGTCATAAATATTAATTTTTATTTTATTTTATTTTGAATATAACCCTCCATTTCCCTCTGCTCGTAATCCAGATCATCCGTAGGCAACTCAAACCGACAAACCGGACATGTATTTCGAATGCCCAACCATGGCAAAATGTAGTCTCCGTGATAGCAGTGTGAGCATGGAAGCCTTCCAGCTTTCTCCTCCAATAAGATCTCATCTCTGCAAATGGCACATGCCACATTCCTTCCCAGCAACTCTTCCTCAGTTAAAGGAAGATTCTCTGCAATGCTTTTCGCAGCAGGAGGACTGCCCTTTAAGGAGGTTTCATTTTCCAGGGCCTGCCCAAATAGAACCTCGTATTCAGCTAAATACGATTCCGAATTAACCTCATATTCCAAATGTCTATCCAAATTGTTAATTGCTAAGAGATAATTTTGTTGGTAAATTGATATTTTTATTTTATCGTAGGAAAATAGACATAATATATATACATATATTAAGAGTTTCATTTTTTTAGGAAATTAACAAACCTACTTTTCATTTTTTTTTATTTGGGGGTAATGCAATGGAAAGACTGCCTTATTAACAGTTTAACAATGCTTTTGATCGCAGCATTGCCCCATCACTACTTAATGAGGCTTGCATTTCTTTCTCCTTTTTTATCCCTTCTTCCTTCTTTCTCCGAGGTTGGTCAGTTAATGTACATACTAACTAAGAAAGTAACAAATGGAAATTTTAAGATCTATTTGTTTATTGTTTTTAAATATAACTTTTTTTTTTAAGTAAAAGAGTATGTTTGAAAATTTATTTTCAAAATTTGTTTTTAAAAATTATAATTCCAAGTATGTAATTCAAAATGGAAAATTAGAAATAACTTTTAGATATTTTTTTAATTTATTTTCATATTTTTATGTCAATTTTAAAATTAAATAAAATATTTACTTATTTGCAACTTTGATCATCCTGTATTTTTTTATTTTTCTTCAATCTAAAATCAGTTTTTAAAAATAAAAATAATTTTTAAAGGTACAAAAAATAGAAATATGTCAAACACACCCTTGATATTTTATCGATAGGATAATGGAGGACAAACCCACTTTGGCGGGTAAATTCCTCACGTCAATTTTATTTATTTATTTTTTAGCTGTGCTAATGCAAAAGCATGACACTTCGGTACTAAAATAGTTTATCCTCTACGAAGCACGGTTGCGAAACGGGGGTGAAGATATAGTAATTTTAAAAAAATTTAGGACATAAAAATATAAATTTCATATAGAGATTCTAATATTGAAAAATTAAAAATATAAATTAGCCATTAATGTAAGAAAAAAAAAGCAAAGATATATTAGGGGATGTTTCAAATTTAGAAATAATAAAAGATTTAATTTGATAATATATTTATACTTAATTGAATTTGGAGATTTAATAAAATGATTTAATTTTTGTTTTCTCAAAAAACATATTTATTTTTTTAAAGAAGTTGCATTTAAAAATTAATAAATTAAGTCTAAAATAGAATAGTTGATTCCTAATAAAGGAATGAAATTTAAGAGAATTATAATTGAATCTTAGAGAATCCGAACCGCACCCAAATTATAAAATAAAAAAATAAAAAATTTAAAATTTCGATTCTTTTTCAGTGCGTATCAGAAAATATCTATCGAATATCAATGTCAAATATTGGTGCAACATAGTTACTTCACCAATTATATTATCTTGCTCCTTGCCTCACTGTGAACCAATTTTTCTCCTCCTGTTTTTGTATTTCTCTTATGCATTTTTGTTCTCTTAATTTTTTTTAAATTTGATAGGAAATGCATGAAAATAAACACATTCTTAATTTTCATGAAAAAGAAAGACTCAAAAGAAAGAATTAACATGCTATACAATAATATCTATAAATTATGAAAAAAGATAAAGTCGAGCTTTTTAAGTAATTCCAAAACAAGCATTGATTAATGTATTTAGGACATAAAATTTGGAAACCTTGGGCATTTCATAGTTCTCGAATTGAAATGAAAGGAAGAATGGGATCAAATGTGTGCAAATAAAATGATCTCCTACTTACATCTATCCAAAATTTGTGAATTTTAGTTCAAGCAACATTGTCTTGTACAAACCATAATTTTTTAATCAAACCAATATTCTTGGAAGCTAATTTGGGTTCCTCAATTTTACACATTAAATAATTGACAATATAATGCAATTCTATAATAGTATGGACCACTTCTAAATTTTTTTGGAAATCTATGATAAATTTGAGAATTGAAATATGATATTCCTTGAATTACGTTCAAATTCTATTTTATTTTATGTCAATTATATTTTCATTTTCATCTAATTTGGTTCTAAAAACCCTCTATTTTATATTATGTTTTCATTAGTTGACTTTTAGTCTCTTGGGTCTAATCTAGACTCATCCATACTAAGTATTTAAGTAAGCTTAATAATTAATTTTGGTGTGAGTGATGTGTTTCAATGCCCAACAAACTATACTATTGATTTAATTATTTAATCAAAAATTACTCTTAAGCTACCAGTAATTAAATTCTTAATATTGATTAATTAGAATAAGCACCTAATTAATCTCTTATTACTAATTTCAATTTAGAACAAGCACTTAAATCTAATCAATAATAGTATTAAATAACTATAACAAGATTAAAACTGAATTAACAACTTTACACATAAAAATTGCTAATTCGTCCTCTACTTTTCTTAGGCAATTAATGATTCATTCACGTATCAAATTATCAAAGTCTAATTGCTACTAATTACAATCATCACAATTAACCTACATATTAAAATTAATCATAATTAATCATTAATCACAAATAATTAACTAACCAACTATGATTAGCAAACTATCTAAGCAATCATTTCATAATAAAAGTGTTGAACAACAAAAGATAACTAAACCAAATGTAAAATTAAGGAAAAGGTATCAAAATTAAACCAAATTGTATTGTTAATCCTTTGAACTGTCAAAAGAAATCAATCACTCGTAGTAGTTTACAAGAAAACTTGGTGAAGAAGAGAAAGTTGTCCAATGTCTAAATATTACTTTTGGAAGCACAAAAAACTAATAATTTGATCTCAAATTGGGAAAACCTTATTGGGCTAAGTTAGGTTGATTTTTAAAGTTATATTGCTAAATTTGGAAGATCAAAATCTATTTTACAAACTAAAACTCTAATACCATGTTTGGTATGACAAAATGGAATATAAAAAGAAGTTATTCCATTAAATGGTAAGACCTCTATTCTATATTAAAAGTGGTTGCATGGTCATTCCATCATTTGTGGACTAACTTTTTAACACTCTTACGCCTCATATTTTTCATATATTTTAACATTAGCCTTTGTTAATAAATAATAAAATAATATCTTTAGTATCTTTCTATTCAAATATTTCAGTAATTATATTTTTAAAAATAAATTAAAAAAATTATATTCTTTATAAGAATTATTTAATATAAAATTTTGATAAATAAAATTTTTGAGCTTTTATTATATAATTTTGATATTTAAATTTAAAATGTAGCATTTTTCATTATTGATCACATTCTATATTTTTTTATTTAACATATTTATTATTTTACTATTTAATATACATGCCCAATTACAGATTATATATATTTAATTATAAATAAATAAAAATGATACCTCCCAACTATAATATGTTATATGCATCCATCTTTTGAATTTTGTCCAAATTTTGCTATTTCTGTTGTTTTTTCATACATCATGTCATTTGTGTTAGTGTTGTCCGTAAAAGCTACAAAAACTTTTGGTGGCTTGGTAGGACGCAAAAATGATTTTCGTATAAAATATTAACATAAAAGGAAATATTTTATTTATCTAATATTAAATATAAAAAATTTTAAGAAAATAATTTTTTAAATAAAAATTATTTTTATATTATTATAATTTCATATATCCCTTTCAATTATAAATATAAATACTATATTACTTAATATACATATGAATAATATTTTTATATAAAAATACCTTTCAACAAAATAACTATGTCTATTTATAAGGAATGTTTATATTTTAGATCGGTCGAAAGAACATAATTATAGTTGTTAATGCTCAAAGTATTCTTAAAAGAACTTTGTAGAGATTGCCGATAAAATCGTATCGAGTTTCTAAATCTCTGAAATTGAGGAACCTATCATAAGCAAAGGAGAGAGAAACTGAGGATGATGAAATTGGTTGTGTCATCATGATATTGAACCATTAATTAGGGAGCACAAAGAGAGATTATGGTGCATTGGTATAAGCTGATATATTATTAAATTTTATTATTAGATTTCGGTGTACCAGTATAATAAGTGTACTATAATCATCATCGAAATGTTAGGCTATTTTCGGCGGAGAAGAAAATCAAATGCTTTTGATTTGAAGATAATGATTAAAACACATTATCTTATAATATGTTAGTGACCCTAAACCACTAAAATTTGTTTATTCTATAAAATATTATGCAAATCAATGAATTTAAACCATAAAATTTAAGTGTAAGGAGGTTTGTCCCTAACTAAAAGTCAGCCACAAAAACTTATACCCGGGGAAAGGGGAAAGGGATAAAGTAGCCCATTCACTATTTATATATAGCTGTTCTTCGTTCTTCAAATAGAGAAGACATGGCTGATGCATTTTCACTTAAGTAATACCTATATGTTTTTTTATATCTTTTATTGAATACAAGTTTCCATTTCTAATTTTATGTGTATACATCCTGTCTTATTATTTAAGACATATACTACACTTATATAAAAAATTTTCATTTTTCATTTTTCAATAATCCCCCGACTGCTTTTCTATTACACTGTATTACCCTTTTGTAAAACTTGTTCAGACTCTATTTTGAATCTTCATGTAAATCTATATATTTGTAAATTTCATTTTTTCTCATGCATCTATTTTTATTTTATAAATTTAAATTATATTTCTTATTATTATTTTACTTTACATCTCACATACTATTTTTTTAGATACTTAATTGTATGTATATTTTTTATTTTATTTTTAAACTTGATAACTCACATATTTTTTTAAAGTTTTTTTTCATGTCCACTTTTGTTGCATATAACTCAGGTAACAATATGATTAAGTAATATAGATATCATATAATATAATTTTTTATTATTATAAAATATTTCAAATAAGTTGAGTATTGATTTAATTAAACTCACTAACTATATATTTTATTTTTAACTATTATTACTAAGAGTTAATATCACTAAGAAATATAAATATAACATAATATTATTTTTTTATAAAAATATTTGAAATATTTTTAATTATTACTGTTATTGTTTATGTGTTAGATGTTAATATCACTATCAAATGATATATTTAGTTTTATTAGAGAAATATTTTAAGAAATTTAAAATTGAAAGTATTAAGTGAATAAATTAATTAAATATTATGTTATTTAATTGAAATGTTTGAAAATTGAAATCAAATTCATCTGTTTAAGCTTTGTCTAAACTTTACAACTCATACACCATTTTGCTTCTTTTTATCATTTCATTGGATATTTTCATAATTTTTTATGCTCACTCATATTATTTACAACTCAAATTTTAATAATACTAAATAGTACAGGTATAGCACAATATATTATTTTTATCATAAAAATATTCTAAAAAGTTAAAATTTTAATTTAATTAAATTAAGTGATTGCATATTATGTTTTTAATTCTTATTTATTTACAACTCATATACTATTTCTTTTATTTTTAATTGCTTCACCATATGTTTTTATTTTTCTCATGTTCACTCTCATTAATTATAGCATGGACACTAATTTATTAAGTAGTGTAAATTTAATATGATATATTTTATTTTTATTATAAAATATTTTAATAAAGTTAAAATTTTAGTATAATATAGAAAGTATTACTTGAATTAATTAATTGTGTAATGTATTTTCTAATTAAAATTATATAAAAAACTTAAATTTATTTATTTAAATTCTCACAATATTTTTTAATACAAAATTTCAAGTGGCTTATTTTAAATTTAATAAACATCAACTGAAATTTAGTCATGATTTTATTGCTCATGCATTTTTCCCTTCTTTTTATTTACTTTATTGAATTTTTTTATTTTTATTCTATCATGTTATTTATAACTCAAATATTAATATTTTTAAATAGTATATATGATATATAACTTTTATTATAAAATATTTTACAAAATTTAAAAATTTAACTTAATTAAATTAATTAATTACTTATACTATTTTTATAAAAAAAAATTAAAATATGAAACCAAGTTTTTGTTTTGTCTTTAATACTGTATTCTTTATATTAATTTTCAAATAATATATTTCAAATTAACTATACTATAAAGAATTAAGCATTGAACAATGTTTTAATAGATAAAGGTATTAATTTATTTTTTTTTCAAAAGTACTTTGAAAATGAGATCTTTTTTTTTTCAATTTGTAAATATTTCTTCAGGTATCAAAGTTTAAATATAATACTTTTTTCCTTTCAAAACACACGTGAGGAGCTTCAAATGGAAGTTTTAAAGCAATGTTTCTAACAGATTCATTATTCTTTGTGTTTAATCAGTAACATACAATTTTTCTTTCTTTTATTAGTATTATTATATTAATATAATTAAAATTTTTGCTCTTGGAAAAAACATGTGTAATTGATATATCTATATTCCCAATTGTACCTTTTGAGATTTTATTTTGTAATATGTTGTACCTATAATACGTTTATATTCAAATGTAATTATGTAAGTCATTACTAGTTATATTATATAGTTATTTAAAAAGCTTATGAACAAATATTGCACATAAAATTTTCAAATAATAAATTTTAGGAACGTAAAAAGCCATCTAAGGATTTTAATGAGTTTAGACTTAATTTCTCAATAGGATCTTTATAAGAATAATGTTTTTATTAGGGCAAATGTGACTTAAGTAGCTTAGAGCCTTTGGTTGAAGTAATATTTAATATTATTTAGGATTCAATTTCTGATACTTGATGTGTGTGTCGAGTGATTAAACTACTCCTACCATTATAATATATATATATGACTCAAGTTGTTTAAAATCATGATAATATTTCATCATATATAATTTTTTTATAAAATAGGAATTCATTAAAAACATGTATATATATCAATATTATATGTAACCATTTTACTTATATATGAACAGTAAAAAAATTGTGACCAATAAATCACTCTCCTGTTATAAGAGTGACTTTAATAGATGAATAAAACATAATGTGAGAGTTTTCATTTGTTTACTTCTATCTCACATTGATTGTGCCTCCTTGTAGGTGGAAGATTTTCATTTAATTATATATTCAAATTTTAGAGAATCCACAATGAAAATTATACTTTACAGGCTTGGGCAAAACTTATTCAACCGCATTGAATCAATCAACACTAATAAAAAAGATTAAGGATTATTGTAGGTAAAATTATTTAATGATTGATTGCGGTTTGAAATTTCATTGATAAATGATTATATATGACTTATATGGTTGATGAGATTCTTAATTTGGACAAACCGAAATCATCTAACTAAATTACAAATGTTTCATCTATTTATTAGTAGTGGTGCGTTAAGTCATGCATTTCCTCCGCAGCTCCCAACCTCTCATTTCTTCTTTTCTTTTCCATAATCTAAACCCTTATTCCTTTCCTTATTTTCCCTACCGGTCATTAGATCCATGTGTCGTCATGCGAATTATATTGCTAAGTGAGCAAAATTAGAGTGAATATGGGGTTTTGTTCTTTATATTTGCAAATCTCCGCCTTCAAATAGCCACCAAAAGATACCAAATTTGGAGTCAATGTTGGAGAATCATCAAAATTTCGCAGACGGCATGAATCACTGTCATCAAAGTTGGAAATTCCTATTCTCACAGTATGTTGAGTACAATAAAGAGAAGTTATTAGCTTCAGCTTTAACATTTTCATTTTGTAATGTTTCCTTTTTCCATTTTGATTTATGCGTCTGTGAGTTTTTTTTTTTTTTAGTTTAATTCTTGTATCATTTTTTTTTGTTCCAGTTACTTATGGGATTTTTATATTCATTCTTAAGCAAGAGGTTTCAAACAAAAATTATCTGCAAAAAAATTACTCTAAACCGACTTTATCAAATCGAAACGGTTCTGTATATGCCATTAGTTATAAGGGTGTGAAAAATTATTTCACCCTAAAGCTAGGGGTCAGTTTAAAATTTTTAATAGGATCACCGCAGGGACAGCGTAAATACTTAAAAATAAAAATCAGATAATTTTTCATATTTTTGTTCAATAATAAATAATGTATATGTTAAAATTTTGTTTTTAATAAAAATGATATATATAATTGCAAAATAAATATGACCAGTTAAATTCTAATATTTTTATAATATAAATTTTGTTTTATATATAATAGACAAAGCTCCATATAATTTAAATGAAAGTAAACTTTTAACTCGTCCGTGTAACGAGCTCCAAAGATTGTGCTGAAATGTGTAATTAGTTTCCTCCATTTCACCTTGAATTTGTATAATCTTGTTGGAAGCATTTTTTTTTCAATCAAAGAGATGTCAGGTGAAGTTTTCAGAAAAAAAATTTATACTAATATATATTTTTATAATTTTGATATTAAATTTTTATATTTTTGTAACTTTTTTAAAAAGGTTATTTTAACTTTAATTCCGAATATTTTAGCTTTTTATTTATTTGATATGTCTATATGTGTTTATGAAAAGCAGTTAAAGATGTAACTTTCTTGCCGTCATTGCCAAAAAAAAAAAAAAGAAAAGAAATAAGATACAGGAATTTGATACTCGTAAGTATAACACAATGATCAACCTTGTTGCCCAATAAATACGAAAAAAAGGGGGGAAAAAACACAAGGCAGATGTATAATTTGCGCAACAGCATGTTAAATGAAAGCTCAAAGTTGAGTTTAATATGAGCGTACAATTATTTTTTTTCATTATTTTATTAATAAAAAGTTCAAACTTGAATTTAAGTGTAATATTATTTTGTATTTCAAGAGATTTGTGTGGATTTTAAAACTTGAGGGAAAATTCATATAATTTTACTAAAATTCAAGGAAGGTCATTGTATTTTTTTCTATTTAAACTTTCTTAGAAATAATTAAAAATAATAAAGAAATCAATGGTTTGTTTGTTTACTATTTTTATTTCCTTTCTAATGTTTTAAAAATAAAAATTCCTACGTGATAGCTATTTTTTTAAACTATTACTTTAAATTTGTAATTTTTAAAAAGATACACGGAAACAACTTTTAGATGTTCTAATTTGTCTTTATTGTTAATTTTATAATTAAATAAAACTTTTTCTTATTTCCTTAAACAAACACCTTTTATTACTTTCCTTGAATATTAAAATAATTGAAAAGAATTTAAAATAACTTTTAAGAATATTTTTAAAAAATAAAAATATATCCTAATGCACAACTAGTTTATTTATTGTTTTTAAAAATAATTTTCTATTTTTATGTTTCTACAAACAAAAGTTCAAGTTTGGTAAGTATTTTTATAATTTAATTTTCAAAATTATAACCCATAATGTTTAATTTAAGAATAAAAAATAAAAAAATTAGTTACACATTTTCTTAGCTTGCTTTTTTATAACAATTTTACAATCAAGTGAAACTTTTCATTATTTATTTGCTTCACCAAATATTATATATTCTTTATTTTTTAAATTTAAAAATAATTTTAAAAAATAAATTTTAATAACATTTTTTAAAATAAAAAAAATATTTGAATGCACCCTATATTTCTCTCACAAAAGTTCTTCTTACTTGAAGATAAGCAAATAAGTTTCTTATTTTGTAGAAGTAAAACTTTCTCAAAAATCATGCTTCTTTAATTTACATATATTTTATCAACTAAGTAATACACGCATTTTGAGTCACTTTTTATGTCACTTAACTATCAACCAAACAATACGAAAGAATATGTAAAATGCTCAATCATTATTTATGAAACAACATTACAATAATATATGTAAATTATAGTAATAGTGCTCTCCATACCTCTTTTAATTTGTCCATTCTTGTGAGATGGATCTAATGATGGAAAAAAAATTTGTTTCGTAAAGCAGATTTTTTAACTTGTAATAGATAATATTAGTTTTTAACAAAATATTCCTATATAGCAGGTCTCTAAAGGTGAGTTTCAATTGATTGGGAATAATTACATCCTGCTAGTAGCTTTGGGAAGTAAGGAGTATCTTGGTTGTGTTTAGGCTGTTGAATGTAGTGTTGGCTATAAGAAGTTCTTTAGCACATCAAGACATTGTCCAATGGGACATTCAAGCACCAAGTTTGCAGACCCAAGAGAGAGCATACCACACCTCTAAATTCTATGATGTCTATCTAGCTAACCTATAAGCCCATTACTCCTATGGATGAGCTAGTTCCTATGACTAGTGTCCAACTAGCCAAGCAAACTCCTAATCAAATAAGGGTACTAATCCTTCTTGTGATTAGTAAGGAGGACATGCAAACACTTATTATGTTGGCCCCCATGATAGTAATCATTCTAAAGGCTGTATTAAGGTAAATGTTACCCTTAACCCTTAAATTTTTTCATATATATTTATGCATGAATTAATTTTCCTATAATAAGGGTTCACTTTGCACAAGACGGAGCTTGATATACTCTAATAGTGGTGGGACTATCACTATGAAAGGATATGGACAAGTAGATTTTGGTAGGCAGCAACCTATACCATCAACTATTGTCAAACAATTAAGTCAATGTAATAGTTGACAAGCCCTTAATCTGTAAAGGCTAAAGTGTTGGTGGCAAGCTTGAAGAGTGAATGAAGCTCACAGCACTTTCACCAGATGGTCAGCGACCCTTATCCAATTCCCAATTAAGGTATCATCCTATACTCCCCCATCACTAACTTTTTATATATTTATTTTAAAGTTATTTTAGTATTATTATGTGAGATTACTAACTATTATTATTTATATTAGTGATATCCTAATCATGCACAAAAGTCATTTTAGGCATGCCTCCATAACTCCTAGGGGGCATTTGGTTTGGAAAATATTTTTCACATTCTTGAGAATATTTCATGAAGATGTTACACTTCCATGTTTGGTTCAAATTTTTAAAAAATTTACCTAGGAATGTAACATTCCTAAGAATATTTTAGAGCCCAACGTTCCCTCCAAATATTCCCATGGGGGAGGTGAGTATCTCAAATTCCTATCTCATGGAAATATTGATACTAAAATAAAAAGATAATTTTACCCCTATTCTTCTATGCCCTCATTTATTCTAAATTTTTTTATTTTTATTCTTTGTTTTTAATAATTACACTAAATAAGTAAACAAAGTAATTTCTATATTTCAATTCTAATTTATTTTGAAAAATTTTATTTTTAATTTTAATTTTTCATTTTTAACTTATATTTTTTATTTTTAATTTTTCCATGATAACAAGGATAATTATATTAAATAAGAAAAAAATAAATAAGTAATTTCTAAATTCTAACTTTTAAAAGTATGAATACTTTGAGTTATGACTTTTAAAAATAAAGTGCTATAATTTTCTTGAAAATTTCATAATTTTTATATTTAATTTATAAAAAATTATAATATACTAAAACAAAATTATTAAAAGATTATAATTTTATAAATAATTTTTTACTATAAATAAAATTAAAAATTGATTTAATTATAATCAATTTCTAACCCTAACTCAAAATTCTTGACTCCATTAGAAAATATGATATAATTTATCTAAGACTATGTTCGACTATAATCCAAACCTCTTATTCTAATTAAACAAACTAACTCTTTAACTTGTGCCCTATATGGATATTGTTAATTTTTTTATTGTTAACATAAGAATAATTTATGAGAAAAATGCTTTGACCACCTTCTCAAGTATTGAAAAACCTACATAAATCCTCCCCTCTATTTTTCTCTTTATTTTTCAAAACTTATATAGACTTCCTCTTTATTTATTTTTGACCTTCCCCTTTATTTTAAAAATAAGTATAATATATTTTTAATATAAAATTTATTTTTCATTTATTACTTAAAAATTATTTTTTATTATTTTTCATGAGCAACTTATAAGCAAATCATAATAAATGTAATTATTTAATTCAAAAAAAACTAAACCTAAAAATGGCCATTAAATTCACACAAATTAAATGTAATTATTTTTTTGGGTTATACAAATTAAATGCAATTATTAACTATAAGTTTTAAGGTATATTAAATATATATTATAATGAAATTATTAAATTAACATTAAATATTTCCCTAATAAATTTTAAAATTTAATTACCTAAATTTTAAAAAAATCAATAAAACTTAGGACGTAATTTTTTTAAAAATAATTATTTATTATTTAGAATAAATAAATTTTAAGCATTTAAAATAACAATAAATAATTCATTTTTCATCCAAAGTAACTATATTATTAGCATTGTAATTTATCTAAGACACATTAAACAAATGAAGTATCAAAAATACACAACTTTTGATTTTTTGGTAAATAAATTATTAATTTTTAAATCTTATTGAATAAAATCTAAACTACTAAATAAAATTTTATACTTAAATTTCTATAATAAAGCAAGCTAATATAACTATTTAATATTTAAGGTAAATAATTGTTCAAAATATTTAAAATCTAAATAAAAAATTTATTTTTTAAATAATTATTCAAAACATTTTCTCATCATTGTAAAAAAATTATTTCCCCAAAAATATGAAGATTGTATTATGTGTACAGTTACTAAAAAAAATTATATTTTTAATGTAAGAAATCATTTTCTTGTCAAAAAACATTTATAAGTGTAGGTGTGAAAATATCATACATTAAAAAAACACTTTTAATGTATATTTACTAGAAAATTATTTCCCCAAAAATATGAAGATTGTATTATGTGCATAGTTACTAGAAAAAAATTATATCTTTAATGTGAAAAATCATTTTCTCATTATCATTATTATGCAACTTGTACATAGAAATATATTATAATTTGCTTATGATAAATAATAAAAAAGGATTTTTAAGTAATAATTAAAAATAAATTTTATATTAATATACTTATTTTTAAAATAGAGGGGAGGTCTCTAGTAGGTTTTAAAAATAGATGAAAAGTTTGTGTAAGTTTTCAATATTTGAGGGGAGATCAAAATAAAGAAAAAAGGAGGTTGTGTAGCTTTTGGAAACAGAGAGGAGGTCAAAGTATTTTTTTCATAATTTAATATAATAAAGGAAAAAGTTGTGAGGTGTTGAAATTTAATTTTTTATATTTATTTTAAAATTATTCATTTAATTTTATAAATAACAATTTTTTAAATTTCTAGATATTAGAAGTGAGTTATAAAATATTAATCAAATTCTACTTTATATATTATTAATGGGAAATATAATTTTTAAATTTCAATATTAAAATATTAATAAAATTTAAATTTTAAATTTTATTTTGAAATAATTGTATAAAAATATAATATATAATTAATTCAATTAAAATTTTATATTAAAATGATAACTTATTTGAAATATTTATATAGATAATTTAATTTGAAATATAACATTGAAAACTAATATTAAGAAGATGTTGATAATATTTAAATGAACAAATTTGACATTAATTTTTAATTATCTTTATAGAAAATAGAATATATATATATATATATATATATATATATATATATACTGGAATTTTAAAATTATCTCACATTTTTGCTTCTTTGCTTCTTAGGACTAGGGATGGCAATTATAAATATAACCTAATAATCAAAGATAAATAATAAATATTTTATATAGATTTTAGTTGAGATTATATGAGTTCAGATCATAAGCAAATTAATTCATATAATTTGAATAATTAATAGATTAGATTAAGATTGATTCAAAATGTTGATTTGCTAATTTATTTAAGAATTAAAAATTAAAATTTACTTTTTTTATTTTTAAGGTTTTAGATATTATTATTTAATCATTAATATAAATAATCTATTATTTTTTATAAATATATATATATAAATAATATTTTTATAAAAATATTTATTAATAAAATAAATGAACACTTGATTTCTTCTTTTATTTGAATGAAGATAAATCATGAAAAAAAGAACATTTAAAGATAAAATGTGTTATTACTATATTTTAATTATTTGGAATTTTAAATTTTAAATTTTAAATTTTCTTTTCAATTTAAATTCAAATGATATTATTTCTCTTCTTTTTCTCTTATTTTCTTTTGAAAGAAAAAAAAGTTTCTTGTCAAAAATAGAGAAATTGCTTATTTATTTTATATAATTAATTATATGAAAATTCAATTCAAATTCTTAAAAATTTTAATATTTTATATATTAAAAAAGTCCTTTTCATATATTTTTAATTAAATCTATAATTTATTACAATTTATAACAAAAAAATTGATAAGGGTATTTTTTGTAGAAAAGTAATAAGATTTCTAGAAATATAAAGTATGAACCTAAACATAGGAATACAATATATCTAAAAATGTGAAAAAATATTCTCAAGAATATATATTGAATCTAATATAAGAATATTATATTCTCAGGAATTATATGCCTAGGAATCACATTCCTAGGAATGTACACTTTTCTTTGAATGTAAGATTTTGTGAATCAAATGCCACCCTAAGGTAATTAGGCCCTAACCCAATATCTAGATTGGGGAAGTAATGGTGGTATTAAAAAATATTATTTTCATGAACAAAGCTTCCATCCAGTAGCTACTAAGATTTAAGGAGCTCAGTATGATTTGCATCCAACACTAAATTTTGTAAGTTTATCTTGTCTTTTATAACCAAATATGAATTAATTGAACTACTAGTTAAATATAAGTTTAACTCACATCAATCCTTCTATAAGTGTTGCTATGATGATTGCCATCTTTGAATATTATATATGGATTCTTAAATTCATACCAACTCAATGAGGAGTACACAGTGATAAAAAAATCAAGGTAGGAGTATTTACTTCATAAGCTTAAGAAAACTTGCTACTTCTCACCATATCACGATAGGTAAGTCTCACTTATGTATTAATTGTGATATTTTTTTCCCTAAATAGGTTTTGATAGCCTTGTTATGCCCTTGTATTATAATCACTAATGGATGTTTGCCTTAGTAGTTCTGAGGATGAGATTTATTTACTGGTTGGATTCTTTGTTAGGAAATGTGCAATCTAAATTGCAAATTTTCTTGGGAGAAGCTTTGCACCAAAATTACATGATAGGCATGCAACTAAAGGTGGATAGACCATGATGGATAGGTCTATTAAATAGAAAAAAGTGAAGTTATATTGTTACTAGTAAGATTATATTATATTTAACCTAGAAGATTGTGTGTTAATGGAAATAAGCTAACCTCTTGTTTTTTTGTAATGCCTAATATAGTCCAAAAATATGGAGTGTGGCTACTATGTCATGCACTTTATACATGGTTTGTTGTCTGGTCATAAACCTTGTAGTAAAAGTAATCACTTACTTATTTACAACTTATCATATGCTAACTTAATTAACTAAATTGGTTTTAATGATAACAAATTCATTGTCTACAACTTGCAATTCTTCAGGAACAAACCTGAAACCATACATTTAAGAACTATTTGATGAGGTTAGAGAGATTTAGGGCATGATATTTCATTAAGATTGAAGCTTAACCTAAATAAATAACTTTAAAGTGCTCCTAAATAAGATTGGTGGTTATAATTAATTAAATTGTTAATAAGTTTCTAATAGTTGATTTGGTTATAAATGACTTGTTGTAACTTGTATTTTGATACATAAATAAGAATTTAGAAACTTTGTATAAAAGCTCTTAAAATTAGTTGTGTTGTTAATTTTTGTCTTTTTTTGTAGTTGTTGTAAATTGTAATATGTTTCCATAGATGTCAATTAGTTGAATTGATTGTGTTTTTGATAGGTTATTTTTTATAAGTGCTTTATTTTAAAAAAAAAAACTAAGGTGCACAAAAAAGAAGTTAATTTTCAATTTAAAATTGACATTTTTTAATTTACATTGTCAATTGTTCATATATCAACCAAAGTTTTTTTTTTGTTAGTAGGACAACATCATTGTACTTTACATATCAGTTTATTACAAATAACCAGTGTCTAAATCCTATCCCTTGGCATCAATTAAAAAAAAAAAGTAAAGCATTAGTGCCATTTGTAAATTTTATCCTAAAACTCTTACAAGCTCAAAATGATTCTCTCTATAATGAGGTATACTCTCCTTCTAACTTAAAGATAATTCTCTTTGATTTTGTATTTTTGCTCATCATATTTTTTACAAGAACTGAATATCTATTAGCCCATTACTAAATCTATAGCATCAGGCATTTACTAGAAAAATGTAAAATTTAGAAGTAAGGATTTCTTTAGTTTTTTCTTTTTTTTCCTTGCACTTCAATTTTTGGTTTCAAAATTTACCATATTTTGTTGTAGCTTTTCTAGGTTCTATAGGTGAGAAATTTGATTTAATTTATTTTTTTCAATATATAATCATATTATCTACTATTTATTTATATGAAATAGTCATAAAATTTAATAAATGCTCACCTCATTTGCAAGAATTGGATTCAATTGTGCTTTTTTCATAAAGTGTCAACCTCAAATATTCAGCAATGAGTGCTAAGATGATATTTAATACATGACCTATCTATGATTTGGGTATTTAGTATAACCTTTTATAGTTTTCAAACTTTTATTACAAAATTTATTATTTGAAATTGTTGTGATTTGGATTTCATAGTTTCATATGAGTTCTATTTCTAGGATATAGTGTTTTGGAAGGCAAAATGTAGAAAGAATAAGGAGGATCCAAGAAGGAAGAACTAGCAAAGGAGCTTGAGGTTGCGATAAGGGAATTGGAGCAAGGGGAAATAGGGCTTTGTTGGTAAAGGTAAAATATATTATGTCGATTATTTATATAAATTGAAATGGCATTATCTATATTAGGCATCAACTATTTATAAAAAAACCAACGTTGAACATCATTTCCTATGACACTAACAAATGATATGATGCTAGTTCCACACACACACACACATATATATATATATATGTACTAATCAACATTTTTGTCATTTTTTATGATGATTTTATAACACAAGTTCAATTTGATATACAATGTCATTCATGAATTTACATCTAATCCTTTAAATATTCAATATTAATTATTAATTAGTCATTCTATAGTAGTGGTATGATTATGATACTGTCAATTCTTCAGCAATTTTTGATATATACTATGTCAATTCTCAAACTCTTATGAAATGTTTTTCCTATATTAGAAATGGTCTGAAGAATATTTTGTGGAATGTCCCTTAAAAGAAGCAACATTATTTCTATCCTAAGGCTTGAGATTACTTATGTAGGCCTAAAGTCCAAAGGGGCTCAGTTTCAAGCTATTTTGGCATATTAATGAGGCTTGGTTGGCTAAACAGTTTTGATAGGTTTTAACCTGTCTTGAGGCTTGGGCTCAATATATCAGAGGAGGATATTAGAGGTACACTCATATCTTGGATAGGCGAATTACGAACGGATCATGGCAAATTCATGTGTTTTGGGAAGCAACTGAGTTAATGATCAAATTCAAAAATATTCATAGGTTATTGACATTCCTAGTTTTATTCCTACATTAAACTTTAACATTCAATTAGCAGATGATGCCAAGGCACAAAATGGTTAGAATGAAGAATTCATTTAGTAATTATTCTTATCAGAAACTATAGTAATTATTTTGTAGATAATATTTATGGAATTATTGACGGATAAATTGATTTGGGTATTAACTAATTCAAGCAATTTTTCTATCAAATCGGCCTATAAATCACTTATTTCCTATTGAAAGAATCACAATCAACAAAATATGTGCAGTCACTCGTGGAATTGAGAAATTCATCGGAGCCCACAAGTAATATTTTGGAGGCTCGGGAGTGGGAGGCTTACTTGGGAGCGTCTTAGCCAACTGATCAATGTGGGATGCTTCCATCTCTGCTAGAATCATGTGAGATAATGCGATTGCTGTGGTTTGATTTCTAGGGGATCAATATTGTTCAGCTTCTATCACCATTAACCATGGCATCACTCGCAGCTATCATCATTAAGAGTGTGCACTTATACCATAACCCCAGCATTAATCTCTACTGTTATGCTCAACATAATCTAGGAAAAGAGGAATTGAATTGACAATGGTAGTAACTCTGTCGATTTAGAGCATTTGTTTGGATTGGTTTTGTGAGTTGTGAGAGAAGAGAAACAATGATTTAGATATTTGAGGCAAAATAAAGAAAAGTCATGTGGTACTTCACACGAAGTTTTGGAAACTAATTCTAAATAGCAGCCCCCTCTCTATGGCTTAATAAAAATTAATGTTGTTACAACTTAGGTGAAGTGTAAATTTTCTTTGACTGCAGTTGCAAAGAATTGTGAAAGGATGATTACTAATTTTTGGTATGAGAATTTTGAAAATGCTTTGGTGCTCAATGATGAATTATTAGTAATATATAAAGGTATACTAGTGGCTAATAATTTCCGATATCGAAATGTCATTGCGGAAAGCGCTAAGGTGGCTGTGGATGCACTACTTACTTGGGACTACTGCTTATCCATGGTGGGGTTTGTCTAACTTTGAATATATTAGGCGCTTGTTTTTTATTGTTTCAAATGCATCTCTTGTTTGGTATCTAAGTCCGTAATACAGTTGCTCATGAGAAAGCAAATAAGGTATCTAATGTCATAGATTGGATAGTCCATCACATATTCTTCTACAGTTGAAGAGATACGATTTTTTATGATGTTAGCTCATATTTATGAGTAATAAAAAGTTTGTTTGAATATCTTTTCACTTTAATTTTAAAAATTATTTTTATTTTTTTTTTGTTTCTAGAAATAAATATATCCAAAATTTCATGTTTTGAAGGTGGAGAAAAATCCTTATAAAAATTACCCTAAAAACATACAAAAAGAAAATCATACTTTGTCGATAATCTTTCTTTTGAAGATTAATCATTTCTCTTAATTGATATGGTAATGAATGACAGCCCAGCTGACAGCTCCAATTTACATTATTCTTGAAACAAGGTGCTACTTAACCAAACATTCATATTTAACAGAATAAGAACATAACTCCAACATCTGACAATGCCAGACATCATAATAATTGAATTGCAAATTCTTTAAGTCATGAATGTCCTTCATGCCCTTCATTGACCTTCGGTGTTGCTGCATGTGGTCCTGGCTTTTGCTTTATTGTCCCTCACTTTTGCTCCTTCTGCTTTAAAAATTTTTATATCAACAACAAGTAATATAATCTCTTCACATTTGTAATGTCTATATTTTGCAATTTAAAATAGTTGAAATTCTGAAATATCATCAACATTTAAAGTAAACACTAATTCGCTAATAGAATTAAAATATAGGGGAAAGCGAAGACAATTAGATTATTGTATAGAATTAAAGGAAAATCTATTTTTTTGTGTGAACTAAAATTTCTTCTTTTTTTTTTTTTGATAAATTCCAAACTGAAATTTTTGTGAGGTACAAAATCCGAATACTAATGATCATGATATCTTAATGTGCAGTGGACCTATTGAAAAATTACAGTAACAAAAAAGTAAATTAATGATTAATTAAAGAAAAGATTAAAAAATAATGGTATCAAAGTTGGTCGTTATTCATAGCTCTTACTGTTGTGGATGGTAAAGTTTAACATCATCGGACCCAAGTGTAACTTGTCTCTCCTCTTCCTGTTGTGAATGGTAGATTTTAACTTCATCGGATCCAAAGTGTAACTTGTCCCCTCCTCTGTTTCAACCATAATGTAAGTAGGGAGCAATTAACTACCATAGTGTAGTGTACACACATTATTAACAACCAACGTAAGATGCAATAAAGATCTATTTTGAGTTCAACATCAAAGATTTAAAAATTACCTATACTGTTATGATGATAGTATCATATGTTGAAAATTGTTTGGTATGTAAAATCTGTATTTTTGAGTTTTTAATTTAAAATAAGCACCAAAAGGTATAGCAAAGATCTTTCATTGACTTGTCAAACAATATCAACCTATAAAGTAAACACCATCAAGTATTCACAAATTATGTGTTTGAGCTAAGGTTTGTATATATGTATATTTACTTAAAATTGAAATAACGAAAAGAAATAAAAAAAATCTCTTGAGGTGGGGTTTGGATTTTTCATACAACTTTTAGAAGTTTCATTAGAAGCCTTAAATTATGCAAGATTTCAGAATTAATAATCCATATTAACCATTTTATTTAATTAACACTCAACATCTGATGATATGATGAAACTTTACAAATTTCATAAAAAGTCGTGTAATTGAAAAAAAAAAGTTAATAAAGTGAAACATGGATACTAATTCTAAGATTTTGTATTATTGAAAGCTTCTATATCAAGATTATAAAGATAATGGGGGATAAAAGCTAATTATCTTAAAGTTAGATTTTTTTTCATTTTCCCGATAAATAAATGGTATTATATTGAAAACTGATGGTCTAAATCTCTATTTTTTATGAAGTTCTTAAATTAAAACTTAAGATACTCATATGTTTTAAATTTGTATTTTTTTAATTTGGATTTTATTTAAAATTTGGGTCCATATAAATCTACTAGTGCAATTTAACCCTATATAAGTAACTTTGTTTAGTAAGACATATTACCACATAATCCTATTAAAATTTTAAAACTTACAAAAAACCTTGGTCTTCGAAGAAATGAAAATATTGAAATTTCAGTTAAAGGAAATTATAAAAACAGATGAGTCATTTATAACTTTCTAACTTTTCTTTCAGTGGAGTAAAGCCAAAGAAATAGTGGAAAAAACGAATATGCATATACATATACATATATACATATATATATATATATATATATATATATATATATTATCTTTTCAATTGTAGTTTAATTGAATTTCAATAATAATTTACTCAAAATTCGTCTATTCATTATGTCATAAATGCATTATAAGATCAATTATGTTGTTAGCAATTTATTTTTTAAGAAACGCCATTAAAAAATTGGTTGAATTTATGTTACAATGGTTTAAAAAATTATGAATGACTTACATGTTTTTTTTTAGCTAAATTGTCAATATTTTCACATTTCTAAAAACTTCAAAGGGTTATTTGAAAGTTTTGAAACTTCAAAAAGGTTATATGACACTATGTCATATTTTAAAGGGCTTAATTGCATTTTTCCCTTTAATATATATAAAATCATAGGACAAATAACATTGACCCCCTTAAAGTTTGACTTAATTACATATAACACCCCTCATTTTTTAAAACCATACATCCATCCCCTGAAATTTTACAATGTGATGAAATTCAATGGTATTATTAAACTACAATCTCTTATTTAATGTTGTCCCTCATGACTGACAAACTATTTTTTTTTATATTTTTATACACAAATGTTCTCTTTCTTTGAAGAATAAAAATATTCTTTCCTTTTATATATGATAATATTGCAATATTGGCATATAAGGAAGTAAACAAATAATCCTCCAATCATGAGGGATGACATTAGAGAAAGAGTTGCGGTTAACTTAATGACGTTATGGGGGAAATATTTCGAAGGAGTTGAAAGTTTATAATTTTGAAAAATGAGAGATGTTATGCATAATTAAACAAAATCTCAGGAGATATTAATATAATTTGCCCAAAAATATATTACTTAATTAACCATTCTTTAGAAGATAATTTTATAGCCTTCACCTTTGTCATTGATAGAGTTAGTCATTATTGAATCCCAACTCTTTGCATCATCCAATGGAAGTTCAACGTGCCTTCTATTCCTTTCAGTGTTTGTTGGTTTCGTAAAACGCCATCAGTATGCTCTTTCCTTTACTTTTATCCTCATATCCTTTCACTTCCCCTGTTTAACAATATGATACAACGTAATGAGCAATTAATCGATTAATATAAATTAAATAAACAAACAATAGATAAACATTTTATGCTAGTCATGCAAAAGTTTCTGCCAATAAAATGAAATCTATAAGATCAAATTGTTTGAAATGTTAAAAAGGCTATACAGGACTCTCATTGTGCAAGACAGTACCTTGGTAAGTAATTTCGCTGATGGGTTCAGATTTAATCTTTTGAATCAAAGAGCCACTATATGAATATTGCTTATAAAGAGTCTTGGCTCTGAGTAAGGCAAGAGCTGGATCAATTGGTTTGCCTTCTAGTATATATTCATTTCTTCCTTTCCATATTGCCCAGCATATATTCCCGACTATAATGTGGATTTTCTCATATCCAACCTTTGCATTTCTTGGGAGCCTATTTTCTTCTGATAGATCACCTAACCTGTAATCGACCCACTGTGTAATTGTTGACTCCCAGGGCTTAATAATCCGTTGAAGATCACTCCCAAACCACACGGCTCGAGTCCATGGGCAATGCAAAAATGCATGTTCAATGGTTTCATAGTCGATTTCACAAATTGGGCACAACGGGCTTCTTATAAGCTTCCTGCTAAAAAGATTATGATAAGTTGGCAAGCATTCTTCCTGAATTTGACACATAAGAATTTTAACCTTTGGTAGAGCTTCCATCTTCCATGTTTTCCCAATATACCAATAGGGAAAATGTATGCCAAAAAACTCCATATCAAGGAATTGACACCAATTTTTCAGTAAATATTGGTGATTAGGATTGACGTCTCCCGTATGTTCTTCAACTTTTGACTTTCCAGGATTAGGATCCGTGAATTATTTTTTCCTTTGTTATATACATGAACTCCCATGCAACCCACAACATTCTTTTTATATGAATTATTATTAAAAGACTCAACCCGAATCCATCTGTCATCTACAAGTTCTTCACCCCCTATACATACATGCAATAGACGTATATGAGGTTCCTTTCGTATTGGAACATCATATTTTTCCATATTATTGCAATGAATGCCATCAACAAGCAGATCATATTGAAACTCTCCATTATGAACAAAGCCAAGAATGATCCATTGAGGGAATTTGTTGCGAACCCAAAAAGATAATGATGTTGCTGTTGATTGTTTATAATCAAACCATGCTGGGATCATTATTCCAGGCACAACAAATTCTTTGGTACCATCCTCATGTAATGCCTGCTCATCAGACACATCTTTAACATTAAATATAAAGTAAAATATCATGATAAGTTTGGTGAAT
Source organism: Sindora glabra (assembly GCA_020226215.1). NCBI lineage: Eukaryota > Viridiplantae > Streptophyta > Magnoliopsida > Fabales > Fabaceae > Sindora > Sindora glabra. Next base: position 79,470,411 of record CM035228.1, read on the forward strand.
TAGAAGTACACATAGCTCATTGTAATGATTTTTTAAAAGTGCATAAAAATTATTTATCAAATAAAATAAAGAAATATTACCTGACTCAGTAATTTGCTTCGAGACTTTGTACTCAATGAATTGCACCCTTCTACTAAGAGATATTCTATGTTTGGTGGCATTCCTCTAATCTCTGTAAGTTGCTTGCAACAATTCAATTTAATTACTCTCAAGAAGTGACATTCATTGATGCATTCAGGAAGAATGGTGAAATCAATGCCCAATAAATATAACTCTCGCATATTGGGCATCCAACGAAGGCATGTGAATATAAATTCATTCGAGAAATTATTATATTCTTGAACAAGTGATGGATTAGTGAGGCGAGGATGCCATGCAAGATTATATTCCCCCCTACAACAAGTTTCCATTCTTAATACTTCCAAATTGGGGAAATGGGTAATCCATGAAAGAATACATTCACGTTTCCTTCTACAAAAAACATCTAATTCTTTCATACTTGAACAATAAGGAAGCCATGTAGAATGATTTGCGATTGTGAAATTGCAACCACTAATCTCAAGGGATCTCATGTTTGAATTAATCGAACTCACTCTTTTGTGATCTCCCATTATTTTGAAAAAAATCAAACATACGCTGGTCAATACATAACACACCATCACCTTCAGACCGGAAAGCCAATTCGAAAATCGCCACTATTGCTATTCAAATAAGCATTTGTTATCTTTTCCATAATTCCTGGCATTGTTGAGGGACTTGAGCATCCCGAAAGGTCAAGAAATTGAAGAGATGTTGATTTAATGGCATCAGGAAAAATGTTGAGGTTTTGGCAACCCGAAGCACTCAAATAACGAAGTTTATCAAGGTTTCCAATTGAAGTGTGAACTTCAATTAAATTTGTGCAACCATCTAGATAAAGTTCTCTCAAATTTGAGGCCTCTGATAAATTTGGCACTCGAACTAAAAATTCACATCCCGCTAAATTGACCAGGCTTAATAATTTAAAATTCTGACCAACAAGAATTAAAGTTGATAAGTGAAACTGCAAAAATTATTTAAATCTAATTTTTATGTAATTAAAAATATGATATTTAAATTTAATCACAATCAATATAAATTAACTTTATACTACTACCAACCTACTCATGTATTATTATATCAATAAAAAAACTATCAAAACTTCTTCACTACAGTTAAAAATTCTAAATAACTTCTACTTTTTTATGACATGTATCTTTCTTATTCACTAATAGCATAAAGTATTTTATATTATAACAAAATAAATTTAAACCTAAATATATGATAATAAATTTATACATTGTACTCACCAGTAGGGATTTGAATGATGTAAAGCTACTCCCTTCCAAATTGAGGACAGAAAGCATTTTTGGATTAAAATTAGATGGCAAAGTTGATGATGGATATTTCTTCCAATGCAAATATTTTAAACTATTTGGAAGATATTTGGGGTCCCTAGAAAATAATGCATTTTCAATTATAAGTATTTGTAGGTTTATCATCTTCTTCAACGCAGTTCCATTCCAATGCACCTTTATATCTTCATTGGAGCGCAACACAATAGCTTCAATATCGTCGGTTCCCTTTTAAACCGAAACAATTAGTTAATTGTAAATGTAATATATTATGTTCTAAAAGTAAACTTGAGAAATAGAATCATGTGCATACTGCATTGAAGAATATCCTTATAAAATCTTGATCTACCTATGTATGCTTCAATATTCTTTTCATTTTCCTCGCAACCAGTGTCGCTTACCTCAAGGATTTTCTTAATCCTTTTTGTTATTAATAAATTTAAGAAAATGTAAGGCAATTTTCTTTGAATTAAAATCAACTTAGTTAGAAACCTAATGAAGGATAACCTCTCCTCAGTGACAAATTCTAGACTAGAGATCGAGTTAAAAATATAAAATATATATTCTAAAAAAAGTTAAAATAATAGTACTTTTTCCATGAGATATCGTTTATATATAAGATATTCAATAACATATGATAATAACGCAAAATTGCACAACATATAGGAATAAGCATAGATTTAATATATATATATATATATATATATATATATATATATATATATCCCAAAAAATAAACTATAATTAGAAAAACAATATAAGCTCATATTCAAAAGAAATAAATAAATCCAAACATGCAACGTTAGATTTTAACGTAAAATTTTCGGGTCAAAGATTAATATTTTGATGGATTAATGGCTTATGTAATTTTTTAAAAATATTTTTCATATAATTTCATGATATTCATACACAATTTTAAAAAGGGAGGAATCAAGACCCTCTATACTCCAATTAAAATCCACCACCGCAAACATGAGTAACATAAAAAGGACTCATAACACAAGTATTTTAGAAAAGAATTAAAAGCTTAAAGGTGAAAACAATTTGTAAAAGGGAACTAAAAAGAGACCATGACTGCATTTAACTAAAAAATTACACGAACATATACCCCCAAAAAAAAAGTCAAAACACAAGGCCCACCGGCTGAATCTATCTCTGATCCCTCATTGTCCTGGCCCTTCAATATATATATATGCATTAACCATCCTAATTCTAATGACAGAAGTATTTTTGGGTTTTTTTTTATGTTCTTTGATGCTTTACCATTTCAATGAACTTCCTATCTCTGAGTAAAAATACTCCACAATGATTTCAGTATTGTCAATCGCCTTTTAAATCAAAAGTACTAGTTAGTCACCATACACATACATACTTTCAGAACTAAAACTAAAAATTAAGAAATTTTGAAAAGTTACCGATTTACACCCCGATCTTATCATTAATTAATTTTTCTCCACAACAAATTGAAAAGAGAATTGCAAAATTTGTTATATTTTAAAGAGCAATGTAAGGGTGCAAAAATAGAAACAAAATATATGCATACCTGTATTTTCTTCAAAAACATGAAGAATATCCTTGTGAAACCACTAATCGACTACGTTTACCAGGCTTTGACGGTGACTTTTTTCTTTACAATTTCTCTACCCATGTCCTCAATCAAGTCATGCATCCTTAGATAACCTCTTAAATCAATTTTAATGAGAGATCTATCCATTAATAATCCAATAGCAGCTTGGGGAGGAATGCCACGGCCATTTAACAATACACTCTCTACATATTGCAATCGATAATCTTTAAAAAAACAAGCCACATCAAGAAAAATTTGTCTCTTAAAATCCCCCAAATCATCATAACTAACCTTGAGGACTTGCTGAATATCCCTTTTAGGAACATTTTCATATGCAAGCAATGCAGATTTCCATTGTTCCAGAGTTCTACCAGACAAGTGATGGCCCATAACTTCCTAGGGCCAAAGGAATTCCACTTGCACTAAATCTTTAAGCTTTCTAAAACCTCCATATAACTTGGGATCAAACTCTTCACCTTTAAAGGTATTCCAAGTGAATAATTTATGAGCTTCTTTATGGGTTAGTGTCTCCACCTCATATTTTCTTTCAACACCATGAACATTTAATAAATGCTCATCTCTTGTTGTTATAATAATTCGACTACCAGGATTAAACCAATCATGTCCTCCAGCTAGTTTTCGAAGTTGATCCAATTCAGTAACATTATCAAGAATTAGGAGAAATTTTTTTCTGCTAAACCTATTTTTTATTATTGAGATCCCTTCATATACACTTGTCAACTGGAAATTTTTCTCCCCAACAATTTTAGAAAGCGTTATCTCTTGAAGTTCTGCTAAGCCTCTCTTGGTCCAATTGCCTCTAACATCTTCAAGGAAACATACACTCTCAAATTGATCCGCAATCAAATTGCATATAGCACGTGCAGTTGTTGACTTACCTATACCACCTACTCCATAAATTCCTACCATAATGACTTCCTCGTTTGATGGAACATCTAGAAGTGAGATCACTTTTCGCACTCGAGATTCCAACCCAATTGGATAGTTAGCAATAAGTAAAACGATATGGCTTGTTCTTCTTGAAATCTCTTCTACTATCCCTTCAATAAATTTATGTTCGTACTCAATCCTATCATAGCAAAAAATTTTTATTTCAATATAAACTGAAAAAAATCAAATACATGTTCCATTCTATATATTCACTATGTATAGTTCAAATTAGTTCCACAAATATTTATGCAATAAGTTAACTTATTCTTAGATTGTGTTGTTTCTTTAATATTAACAAGAGAATAAAGAACCAAATAAAAATTTTGGCAGAAAAAATAATAGGAGAAAATCCAAAAATATACATACCCCACTTGAAAATGTGAGCCGGACAAATTTGCTGCTTCATGCAAAGCCAACTTCCACTTGTTCACCTCCTCCTGGTCGAATCTTGCCTCATGTTTTTCCATTGCTTCTCCATAAGTCCCTTTCATATGCCGCAAATCAGATGGATCCACTTCATAAAAAACAGGCCAAACTAGTCTGTTCCTGTGCTTTGCACAATCAAGGATCTTCACAAGTTCTTCTAAGCAAAACGTAGAGGACGCATAATTCTTAGAGAAAACAACAATGGCAATTCTCGATTCTTCGATTGCCTTAAGAAGAGTTGGTGTGATCTCTTCTCCCTTTTGAAGATCCTCATCATCTATAAAAGTGCGGATTTCTTTCTGAGATAGGGCTTTATGAAGATTGCCAGCAAAACTGTATCGAGTATCTGAACCTCTAAAACTGAGAAACACATCATAAGCAAAGGAGAAAGAGATTGAGGATGATGACGCCAGATGCCTCATCGTGGTATTGAAGCTTGCTGCAATGAAAGGATGAGAAAGGCCAGAAATAGGAATGAGTAATTGGATTGTGTAGAGAGACGAAAAACACAAAGTCAAGCAATGATATGCTAAACATGGCCAAAAAAAAAAGGCAATGATATGCTAAACAAAGAAGTAAAGTTGCAAAGCTGTGACTCCAACTTCCCTATCTTTGCAATGTGAGGGTTCTGGAAGACGCACCTCCAGGAAGTTTGGTTGCGCAGAGGATATGATGAACCCGGGGTGGGGAACGCTGAATTTAATCCAAGTAAAGTAATGAGCAGTGTAAAAAGGCTGCAGACCGTCGACCGTCGAATTAATGGAGAGCACGCCAGCGCGGACCCCACCTCCTTCACTCATATATTATGGTCTTGTCGACATCTACGGCCCTCGTTGTATTGAATTATTTATGGTGTCTGGGTCTACGTGTGAGAAAACGTCCATTATTTTCCACCCAAAAAAAAAAAAGGGAGAAAACATCTATTATTTCAAACCTGAGGCCTGGGAAGTAAATTCAAAACCCACGGCTTTATTTAACCAAACTCACCTATTTATCTGTTTATATTATTAATACAGAATTTTTTGGGATGACCCATTTTTCTTTTTTTTTTTTATTGGAAGAACCACCTAAACAAAAATGATGACGCGGTGCGTTGAACAAGGGATGAATCGAATTACATTAGCAAGCGGGACCTGACAACGCAAAAAGTCGGTTTTGAAAATGATGATGCTATTAGGTGTATCCTCCCTTTTTCTGTCTACCTGGCATCAAAGCAGGCTCCTTATTGCTTTTGCTTAGAGAAGCTGAGTTCCTCATGACCTGCATTTGACTTTACATGAATATCTGCATTTATGCGTTTGTAATATAGCGTGTAGTCCATTTTACTTTACATGGATATCTGCATTTATACCCAAGGCAATGGTCCCCCACTTTAGAAAAATTTTAAAATCTAACTCCATTGAAACCTGCTTCAACTCTGTCTCCACTCTCTTCTGATGCCAATAGTTGGAAGAATGGATATCTGCATCCATTTCTTCTTTAATTTTTGGTCAATTTTACTTTAAATGGATTAAAAATTCGATGTAGATATAAATTAATTTTATCTTTCATTTGGTTGTTATTCATTATTGGTAATGCACGGAATGCTTAATTTAATATTAAAATTAATATCAACAATTACAAAAAAAAAAAATTCTTCTCCTCTTTTTGTCATTATTTAAGATGCAAGTCAAGTTTACATAAAATTTTTTCCTCCAAAACATTTCATTCTTTTTTTTTTTAACTAATCGCCCTCTTATGATTATTTTCTTAATTACGTTTTGTTTTCTTTCGTAAATTTTTTTGAACTTTATTTTAATTCTTGACATAAGTCTATATATTTGTATATTTTAATTTTCTCTTATTTGATGCACTTATTTTTATTTTATAAATTTAAATTATATTTGTTAACAATTGTTTTATCAACTATTAGTTATTAATTATTAATTATCAATTAACTTATCAATTATAACTAGTGATGAAATAAAGCATCTGAGTGCTAATAGAGTTTCCATTTGTTTAATATCTAGATACTCTTAGTTCTTCCTCTTTTTTGTTGAAAATGTTCATTTAATTATATATTGAAAATTTGAAGAACCCGCAATAAAAATTATACTTTAAAACAAATATCAATTAATTTTGTACTTTTTTATTTAGTAATAAATAATGTACATGTTAAAATTTTATTCTTTATAAATCTAAATGTATAATTATAAAATAAATATTACAAATTATATTTCAATATTTTTATAATATAAATTTTATTTTAAATATATATAATATACAAAGCTCCAAATAATTTCAATGAAAGTAAACCTCTAACTCATACATCAAATGCATGGGCTTATAATCTCGTTATAATTTAAAACACTATTAAAGATTATGTTAAAGACTCTGTTTGTTTCAACTAAAAATATTTTTTATAGAATATAATTATAAAATATTAAAATAAGAAAAATATTTTATTTGTATAATATTAAATATGAAAGATTTTGAAGAAAGTAAATTTTGCTTTTAGAAAGAAATTTACTTTCTTCTATTACTATAATTTTAGGTATTATTTTTTTAATCATAAATACAAGTCATATATATATATATATATATATATATATATAATAATTTTTTGATGAAACCAACGAAGTTGTAGAATAAGTTCCCTCCGTCTCACCTTGAATTTATCTGATCTTGTTAGAAGCATTTTTTTTCTATCAAAAAGATGTCAAACGAAGTTTTCAAGAAAAAAAAATTCTGCCGATATATATTTTTATAATTTTGATATTAAATTTTTATATTTTTGTAACTTTTTTTTAAAAAAAAGTTTATTGTAACTTTAATTCCCAATTTGAACTTTTTATTTGTTCGATATGTAAATATGTGTCTACGAAAAGTTGTAAAAGATGAAACTTTCTTGCTGTCATTGGATAAAAAAAAATTAAGTCAAAGTAATCTGATACTCGTAAGTATAGCACAACGATCAACCTTGTTGCACAATAAATATGAAAAACACAAGGCAGATATATAATATTCTTAAACAACTAGTTGAATGAAAATCAAAACCTCCATTGCCTCTTCTGTAAAACTTGAGATTTTTTTCATTTTGTTTTTTCTCCCAGAAAACGTTCGGAACATTTGCTCACGTATGAGTAAAGAATACGTTATTTATATATTTTTGTGATTGATAAAATAATACATGATTTCTCTTTAAAATGTAAAATATTTTTTATGCTCTTTATATATTTAATATTAAAATAATAAATATTTTTTATCATTTTAATATATTATAATTATATATAAACCATATATGTCAATTTTAAGGGCCATAGCCTCCTAAAATTTTAAGAATTTGTAAACTATATATGTTAATTTTTTGTGTGAAAAAAAATTATTAAGTTGGCCCCTTTAAAAACTAAAGTAAATATATGAGTAAGAATGTGTTTAAAAATATCACTTGTTTAAATGAATAGGTTTAAAATTATAAGATAATTTTTTGTTTAATTTTTAAAATTGAATTTAAGTGAAAATACCTTGAATCTATTTAGCAGTTAAATATATTCAATAATTACTTTTATTTTAATGCAATTTTGTTAGACGTATATCTTCAACTTATCTCTATTTTTTGGAATAACAATTAAATATAAAATTTATATTTCATCATTTAAGCACCAAATGTATTAAATTTTAAAAATTATAATTAAAGTTAATTTTGAAATTTTATGAAATTTTTACGCTTTGAAATGAATTTTGAATTTTATTAAATAAATTTCCTATTTAAAATAAGAAAATATTCAAATATTGAAATTTATTATTTAGTAAATTTTATACTTAAAATTCAATACTAAATACTTTTTTATTGTCAAACATATTTTTCATAACAGTATATTTTCTTTTTTTTGAAGAAAAAAAAAGAAATTAGATCAAATGAAAAGTAAAAAATATAGATATAAAGTGGAAATGATTTCATTACCATTTTTTTATTATTAGACATGTATAATAATCAAACTTGAATTTTGTAAGTTCAAGACTTGAACTTGAACTTGAATTCAAATATATAGATGCTCAATTTATTGGTATCTTTAGTAAAGTGACATCCAATATTATTTTAAGAATTTATTTCCTCTCATGTTTAGAATTCAAACTCAAGATCTTCTGTATATGCATTAATTCAATTAGACTCAACTCATTACAAATTCTAATTGTATTGTAAAAAAAATTAAAACAATTATTCCGACCCCGAAAAAACATTCATCTTCACTGCGCCTTCGGAACCCTGTTGCTTGACAGAATCGTAGCGGCAAACAAACACGGTATCGTTTGTCAAATGTATCTCAAAATCCGGAAGCAAATTGAAATACGATAAACATGAAAGATTTTTAATTTCTCATTGCTAAAAAAATTTAGGATAAATTTCAATGCTAAATCTATTTCAAATTCGCTTAAATACTTTATTGAATAAAAATTTGAAGCTTTTTTTTATATACTTTACATGTCACGAATACCAAAATATCTTAATTATTTCAGGAAATTAATAGGAGATTCATAATAATTTTTAAAAAAATATGAATTTTTTTATAAAATTCATGTATATATTTTCAATATTTTTAACTTATTAAATTTTTTTATTAATACATGTAACATAAAATTTATATTTTTAATATTTTAATTCATTAAAGTATTTTAGTAACTATTTTGAAAAATAAATAAATTGCTCATTTTTATTTTCAATAATTTGATGAATTGATTATTTTTTATACTAATTAATTATATTATTTTTTTATGATTTGTTACTTGAAAATCCAAGAAGGTTAGCCTAGAAGAGTTTATATTATATTATTATTGTAATAATATATTAATGCATTATTTTAATTATATATTATATTTATTTTTAATTAAATTTAATATATTATGTAATAATATATTAATAATTAAATTTAATGATATATTACGCGGCAATTATTTTTCATATCTTATTTCTTTATTTTTTGGTTGTTTCTATTGTGGTGGATTCTAAGGTTTGGATTTCGAAATGCAAGATGAGCCGGTAAAATCAAAGTTATTGGATGTAGAGAAGCATCTATGAACCATTCAATTATTATTATTATTTTTGGTTAAAAGCAGAGTTAAATTAAAAACAACAAGTGTTACACATGTTTAGGAATATATACATTTCTGATATCATAGTCTAATAACACTGCCACTCCCTTAGAAGGAGATATCAAAACATTCAACCTATTATTGTTTACAGCATGTTTTGCAACAAAGTCTGCAATCATATTTACTTTTCTATAGTTGAAGAAATTCCCTACATTCTTCAATTGTGCTGCTAGTAACACAAGAAACATTAGAATTGTCACAAAAATGACAGAAAGAGCATTTAATTCAATTAAAAATGAGAGTAAACCCCTTGTACTTGGAAGAAATAATCCATCACTTAATCCAATTACTTCAACAATAAAGTTTGAGCACATTCTAAGATCTCTTGAACGACCAACAATCAATGAACCATTCGATTATAAAAACTTCAAGTTTGAAAGGAAAAATTAGAAAAGTTGCGTAATGCTTGCAGAAAAAGTGGCCCCAAGGGAAAAGATTTTGTTGTGCTTGTGATTTGCTGAAATGGTGAGGATGAAGCAGGAATGTTATCCGTTACTGTCTGCAAGCGAAACGGCATCCCGGGAGCCAATCTTTTGTTAGCCCCTTGGCAGCAACTTGCACAATATGAAGTACTTTAAATGGATCTGAATTAAAAACAGATGAACTTATATGATACAAATAATAAATAAGTTAGTTTAAATTAATTTAAAATGAAATAAGTTAAATATGTTAATTAGATTAAAAATTTATATTAAAATTTTAAAAAGATAATTTGATAGATAATTAATAAATGATTTATAAATAATTATGTATAATAAAAAATGAACTTTATATTGCAATAAAATGATAATAAATTTTTAATAAAATATTTAATTAATTATTAAAATACTTTTGGTGGGAAATAATAATTAATTAAAATTGCTGATAATGTTGTCACTGAAGACCTCCCTTTTTTGCAAGATAGACCTTTATCGTTGTTGAAAGGTCAACCTTTCACTAACGACATATATTGTCACTGAAGAGTTAATGTTCCCACCAAAATTTTTTAAGCTCTTTAGCAACGATAAAATTGTCGTCGCTCATGTCTAATTTTTTCTCACTGCAGTTTTTCAATTCCCTCCAAAAGTCATTTAGACTTCACCAACAACAATATCGTCAGAAATACTTTTAGTAATGACTGAATTTTTGTTGTCGCTAAAAGTACCATCGTTGTTACGTCTTTTTCTTGTAGTGTAAGGAGATATATAATTATAAAGCTTTATAAAATAATAATAACCTTTAACCTGTGGGATACTTTAAACCGTCGCATGAATATCACTGCTGACACAAAGAATTTGGGAACCAAAATGATAGTTTCCATCTTCATATATATGTTGTTAGCATAAAATTTTTTCGTTTTTATAAAAGACCCCCACTGGATAATCTGGGCCGCTGGTTTGATTGGGTTGGATCCCTTTAAAATTTTAAGCATATTGTTTGAATTAAATTAATAGATTTGATTGTAATTATTTTGGCCTTTTTTTTTGTTTTCAATATTGAACGCATTGAGTATGGAGTTTATATTCCATCTTCAACAACGGCGTTGTATAATAGTTTGCCCAATAAAAATAGAGTTTATATTAGAATAAAATATTTTACATCATCAATTAATGAAAAGAGAATGTGTTATTAAAAAATAGTACTAATTAAGAATTTTTAATGGTAATAAAAATTTTAATAATTTTTTATTAATATATTTTATTAAAAATTGACGGTAATTCTAGCATTTTAACGATACAACAGTAATACCGATATTTTTGTTCACACCCATACAGCTAACCAATTGCTTATTATTTATCAAATTTGAAATATAAAGATTGTGAAGCGTTTCAAGCGAATGTTAAGTCTCACTTCGATCAAAGAATTTCACAATAATAAGTATAATTATTTATGAAAAGAAGTATTTTAGAAATGAGTATATATTTAATGTATGATGATTTTGTGAGTTATAGATTATAGTTATGTAGGAATTTTTCAAAATTTTTAATAGTACAAATGATGAGCCATTTAACCAACATAATATCTTAAATTCAACATCACATTAAAGAAAAAAAAACTCGAAAACTAACATGAAAAATCATTGCACCACTAAAACAAGAGAAATTGTGAGAATATGCATGCAAGACTTTTACTAATATTATTATGTAACGTCAATGTTATCGTTATTAATACGAAAAGTATCATATCTTAGTCCTAAGATTACAGTCAACATGACAGTTATTTTTTCAAATATAAAATTTCACTCAATTAGCCTATTAATTTATATTACCAATTTTATATTTATTTTTTTTAATTTAAAGTACTTTATAACAAAAATGATGACGTGGTGCATTGAATGAGGGACGAATCGAATTACATTAGCAAGTGGAACCTGGCAACACAAAGGGTTGATTTTGAAAACGATGATGCTATTAAGTATATCCCCCCTTTTTCTGTCTGCCTAGCATCAAAGCAGGCTCCGTATTGCTTTTGCTTAGAGGAGCTGAGTTGGGGTACTAACAATGGGCAGACAAGACTTAGTTCATCCCCCTACGGGTGACAAGAAATATAAAAAGACAAAAAGTACCTTCCACCGAGAAGAAGATCACATGTGTTTTTTACTTTAATAGTTGTTTGGCTAAAGGTGAAAATGAAGAAAAAAGTAAACGGAGGTGAAAAGGAACGGAGGTAAAAAAAAAATTAAAGGTAAAGTTTATTTGTATTGTTTAAAATGGGTGAAAATAAAGGAAGAAAAAAATAAGAATAAAATTAATTTCTCTTATTTAGACTTAATAAAAATTTGGGATAAAGAAAATTGGATTGAGTCAAATGATTATAATATTTTTATAGTATATTATATAAAGATACATATAATCTTAGTTTCTCAAACTCAATTAAAAATTAATAATTTATTGATAAAATGTTATACAATTAATCAGGGATAGATTTTTATTGAATAATTTGAATTAATAATATTTTTTTTTACATATTTCTCTTCAAAAAAAAATTTTGTACTAAAAAATTGAATATAAAATCTTTATTTTCACTCTCAAGTTATCAACTCTACTCAGTTAACAAGTTAATACTATGTTACGTTAAAGTATACGGTAAATCGAACTAAAACTGAAGACAGATTCTCACATCATCATTTACACCTTTTAACAGGAAAATTAAATCTCAGTTTAATTTCTATAATTTTTGCATACATTGACTATGAAGATTTTTTAATCTAAAATCTCTGATATATTATCCAAATTCTTCATCACTGATTCATAATCTAAAAACTTAATTCTACACTTTATATTAAGAGTGAAAAATTATTACCTAATTTAGATGTTGGGTAAGAATTTTTTCATGTAAAGGATAAAATAACGAATACAAAAGGTAATGGGGAATGTTCAAAGTAAAAGTGGCACCAATAGATATAGAAATGAAATTTAAATGGATTTCATTTAATGGAAAGTCCTTCTGGAAAAGGCAGGAAGGAGATGGTCCAAGAGGACGATTTATTGAGGGGCAAACTAGAAATTAGTGGAGTGTGTCAGACTTAGCTGTGTAAAATGCAGGAAAGACAACAGATGAATGAAATCATCTGATGCTGATGTCGACCTTCGTGCTTAAAGATAAAAGTAAAAGCAGAAAACAGGTTGTTCCTGTACATGAAGTAAAATCATCTGATGCTGATGTCGATCCCTTTGTCTCCTATTCTTGTTTAGACTGAAGACAAGCGGGAGGAGAAGTGGATTTCTTTTGTTTTATTTGGAATTAGAGAAGTTAGGAAATAAAAAAATAAACGAGAATTAATTTTTTTGTTTGGAAAGGGAGATATTAGAAAAAAAAGTTGTATTTGTGCAAAATTGTAATGATCCAAAATTAATACAATAGTGACAAATATATATATATAATAAGAATTAAAATAATAAAAAAATTTAAGATTATAATGAGTGAAAATTTACTTAGAACCCTAAAAATAGATTTTAAAAAATTTTGATTAGAAATTCATTAAATTTCTGTACCCGGTAAAGCGAAAAAAAAGTGAGAAAATGAGTCGGAATTATAATAAATTAATTCAAAAAAAATTTATGGATGATCAAAAATAATTTTCAAAGCTCAAAAATGCTTATGGAAAGTAAAAATAAAAATTTTAAGATATTTAGAAGCCTAAGGGTGAAAATGTAAAGAAAATAAGTAATTTGAGGCCGAATTGTAGTAAACCCTTTTATCTTTTTAGCCTTTTTATTTTTTGTTGTATAGGTTGGGTTGGCCCAAGTTTTTTTTAGGCCCAAATGTGAAAAATTAAGGTCTAAATTCGTGATCCAACACCAGCCCAAACTTCCAAGGGAAGTCAAGGACCAAAATGAAAGAAAATGATAAAATTTGGGGGCAAAAGTATAATATTTGAAAATTTTTAATTTGTGTCTCATTTTTATTGGTTAAAAAATGATTTGCTGGTCTAAAACCTCAGCTACTTGGACGTTTCATGAACCCCTCCATGTGTCCCTGAAATCCTCCCAAAATTCAGGGCAAATTTAATTTTTGAAATTGATGAAAATTGTAGAATTATTTAGAAATTTCTTTAAGCAATTTTTATATAAAATAAAAGAGGCTTAGCAGCAACAAATTTGCTGCTCCTCTCTAGCCAGACGTGACCACATAGAAGAAGAAATAGGGAAAGTTAGACAAAGTAGATTCAAGGGAAACTTGACAAGTTAAATAGGTAGATTTTAATACCCCTAATTTCTTGTGAAATTCTTCTTCCTCTTAACTCTAAAATCTAATTTTTATTTTCTTGAATTCATCTCCCTCACCCTTAGAATTCAGAGTTGAAAAGAGGAAGAAAGAAGTAAGGATTCAAGGTGAGTAATAACTTGTTATACATTTTATAAATTTTTAATGCTAGATTGTCATGATGAATATGATTCCTTGGACATGATTTGTGTTGGTTGCTGTGATAATTAGTTCAACATGATTTGAACATGTGATGATGTTGTTGGAAGTGAATATTTGGATCATGAATAATGAGAATGGAAGTGGTTTTGGCTGTTGTAAAGAAATTGTTAATATTATATTGGAAATGGTATCAAGAAGGGTGAAGAATGCTGTTGAAATTCGGGTTGGAGAATAGTCACATGGAACTTAGGTGATTTATCATCAAAAAATTTGATTTTTGATATCCTGAGGTCTCTCATGATGTGAGGTTGAATTATAAAAATTTTGAGGATTTTTAGAAACTTTTAGGTAATTTAGAAGAATTTCCTAAGTCAGGTCATCAGTGCTGTTCAAGAACAAGGCACTTTCCCGTTGGTTTCTATTTTCGAATTTTTTAGGGATTAAAATGATCATGAAAAATTGTGAAAAAATTTAGGGAAACCAATCAAGGTGTTATAAATATCATGTAAAATTTTAAAGGCAATCAGAGACAAATTTGTTACTCAATAAAATGGTGAAAAGGAGCTGTTCATGACAAAACCTGAATATGCCCAATCTTGTTTACGAAATTTTTAGGAGTATCAAATGGTTGAGAAAAATTCTGGAAAAATTTTTATGAATCACTCTGATTATTATGTACTATGGGTTAAAATTTTATAAATAGTAAATTTTATTTAGTTCTTCAAATAATTCCTGCCCTTATGCTGCCTAGATAGGGTCTACATACAAAATATTTTGTGTGACATGAATTGTTTGATTGTACGTGACATATGCATTATTTGATTTGTATACATGAATATCCTTTAGGGTTTGATATAATAATGAGCATAGAAAGATAAATGAAGCATAAAACACTTATGGCATAGTTGGTATTTTGATACATTCCTTGAGGAAAATTGTGGTTGATGCATGTGGCATCCCACAATTGTTTATTCTGCTTACAAAAATGTGGGAGGGAGAAAACATCCTTCGCAAAGAAGGAAAGGAGGGGTAAGTAGTGGAGGGAAAAGATTGGTGGCCTCGGGCCTAGGGTGGCAGGGGATAAGGTTGGACCGAAATTATAAGGTGCCATTACATACCAACTAATGCCATTTCTCAAATAACATAATATCTAAACTTGGACTTTTAATTAGAAAAGCAACCTTAGATGGGAAAATCAAAAAAGGGCAATAACAGGTTATTACTCACTGAGTATATTTATACTCATTCCGTATTTTCTTTAAACTGTCTTTTTAGGTAAAGACCATGGATCCGTGGACGCACAGTAATACTTACAAAGGATATGCCATGACACCCCTTGGGATGTATGGAATAAAGTTCTACATAGAAATCCAGGTCACTCTTAACGAAATAAATATTTTGTATTATACAGACTATTGGCCCATGGACAGGGAGTCAAATGTCCTCGAAATTTTCTTTCCACTAGTACTGGTCACCTCGGATGACGATTCCAGGAGTAACGTGACACCGTTAGAGCCCAAAACATCTAGTTCCAATTCTCCTCCAAAATCTGATCCGGAGGAGGAAGGCCCTAATTAGGTTAGTGAGTCAGATGATTAGGTCTAATGTATTTAAAGTATTATAATGGACTTATTTTTGTAGATATTTTTGTGCTGTTATATGTATATTATTTTGGTATTTTAACTTTTTATTATCTACTTTCTTTCAGCACGCCTTAATATTATTTTTATAAGTATATGCGATATTGTGTTGTCTTTAGGGGCTAGTAAGGATATTTTATCAGTGTGGAATGCTGATTGGATATCTTTACGCCGGCCACGATTAAAGCACGTCGGGTTGTGACAGAGTTGGTATCAGAGCATGATCCTGAATACTTGTGATTCTTTGTAGTAGAGTCTGTTGTAACCCAATTAAATTCTGGGGTTGTGAAAGGCATATGAAGAAGTAAGTGTTAGCAGCTACGGATCCATGAAGATTCCAGTTAACATTTTATATTTTTAAAATTAATATTAATTATTAATTAAGTTTATTTTAGATAATTATGCCTAGGAGAAGGCAAGTTCAATTTCCAATGCCTCGTCAACCTACCAGAGCACATCCAGAAGTGTCAAAAAATGAGGCATTTGTAAATGCGCCTACTGAAAATCCAGAAAGGACTGAACAGGAACAACTTGCAACCTCGGATTGGGCTATAAGGCTACAATAGATGCTAGATAGATTTTTGGACCAAACCTAGAATCCTATTGCTCCACCCCCGACATCCCTATCTAAAAGACAAGTCCCAACGTTGCCTTGAAAGGAGAGATTACAATTAGTGCATGAGTTTCAAAAGCTAAACCCTCCTAAGTATGATAGCACAGACCCAATAGCTGATCTGTATCAGTTTATGGAATATTTAGCAATGGATCACATTTAGCAATGAAATATTCTCTTCCTAACTAAGAATATTTACCAATAGAATTAATGATAGCTAATCCATCACTAATTTGCTAGATCATAAGTTGCCATGATTTGCAACTTTCTTGATAGAATTTAATGAAGGATATAAAAATTTATTGCTAAATCAATTATTGATACATTGTTTATTAATAACTTTAGCAACTAATTTTTCTATCGTTAAAAGAAATTTTCTTTGTAGCATATGATGCAACAATAAAAAAATAATGATATAAAAGCAGATGAAATTTTGAAATTAAATTTTATATTTTCAATGCGATTAAAATGTTTTTTATCCCATGTTTTTAGAATAGTACTAGTTAACATATTTCATATTAAAATCATTTAGGAGCCTTCTACTAATAATTTTAACTATTTGAAATCAATAGGCACATAATAGAATTTTTTTTCTTTTAACTTGAAGTTTCTTCCACCTTAAATGTGCATTAAATATTAGGGTACTTCTTCAATACACCAGCAAAATAGAGTGTACCAATACATGCATTATGAATTTTATATAATTTGTTCATAAAACTCGTAACACTCTATATAAAATTTGTAGTTTTTCATGAGATTTTCCAATAACTCTTCAAGTTTTCATTTTGTAGGATCATTGTTCATGTAATCAAATTTATGGACAAAGTTTTTAGATTTTATGAAATAATTATAAGTTTTACGAGACTTTCTTATAAAATTCATACAAAGTCATATCAGTACAATCTTTTTAGAAGTTGTATGAAGCATACCCCTAAATATTAACACAGTTTCCGTAGTGGAGCCATGTTTCAAATCCAAAGAATTATATCGTGAGGGCTAAGGAAAATGTCTCCAATTGAATCTTGGTTGGTAATCTATTATTGGCATCCACTAATTTTTATGATCTTATCTCAAAATATGAAGTAGAGGAGATCTCAACCAGGGTTGGGTATCGATGTACATGTATTTTTCGTAGCCATCCAATAGCTAACCATAAAATAAGATAAAAAAAAAGTTTATTTTTCCATGTTCATCCTTAATAAACAATTCTTTGCATTAACTAACGAGGGACCTTCACCTAAAATTTTGAGGGGCAAAAAATTTATGGTATCAGATGACTTAAATAATTCTTTTAAAAGGAATTTTTATATAAATATATGGTACTAATACACGATTTTAAAAAAATGAAAAAAACCCTGCAATGGCCTGGCTGTAAGAATAGGGGTTTGCAGCTTTGAAGCAATACATACGTAAATAGAGCGACTCCATTGCATGACCTTTGTTTCTGAAGCTCATAGTTTGAAAATGGAGAGTTTAGATCAGATGTTTGTGTCAAGCTGGTTCGATGTCCATTCCGTTGTACCTTCATCGTGCATTCAACCACCGAAAAGCCGACCTGGGAACAGCGTTTTCGCAGGCAATTCTGCTGAGACCATCCCTTTGATCGATCTCAGAGAACATGTTCGGACCGATACTGTAAAACTGATTTTGAAAGCCTTCGAGGAGTTCGGATTTTTCCAGGTATTAAAACATTGGTCCACCTTCGTTTCATCTTTTTACAGTTCATGGTACTGTCCCCATCCACAATATTACTCGACTCTATAATCACAATTTTTTTTTCAATTTTGTTATGCAATAATATTTTTTTCAGAATTTTACTAATCATAATGCAATTATAATTTAAAGTTAAACCTTGTTATCCATCGTGTTATAATAGCATATTGTTAACACTGATTCGTAATACAAAATTACTACCCGATTCTTGATGTTATTCCCATTTTTTTTTCTGCTTAGCCCTTAATGTTTGGATTCGAATTGAAAATAAATTGTATATTAAACAAATTGTTACTGCTGTTGTAAAAAAACAAATGCAAATTTACTATAGAAAACATGGTGAGAAGAGAAGGATTGAAGTTATTTCCTTTTCCTTTAGTAACTTATTAGGTGATCAACCATGGAGTTTCCAAGGATTTAATGGATGATATAATGAAAATATGCAAAGAATTTCACGCAATGCCAGCAAAGGAAAAGGTGAATGAATGCTCAAGGGGTGCAAATGCAATCTGCGGGCTGTATACAAGTAGTGAGAACAACAAAAAAAAGGCATTGGCTCTTGGAAAGACACTTAATACATTCTTGTCCTCCTTCTGCAAAGCTCGTGGACTTTTGGCCTCACAAACCAAACAAATACCGGTAAACCCTTCACACATTTGTTTTCATGTATAAATATATACATAGACTAGTTTAATTGCTGTGTGATGCATGAACAAGTATATTATATAATTAATTTATATAAAGAATTAAAGTAGTAAATTTTGACTATCAAATTTTACATTAATGATCAAATTAAAACATAAAATATTGTCCTTTTTCTTTAAATGATTATGTATAAATTATGTTTTAATTTTGGCTATTAATTAGATGAGTAAATTAGCTAGATTGAGTGAGGCTTTATCCTAAATATATCAAGCCTATTTTTTAAATTATTAACTTAAATCTAACTTATTATCCTATATAGGATCAAATAGTCTAATCTATTAAAGAAACCCTGATTAAGCCTATAAACATAAATATATAATAAAGTCTTTATATTATATATGTATAATATAGATATATATTGTTTATAATTTATAAATATATTAATAATTAAATGGGCTAATCTATTTATTTAAATAAGCTTATTTATTAATTTTAACTCAATTTATTTAGATAAACATGTTAGGTTAGATTAAGTTAAGTCATAAGTAGATTGGGTTATAAGCATCTTGATAGGTTGCTTGATCTACTTATAGCTCTACTATTAATATAAAATCTAATAATTGCAACTGACTCCTACTATTCTCATGGAGTAATAGTGCTCTCAATAATTATATATCGTCACCAAAAAAAAAAAAAAGAAAATTATGATCATTGAAGCAATCGTTGCAATTGGATGGCATAAAGATGCTATCAAAGAAACGTCCAGTTCATTTTGTGATTATAATTATAATACATATGTAACTTGGACACCCCGACTTGTTTATTTTCTTTTAATTTATTCATTATATGTTACAAAGCTCAATTTGTATAAAATTAGTATATCTTTTTCTTGCTTTCATCATATATTGAAAAATCAATATTCTTCGAAACTAACAATTTGTTCTAAATGATAAGCCGTATTATCTTTCCTTTTTAAATTAATTGCACAAAGAAACTATTTGTCTCCTAAAAAATTGATTTTCCTACTTAACAAAATTCCTTTCGGTGTATTTTTCAGTGAGATTGTTGGGAAATATACAGGAGAAATGAGAAAACTGGGACTGAAAATTTTGGAGCTGCTTCGTGATGGATTGGGACTAAATCCAGGATATTTCAGTGAACGACTAAGTGAAAATCCAGCAATTTTTGTTCATCACTATCTTCCTTGTCCCAACCCAAGTTTAACCCTAGGTGCAGCCAAACACAGGGACCCTACTGTTATTATCATACTGCTTCAGGAGGAACTGCAAGTTAATGGACTTCAAGTTCTCAAAGATGGTGAACGGATTGGTGTACACCCAATTCCTAATGCCTTTGTGGTCAACGTAGGCCTTCTCTTGCAGGTATGTATAACTTGCATATTTTATTCCTGTAGTAAAGGTTTTAAATTGTTAGGAGGAAGAGCATATCATTAATTTCCTAAATATTACATTGGTATCAACAACTGCTCAAGAAGATATTAGGAAGAGAGAGTATTATTATTATTATTATTATTATTACCCCACTCTCTTACAATGTTCATAAATATCTAACCCATATATAACTCATTAATACTTAACATAACTTATTAAGCAATTTTAATCTTATCATATTCATATATTCTATACGTGAATCATACACATCTAGATATATTAACTATGAATCACACTTCTTTAGTATATTTAAGAAAGTAATTTTTAAATTTTTAAAGTTGAAGGAGTTAACATCCAACCATTGAAGAGAAAAATTGAATTTTTTGCTTTTTTTTATTTGTAAGAGGATTATTAAGTCTAAGCCGTTAATAAATGTATGTAATGTCATGAATTTTTTTAACAGTACAAATGATAGTTTATTTGAGGTATTGATGTGATAGGAAATAAAATTTTTAAAGTAACAATGATTGCCATGCATTATTAAGTTATTGATGCAGCAACATAAATTTGAATTCAAGATACTTCATGAGAAAGTTAAAAATGATATTGTCTATCACTGTACTGCTAAAACGTTATTAGCAAGTAAAAATAATATCGTATACGTATTTTTAAAACATGTCATCGTTATATTCTTTGCTTTGCTTTTATAGTACGGCAAATGCAAAGATAAAAAAAATTTGTTCTAAATTTAAATTAAACAAAAATGATCATTAAATGAATTTTTGAACAAGAATTAGACGTGCACGTGCACCACTTCTAAGGAACTTGAAAAAAAAAAAAAGGAAAGAAAGGAAAGAGTGAGGTCAATTCCTCTACGGGGGACGGCAGAAGCATGTGATTGATTCGAGTGTCCTCTCTGAAGCAAGCAAAGATAGACAACCAAATGTTCAGTATGGCATTGACTTCGTAATATATATATATATATACTTCGTAATATATATATATATATATATATATATATATATATATATATATATATATATATATATATATATATATATATATTTATCTTCACATAGGATAGGACATGATTTGATGATGCAGAAGCTTCCCTAATTCATTGCACATCATTAGTGACGGTACTCTGCTCACACATCTAGATATATTAATTTTGGTGGACTATTTTAGCCTTTTATTGGCCCATTTAACAAGAGATGGACTAGAGATTTAGGCCTCATGCTAATTGTTAGTAGCAACCCTATCCCTTGCTAATCACTCGCTAAGTTAAAAGAAATTTTATATTTTGCATTTTGGGGATTTAAGTTTGCCATTTGTAAAAGTTAGAAATGTAGCATAAAGGGTTAGAGGGATTTTGCAATACACAAATCACCATTGGTAGGGCATTTCTAGGTGCTTCCTGATGATGAGTGGTAGTTACCAGTAGCCATTTGATATTAGGAAGCGGAATCTCCACTGCATTACTGAAGAGAGTGCTCTAGAGTAAGTTTTTTGTCCTCTCTATTCCATTGCAATTTTTTCTTTCCCTTCTTTGCTCCATTGCAATTTCATATAGGGTAATGTACATTTTGATTATTTATTTATTTATTTGGAAGGGATTTTTCAAGAACTATTGCGTTTGTGCATGATCCCTACGTAGCTGAGATGGTGTTCCTCTCTTTTCATTGAGTTTAGACACTGTTTCATTAATTTTTGCCACATTCCTGGTTGTATATAGTCATGAATTGCTTTTGTGCTTAATTTTGACTTGATACCTTTCTATTGATTTTGGCTATTATGAAATGTGTATATTTTTCTTTACTGTACCACAAATGTAAGCTGATAGAGGGTTGTGATATTTTTGAGATGATTGATAGGAGCAGTATAATTTCTGAAAGACGATTAGTTTTGAAAGTTTTTTAGAAAATTAATTCAAATTCTTTTATGTGAAATTAATTCTTAAATATAGTAACCGGATGGAGACTTGTATGCAAAGTGGTGGATGGTGGAATTTTAAAGTAGATAACAAAGTCATTCAGGATAACCCTATGACTTAAAAAAGAGGAGTGTTAGTTAAATTACGCAGAGTTCTCGATTATTAGCTACTGACTAATCGAATTTTGCTTAGACCTGTGCCTTCTAGATCTCTACTTCTAATATATTAACATTTTGTGCATGTGCGGACCTATTTACATCTCTATTATTCAAGCTTGAAGAATAAGAAAGAGGACAAAAATTAGTATATGTATTTGTTTTGCTTGCAATATGTTAAAATATTAAACACGTGAAATGGTTTAAAGATTATATTACACCTCCTATTCTAATATCCAATAGTGTGTGTGTGTATCTCACTTTTAAAAATTCTATTTTTCATTTTTAGTCAGAATATTTCCATTCTTCATTTTTAAAAATTGTGGTTTAAATTTTAAAATTCTCTATTCTTTCACTTCAATTTAAATTTTCAGCATAGCAGTCTAGGCTGGGCACCTTTTATATTTAAAATCCACAAATAGCAGTTTAGGTTCAGCCTTCTACATGTTACAATTTGATTGCTTATTTGTTTTCTTTCAAATGTCATTCTATCTCCATATTTTGTGTCATTGGTATTGCAATAATTTTACCTTAGCTGACTTCTCCATTTTTTAAATTCTATTCAGGATTTGGTTGCTGTGGCATTACTAATTCTCATACCTCTTGTTTCACCAAATTCTTCTAAAGGAGGGGTAGCATCTTCTACTACTTTTGTCTCTCCTAATTTATTCTAAATAGAAAAGTAGAATTGTTTCACCTAAGTACATTTTATTCTGAAAAGTGTATGACAATTGCAAATAAAATATCATGCGTAAGGCTTGATTTTACGTGGTTTCATTTTTTAAATTTCTTTGCGAACTCTATTCTTGTCTCTCACAGCAAATTTTGGCAACCTAAATAAATAAAGTGATCTTTTTGGAAGTGACCTGAGCATCTATTTTTATGTATTGAAAGCAATTAGACTTGTGACTTTATTTGATAGTAAACTTGCTTCTTTGGTTGCCATCATTAGATTTCTTGAATATATCCTACTATATTCCTACTTATTTTTATCATCATGGGATCATCCTCTTCCAGGGTGGTTTTCAATCCATTGCTGAAGTACAGAGGCTGGCTGCTGTGCAAGGAGCATTTGCCATCACTACCACAGCATTCTATTTGGAAGATTGGTTAGTCGTACTCCAAACTCTAGTGTACAATTTCTTAGTACTATATCTTCTTTTATAGTGAAACTTTAATTTCCTCATTGTGTTATGTACCATAAAAATGATACAAATTAATTACTGATTAGTTCCTTCTTGGAAATTGATTAACTCTTTATACTATTGCATTACTCTTTATTCTATTCTAGATATGATATAATTAGATATTATACAATTGAATCTAACAAATGACACAAATAATCAAATACCCTTGCTTTGTTGATACCCCAAGCCCAAATACACAGATTCTATCAATTGATTATTCGTTGAAGACTTGTATGTTAGATTCCTTCATAGGAAACAATGATACGTCAACATAGAAAAGCTTTCCACTCTTTCCATGCAATACTAAGTTGTAAATATAGGCAATGTGGTGGGTAAGCTATAAATGATGTAAATACAATTTGAATGATTTTCACAACTTAGTTTTGTAATTGGTTATTTGAAATTCTCTCTCTCTCTCTCTCTATGTATATATAGAGTGGGCATGGAGATGTTAGAATGTGCTTGGATGTACACTAGACAATAGCCAAGGGAAAAGTGTTTGGGTATTGACTTCAATAATAATGTTAAAGAATTTGTACTATTTTTGCAATCAGATCCAAATCTTGTGTCTTGTGAAAAGATTAAATGCCTTTATCTTAAGTGTGAAATAGGGTATTCCTTAACATAGAAAAAGCAAAGAAGTAATTTTACAATTATAGTTTTCTTGCCAATTATCACCAATGGACTTCATATGGAGAGCATTTCATAAATGATGATAGCCGTACCTTAACAAATCATGTTAGCAAGCATAGCTAAAAAGCCTTTTAATCCTTATCCTACTCTAGTAATTAAAGTAATTAGACCTAGTTTCAAGCCTTATTTTATTTAGAGTGACAATGAATGTCAACATTGTAATTTAGATTTTCTAAATATTGATGATGAGCTCTTGAACATAAATGCTTAATGGTTTTATGACTTATTAAGAAATGCAAAAAAGCAATTGCATGAAGGGTTGTAAAATTCACACTTCCTTGCAAGGGTGTTAAGGCTATCAGCACTGAATGTAAAATGTTTTAACCATATTCTAGAAGCAATAATTGAGTTTTTACCTAAGAATACTGATATGCCTAAGAATTTCTACACGACCAAGCAAATGGTGCAAAAACTTGGTTTAGGATATAAGAAGATAAGTGTTTGTGTCGAGAGTTGTATGCTTCACTATAAAAAGAACAAGGATAAAATTGAATGTTTGACTTGTCACCATCCTCGATACAAACCATGATAGAACAATAGTAGGAAATAGAAGGGCATTTTGTACAAGGTATCATGGAACCTTCTTCTAACCCTAAGATCACAAAGACTATATATGTGCTCAAAAACTATGAAACAAATGACTTACCATATTGAGACTCATTAAGGGCAAGGGGTTATATGCCACCAATGTGACAAAAAGGCATGGAAATCCTTTAATGAGAACCATTATTATTTTGTTGTAGTACCTTGGAATGTGAGGCTTAATCTCTCTTTAAATGGTTTTGCTTTGTATAAGTAATATACACATCCTTATTCATGTAAGTCTATAATTATCATGTCTTACATTTTTCACATTGGTTGTGCATGAAAAATGGATATATATTTCTATCTCTTATAATTCCTAGCCTTAAAAATCTTAGATAAAGTATTGACTTATACTTGCCATCACAAGTGGATGAGTTGAAGGAGTTATAAGAAATTAGAGCTTAAATGTTTAATGCTTTTAGGAACTAAAACTTTAAAAAGTGAGCTACTTTAATATGGGCAATAATTAATTTTACTGGTTATATCATATTGTTTAAGTGAAGTACACATGATGTTTTTTCATGTCCTATATATATGGAGCAAAGTAAAGCCTTTGATTTGAAAGAAAGAAAAATACATATGTTCTTTAGATGCCATTATCATGCTTTGGATAGAGATCACCTTTTCCAAAAAGACGAGAAATCTTTTAAGAAAGGGGAAGGTTGAAAAAAAAATCCTTTCTTGCACCAAGGTTGAGTGGGTCATATTTGGAGTCTAAAGTTAGAACAAAGGTAATGGAAGGGGAATGAATAAGTTACTTGGGTTTAAGGAGGACACAATTGGACAAAAAATTATGTTCTAAGATTTCCCCTATTAGGATACTAATTTGATTAGGCTAAGCCTTGATGTGATGCATATATATATAAATATATATATATATGTAAACATGTTTGATAATATATTCAATGCCATAATAGATGTGAATAGGAAGACAATGGACAATTTGAAAGCAAGAAAAAACATGGCATTACATTGTGTTTGTCCTAATTTATACTTGAAAGTGTTAGATAATGGGAAGATTGTGAAACTTAAAGTTGCATTCACTTTGACAAAGAAGCATAGGAAGCTAATATGTGATTGGGATAGAAATTTTTTATTTTTGAATAGGTATTTCTCAAACTTATCCAAATGTATGAAAATGTAATAATGTAAGTTGTTAAGAATGAAAGGTCGTGATTGCCATGTATTTATGGAGAGACTTCTTTTAATAACATTTAAAAAATATTAATAGAACAAATTTGGAAGAGTGATATATGCTTTTTTATCTTGAATGTTGATTAAGTGGAAAAACTATGTGCATGTATTCCTGTAATATTGTACAAATTGGAAAATATATTCCCTTTTGGTTTCTTTAATTTAATGGAACACTTGATAATGCAAATGCCATATGAGGTAAGAGTTAACAAGTCAATGTAATATAGATGTATGTATCCCTTTGATAAATAAACATAAAAATTTTTTCACCTTTAACCTTACCAATTACACATTTTTAATGAAATGTTAGTTTAAACTCTAATTAGCAAGCTTTTGCATTATTTAAAGAAAAAGGTCAACAATGAATCTTGATTGGATGGTCTTATATGTAAAGCTTGCATTATTGAGGAGATCTCGATGTTGTATTTTTTTTTCTTACTTTGTATC
The DNA here is from genome assembly GCA_020226215.1 of Sindora glabra. Taxonomy (NCBI): domain Eukaryota; kingdom Viridiplantae; phylum Streptophyta; class Magnoliopsida; order Fabales; family Fabaceae; genus Sindora; species Sindora glabra. Next base: position 79,496,902 of record CM035228.1, read on the forward strand.
TTATGTTTGAACAAAGTAAAATAAAGGATGGTAGTGAGGTAGACATGCCAAATGATTCTCTCTTTGTCTTCACACATCAAAGATGGGTAATTGGCAAGGAAAAATTTGCTAATTAACAAATGTGGAGCATAAGGCAACAATGATTTATGTTTTGTTAAGCTATGAACATTACTATAAAATTGCAAATAGACATTAGTGGATAGATATTGGTATACATTGTCATCAATGATTATTTTAATGCGGTGATATTTTTGAAATTATATAACAAATTAAATGATGGACAATAATTATAATTAAGATCTATATATGTGTGGTGACATTTTTGAAATTATTAGAAAAGGTTAAAATGTCGGTGTCATGATCCAATTTCAGGAGTCATGACCGGCGTAAAGATATCCAATTAGTATCCATCCAATCAAACATCTTTACAAACCTGTAGGAACTTATATCTGACTATTTGATTAAATAAGGAGAATATATGATAACATCAATTAAAATAAGTAAGTAAATTGCATTGCACGTACAATGAAAAAGATAATATATGATATTAATATACAATAGTATAACAAAATTATTTAACAATATACATAAACTCCAACTATACAACGACAACTCAGATACAGTAATCTTTTGTTACACTAAGCCTCATGGAGATCAAAAATTTGTATGCAGTATATCAATCCTCCGCTGGAGCTCCTTATTCTCTATCTGTAAAACAAAATAGCATTTAAAAGGAGTGAGTACATAAAATACTCAGTGAGTAGCTACTCAATCTTTATTTCCTATGATCTTCCATTATGAATTATCTTTAATATAAAATTTAGGAAGACTAAATAAATTTCCATATACTTACCTTTATTCACATCTAACAGTTACTATCTATCTATCTTATGCATTAGGTATTAGTATTACATAAATAGATATGACTAGTATGGTATGCGAGTTTTCTCCTTATTTCTTTGAGCCATCCTTATCCCACTCACCTTCAACCTTTTCCCTCCACTTCTAACCACCCCTCTCCTTCCATTAGAAGGATGTTGCAAGCCATTTGGCCAGAGTCTTCCTCCCACATATCACAATCTCAATAACATATGAGTTATGGAAGGCTTATGTGGAGAAATGATGCCATTTGTCACATATCATGTAATCCATTTGGTAAGATTAATACCAACTAACCATAAGTGTTTTATCAAGTTTTGGTCATCAATTTTCATCACAGATATTCATTTATATATTCAATATGCTAATCATATATCGTTCCATACCTATTACAACAAATAAGAACTGAGTTCACAATGCATCATCTTCATCTATCTCATAAGATTACTACATTTGATAGCATCATATGGCATCCAAATAAATTCTATAAACTCTCACATATTCTTAATATCATGTCACATTTAATATAAGATGTTATTAGGCAAGAAGGATCATCCATCCTTTTTGTAATAATCCTTTGAAATTACTGTTCACCTAGGAATTTCAGAACAGGGCAGACTAGGTGTGCTAAAATGTTCTGGCCTTTTTGGGAAATTAAATTACTTTAAAAAATTCTCAATAATATATATATTACTCAAAATATCCTAAATGACCAATATGAGCTTTAATTTTCCATGAAAACTCCACTGATTTTTCCCAGAAATTTGTGGAACTTGACCCTTCCAAATTGATTCCAGAATTGGCAGCACTGGAGCTCTGAAATTGTAGGAATTTATTCACTAGGAAAATGAGCTCTAATTGTCACGAAAATTTTCTATGTTTTAAAAAGATCATGTAAGGGTATCCAGTAATTGTTATGTAATTTTTACTCATCATTTAGTGCCCCAAATAATTCAAGAACAGAAGCAAAATTATTCACGCCCTGTTTCTGGGTGAGCTGCACCTTTGTGTAGAAATGTCCCTTGTTTAGGTTTCTAAAAATTTCTAAAAATTCCCAATAAATTCTATATGTATCCCAACATCATAAGAGACTATAAAAGGTTTGTTTTTGAATTTTTAAGCAACTCTAAGAAGCCCAGAAAATTCTTGCACTCAAAGTCATTATTCTAAGTTTTTCCAGAAATTTCCAGCAAGCATTGTTCTTCATGATTTGAATTCAACACTCCTTTCAAACATCAAAATTAGTATTCTTATGCATTCCTCATGCTAATATCATGCTAATAACATTCCAAATATATGTTTAAAGATTCAGAACAGCACCATGCTTTTAATTGCATGGCCACACATCAAACTAACAAACTAACCAATCTAGAGTTCAAAATCTTACAATTCTTGAATCAAAATTCAATAGGAATTCAAGTGAGTTGCTACTCACCTCTAACTTGTATATTTCAAGGCTTCAAGTTACCTCCTAAAGGAGAGGGTTTCTGATTTGAAGAGGAAGAAGATGATACTCCAAGATTTAATGGTTTCTCTTTATGAATTCAAGCAAGTGGAGAAATTTGAAATCTTGTGGTTGATTTGTCTTGTTCTTGGTATTTGGTTGTGTTAGTAGCTTCAAAAACCTCCTATGGCAGCTGGGAATTTCGTGCAAGGTGTGGAAAAAAGGGCTGAATGGAGTTCTCTCAAGGTTTCTAAGCTTTTCTACAAAATTCTAGCAATTGAGCTTTCTTACAATTTAACCCAAAATGTCCATTAATTTTTTTAATCTTTTGCAGCAGTAAATCCAGCATATTTTAGGCTATTTCGAGCCCAAATTTCGTCCAGACCAAATAAAAAAAGAATGGGCCAAACTCAAGTTTTAGGAAAAATTACAATTTTACCCCAAAACATTTTAAAATTCTATTTTTATCCAAAATTATTTAGCCGATTTTCAATTCAGTCCTTAGGTTCAAATTGGGCTTGTTAGAAACACATTGGGCCTTAGTAAGTGAGTTTTAGTTAGCTTAAAAAGATTTTGAAGAACCAAACTAAATTATTACAATTTCAGCCTATTATTGAATTTCAACTTATTCGACCCCCTAAATCGAATTAGCTCTATCAAAATTTCTCTAATTTTTTTGCATATTTTTAACAATATTTTAATTAAATTTTTACCTCTATTAGTGTTTCAAAGGGTTGAAAATTTTTCAGCCCTATTGTAACCCAGTTTACCCTTTTTTCGGCTTACCTAATCAACTTTTGTATAATAACTAGAGTTTTTGGGAAAAGTCTCCTAGGGATATTATAGTCGGGTTTTCACTTAATTGACATTTAAAGTTATGGCATTTACAAAGTTTTGAGAAATTATGAAAACTTAAAATGTTAATTTTAGACCTAATCAACATCTAAAGGTATAGGAACTATTAGATTACTTTGAAATATGTCAATTTTTGTTAATAACTAGCCTTTATTATTTTTCATACTACCTATAAATTTTACTCTTAATCATTTTTGTGTTTTGGTAAAATTTGGGCATAATTCACCATTCTTAAAAATGCTTTGAATTTTATAGAAGTCTCCAATCTATTCTTGGATATATTTTACTTTCAAATATTTAAGAAAAGAAGATATTTGAGAATGTATAAGATGTTTCAATAATATTTAAACAATTTTTAAATTTAGAGAAAAGATGGATAAGGTATTCTTATATTGCACTCAATGCCTTAAAATTGATGATAAAGGTTAATGTTTGTAGAATTTTGTAAGACTTCCATTTGTTATCTACTCAAATATAATTAAGAGACTATTGGGTTTCAATTGAAAGAAATAGAGCTTTCTTCAACATAAAATTTTTTGCAAAAAGGATGAGAATTTTAATATAATCAAGCTATAAATTTAGATATATAGTGGTTTTATTGTAAACATATGTTGATGATTAAGTTTATTTTTTATGTCAGTTGTTTTATAAAATTCATATATATGTAATGATTTGGAAAGAAATCAAATCTTAGAATATATTTACACCATTGGTTGTTTCTTTTCTTATTGTACTTTCATTATAAATTATTCAATAAAAATTAAATTTACACTAAATTTGTATATTTAGCATTTAGATTATAAAGTGTACCAAATAGAAGATATTGAAACATAAGTAACTTTTTGTTTAAAATAGTTAAAAATAAGTTTATCTTTATATTTGCAATTTAATTGTAAATAACATAATTGATATAAAAAACTATCTAATGATAAGATCTTAGTTGTTTACAAAAATGATGTTTAAAGATATTCTAAAAGTCTCTGATAAGACAATGTCATACTTTAACATGTCAAATTTTGACTTAACCAACATGTATTTACAAGGTTATGAAAAAATCATGAAAACTTAGTATGTCAATTTTGTATATAATCATCATCTAAAGGCATTTTAAAAGACTGATTGAGAAATGTATGAAGTCCACACATCAATTTTGGATACAACCAATGTCTAAAATTATGACAATGCCAAATTTCGAGGACATAGATCATACTAAAGATGTCAATTTTCTTTAATAAATTATGTCTAAGGTTTTGCATAAAGCTTATAAATTTTGCTCTAATTGTGCAATTGAAATGTCCCAATGATGCTTAGCCTTTATTATCTAGCTCAAAAGTTTAGTTTAAGTATCAAGACTAGTCTCTTTCCATTTCATTTTGCATCTTTAAAGTCAATAAAGTATCGTGTCAAAGAAATTGTTTACTTTAATATGTTCTACTTTCACATATTAGCAAGTCCTTTGACACAAATCCTTCTAAAGGTGAGACTTACCAAAAGATGAAAATAGAGATATTGAAGCATGTGAATCTTTCCACAAGGTAATTTATCATTTTTAAATGTGCTAGATGAAATGAAAGAGTAGTTGTCTTAATACTTCACTAAACTCTAGCATTGTTAATGGAGGTAAATGTATTTCTTAGACTTACCACTATGTAAGAAGACTTGTTTTATGAATAAAATAATATTCAACAAAAAGGAATTGACAATGAGATTAAGCCAAATTTGCATAAACTAAGATGAGTGATTTGGTTGTTTATTGTAGATGACAAGGTGGTTTTTATTGTATATGTGAAATAATAATATAGAAATAAATAAAATTATAGAATATATTTTCATAATAGATTATCTCCTTTTTCATTGATTTCTAAATTCATGTTCAATCTATCACCATTTATGTATGTTGGTATAAGAAAAAATTCATAAAGAAAAACATTGAAGAATTGTAATGCTCTATATTTCTCATAAAATAAATTAAATAAAATAATTGATTAGTTCAAAAAATGATATTAGTATTTTTTACAAAAAAATTGTACTTAGTTTGTTAAATTATGGCTTCCAATTGTATGAAAAGATATTTAAAAAATTGTTAGGTTTTTTCCTTTAATCAACATTAAAATATTATTACATTAAGTTTTTTTTTAATAAGCAATTTTAAACATTTTTTAATAAGACGATGCTATCTTATTATTGATGATAGTGTTTTATGAAACAACTGATGTGATTTACTTGACCTCACTTTACACTTAGTGTTTTATAATTATCGATGTGGAAAAACTTTTAGCTAACAAATAATACAAATGGATTGGTGGGAAAGTAAAAATAGAAGACTAAAAATTACTGTTGTTGTTTGTAGAATTAGGATTTCTCTATTATGAAGCTTTTAGAAGCCTAAGATGAACAAATTCCAAGAGAATTATGAAGCATAAATTTTTATTTTATTTTTTTGTGTAAATAAGGTATACTTATAAAAGTTTTTAATATTTTTGTTCTAGATATGTCTTAATATCTTTATCCTAGCTATGTTGTGCTATTTGTTTAGGCTTTATGTTTATACATGCAAAATTTTTAACTTGGGATGATTAAGATTGAGGTTAGAATGTATCATTAAAATATTTATAATGCTCTTTTAACTCATGAGTATGCATCATTGCCTTTAGTATGAAATAAATTATACATAGAAACTTGCATATAAATATATGACTTTGGGTATGTGTTTAGGAAATGTTACATAACTGAGAATATGTACAATTTATCATGATATATGATTTATCTCATGTTCTTGTGTCTATGATTTTGCCTATATTGATTAGTGATGCAATGAAGATGGATATATGTTGATTAATGTTATGCTAAATATGAAAATAAAATTAATGAATTCATCAAAGTTGCTATTAGTTGGGGAAGGGAATTTAGTGATAACCTTATAAAGTACCCTTGCATTAAATATTATTATTTTAAGTGGGTGACAATAGAGCAAAAGATTATTTATTTATGCATAACATTGATCCCAAGTAGGCATGATAGATATGTCATGGTGAAAGTAAATTGTGTAGTACATCTATTGATTATAAAAATGAAAATTTCAACACTCATTTAAAGGATATAGTGCATGATGTTACAAAAAAATTTATTGAGTATTCACATATCCTACATAGCTTGCTGAGTGATGTAGATAAGTCATTATATTTGAATTGCACTAAATTTACATGTTTACTTGTCGTATTGAGATTTTTCAACTTAAAAGTGAAAAATAGATGTTACACCCATCCTAAAATATAAATGCTTAAGAATTTTATTTTAAGATTGGAATAGTTAGAATGACATGCATACCACTAAGAAGAACTTAATAGTAAGGAGAAAGAATAAATTTTGATAAGTGAATATCAATGAAATATTAAGGAAAATAAAAAATCAATAATTTAATTAAGATTTAGGATAAGGATTTTGTAAGAAATAGATGAGGAAGAATTTAAAGAATAAAAAGACTTACAAGTGAGTATATGAATAGAGAAGAAATTCAAGGAATATTTCTAAAAATGCCTTATCACTATTTCGCATTTTAAGGCCAAATATTAGCCTACCCTTTACATTTTTCTCAAATTATCCAAAAAACCCTCATTCCTAACTCTTTCTACTCCCTCACTTCACCCAAATCCTTCTTCTTCTCTCCTCCAAATCAAGCAAAGGAAATAATTTATATCAAATTCTCATTCAATTAAGGTAAAGATTTCCTTATTGTTTGATTCTCCTCACAAATCCTCTTAGTTTGAGTGAGGTTTAGAGTATTTTAGGTACATTAGGAAAATGGAACCTTAATTTAAGAAACTCTTAATTTTGATTTGATTAGGACCAATGGACTCAAATCTTCCTCCTAACAACATCTTTCATATTAGGTAAGTAAATACTCTAACCCTATTTAATAGAATCTTGAGATTTTAATTATGTTGTTCATAACTTTTATGTTTTTCTTAGTTATGCACAAAAATGTGTAAAATTATGTTAATTGGTTATGTTTGTCTTAATATGATAACGGATTGTGTTTTAATGAATTGGTATAAGATTGTATCTATGATATGATATGTATGGTTTAGTAATAAGTTAGATGTATTAAATGCAAAATTAGGCCAAATGAATAGTGAAAATCTACGAAATAAGGCCATAATCAACTATATCGTAAACTATGACCTCGAAAGTTATTCTTTGGAGATCCATAGTTAACTAGTAATCATGGAAAGTTTATAGTCGACTATAGCTTCCAAAGTTTCTTTTTGAATTTTTATAATTGACTATATAATTAATTATAAATGCCAAAATTCATTTTTGTACACCTTTGATCATATATACAGTCAACTACAACCTTTTTTTTTGTAACATTACATATTTTATAGAAGGATATGATACTTTACCTTTCAAGGGATTTGAGATGAAAATGAATCACATCAGCACAAATAATAAAGGGTGACATGACTAAATAAAATGTGTTTATATTTGTAAAAGAAATAAAATTACATAAATATGTTTGTGTTTATGAAAGGAATGTGTCTATATTTATATATAATTAAGTGTTTGCATTTTAAATATGGCATATGATGAATAAAAGTTGAATACTTAATATGTGACCATGCTATGAAGCATGGTAGTATTATGATGTACAAATTGTGTTGAAAAGGAAATTGATATAAAGTTAATAGAATTAACTCAAGTTATGTGGCTATGCACTAAGACGTGATATTATTGTGACTAAAAGTGAGTGTTCATTATTTTAGCTATAATATGAGAAAAAGTTCAAATGTGAATTACATTATGAGGAAATGTGATAATCAGATCCAATAGACCAGTAACCATTTATGAAGGGATAAGGTAAATCTTAGAAGGACAAGGTTAGAGTTGTGAATGGATAAGGCTAATTTAAGAGTTATAAGGAGATTTATTCACTTTTCTTCCTTATTTTATTGTTATGCATTTGGCATGATGAAATTAGGGCATAATTGAATATGTATATATGAATAATGGTATTAATGAGTCTAGATAATTATAAACAATTGAATTATTATTAAAAGAACTTGTGTTATGAAAGATCTAATTAAAAGTAGTTATGTGGTTAGGAAGGTAAATGTAATTAGTAAGTTACTGCTATTATCGTATTTGATTATACTGAAGTGTTTACTTTCTAAGCCTTAAACTTATCCCTTTATGTATTTATCTTTGCAAATGCTTAAATACAATCGCTTTCACCACCATCTTAGAGTCAAGCTTATAGGAACCTATAAAGTGTAGCTTAAGCAATATTAGATATTTACTTTAAATATTTTTAGGTCTTTATCTGTGTGGAGTGAAAAGGGAAAAGGCTGGTACCTATTCCCTTCAATAAATGAATCTTATTTTAATAAATAAAATTAATAAATAAAATGTCATCTTTTCCTTCTAATGCATGATATCTTCCTTGAATCCTTATGCATGCTTGTCCATGTTAGTTTAGGATAAGGGTTTGGTTAGTGGAAATTTGATAACAAGTTCCACGCTAGTTATAATTAAGTTTAGGTCATGATAAGGGATGAGTGACAAGAGCTTCATAGCATTATTGTAATTATTAAAAGACAAGTTTTTTAAGGGCAAAATGCTATTGGCTTATGCTTATGATGCCAAAAAAAGTGCCTAATAGGTATAAAGTATAAGAAGATTCATACAAATCCTAATGATTGTATATTACACTAAATAAAGTATAAAATCTTGAATGAGTGTTTAAAATGCATGGCACTATGTTACAAATTAAGGAGGCATAATGGCAGGATCAAGGAAAGGACTCCATTTAAAGAGTTATGGTATCTTCCCATAATACTAAGGTTTAAATGCATGTTTGCTAATGCAAGAAATATTAAGAACTTAGTGTGGTATGTAAATGGATAATTTATTATGGCAAGTTTTATCATCTAGTAGGCTATTCTCAATAGAGGATCATTAACTTATTGCTCCCTAACTTTGCTAATAAAGTAAGAAATATTTGACTTGCATTATGTACTAATGGAATAAACCCTTATGATAACATAAGCATTAAATATAGCACAATAGCCTATCATTTTGTTAATTTATAATCTCTCTTCTTCATTATGGATGAAGTGCAACTATATAATATTAACATTATTGATTTTGATACCCAGATAGCTTGGGAATAACATAGATGTCTATATGGTATTGCTTATTGATGACTAAAGACTTATATAAGATGAAGTTATGTTAGCTTTCAATGCTTATCATTGGGAATTTTTTAGTTTGCATATCAAACTTAATGTTCACATTATTGACTATCACCCCTATTTCCTTAATAATTGATTTCTTTATGGATATTAAGAGATAGAATTAGTCCTTTAGTACTAAAATTCAAGTGTGATGTATTAAAATGATGGTAAATAGTTAATATGTAACCATGCAAGAATGCATAGGAGTGTTAGCTTATAAAATGTGATATAAACTAGATTTAAATTGTGATAAATGAACTTGGCATGTGTTAATAATTAAGGAATCCATGTAGTAGCATCTTTATGATTATTTTGAATCAAACCAAATCCAATAAATGATTTTGAAAGGGTAATGTAAACCTTGAGGGGATAAGGCTAGGTTTGTGAAAGGATAAAGATAAATGGGAGTTATAAGAAGGCTTACTTGCCTTTATGCATTAATTATTTATAAAATAATATTGAACTATTTTTGCTAAACTAGAAATATCATGAATTGATGATGCCTTGCATGTTAAATGGTGATTTAGCACTAAGTGAGTTAGGAGCTTGTATTTATTATTTTCAATAATTTTAACTAATTTTATGTCTTGTCCACTACTGATGAAGTTTAGTATTGTTTAAAAGAAATGTTATGAATAAAGGAAGGTAAATTCAGTTGGTATAGGTTTAGATAATTTCGTTAAATTCTATTAATACTAGGATGTTTACTCATTAAGCCCTACACTTACATCTCCATGCTTCTTATTTTACAAATTTATAGGCTAATTCTTTTCCATCACCACCTTAAAGTTAAATTTTAAGAAACTCTCTAGTATGGCCATTGATAGCAATGGATGTTTTGATATAATTAAATTTTTCTTTTTGGGCATTGCTTTGTATAAGGTCAAAGGTAGTGGAATACATACTCATCTCATTTAAAGTTAGTTAGGCCAACTTATCATCAAAATTAGATTAAACCTTTTTATTATTGAATCATTTTGAATAAATGAAATTTTATTTTTTTTCCTTTTATTGTATGGCTATATTTTCTATTATTTTATATATACTTGGAACATTAGTCAAGAAAATAGGTTAGGATGGTGAAAATTAAGTGATTGGGTTCCACGCTAGTCATGTTTAGGGTTAGGTTTTGACAATGATGAACAGAACAAGGAAAGGTCTTCCGAAGAAGCCTAAGTGAATGCTTGACCACATTTTTACTCATCTCACAAAGAAATGGCTTGAAAATACTAGCTTTAAGGAGAAAAAAACAAGTCAGCAAGAAAAATAAGGCATCCACTGCTAAATGGAGCATTGTACATTAGCAGTTCCATCTTTAAGTTTAAGCAAAAGGGAAAAATTGTAAGACATTAATGGTGGGTACTTTAAATATGTAATTGCATTAAGTGTGTTTTATGCTATATATAAATTTCCAAATGGTTAATTTCAATAAGATGTGTACTAATTTAGATATGTTCCTACACACTCATATTTTTGTAAGCAAGGAAGGCATTAAGGAATTTATGAACCTAGAGATCAAAGAGGACATAAGTAACATTTAATTCCTTTGTCTAGTATGTTTTCCATTATACATAGTATACCAAAAGTGTTTAATTTTCAAATTTAATTTGTAGGGCGAATATTCTAGGATGCTAGAGGAGCACTTTTCTTAAGCATTAGTTAAGTGTAGTGAGGGCTTAGCTTAATAGAGATTGATGGGACCTCAATATGGATGGCGACAATTAGCAGCCAGAATAAAAAGTATAGTATTTGTGGCATAGGGATGGTAGGAGCACAAGGTTATTGGACCCTCATCCTCCTTAGCTAGTTTATCATCACAAACTAAGCTAAAAGAGCAATAGAGCACTATCAAATGGCTAAATGCAGAGCTTGTGGAACTATGAGAGAAGCTTGCATGAAACAATCAAATGATATAAATCAATTAGTAGTAGCTTCCTATCCAATAGAGCTAGATTGACTGTCATGACTGTTATTTCAAAGATTTTTTTTCTTCAAGTTGAAAATACACTTAATGCATTATAAAGGATGAGACACCAATTGACTAGGGAGGAGAGCATTATAAAGACCATTAATAGGGGGATCATAAAAGTTAGCCTTGTAAGGTTTAAAGTTTATTTTTATATGTACATACATTAAATTTTATTTCTTTTGTATATTAGATTTAATTTTTTTCACATTATGTGAATAAATTATTAGCATTCAATTTTATGGAATTCAATTCAAAAAATTTGATTGTTGAATGGATATTTGTTTTGATTAAATTATATTAATGCATGGTGTTTGTTGCTTAGGTTGCTATAAAAAATAAGAGGTATATTTACAAAATTTCCTAAATTAACAATGAAATTAGCAACATATTTTTGAATAACAAAACTTGTAATTTTTCAAAAAGTTCTTAGTTTACCAATGGATCACATTTAGCAACGAAATATTCTATTGCTAACTAAGAATATTTACTTGATAGAATTAATGATAGCTAATCCATTGCTAATTTGCTAGATCATAAGTTGTCATGATTTGCAACTTTCTTGATAGAATTTAATGAAGGATATAAAAATTTATTTCTAAATCAATTACTAATGCATTGTTTATTGATAACTTTAGCAACTAATTTTTTTGTCATTTAAAGAAAAATTTTTTTGTAGCATATGATACAACAATGGAAAAATAATGACATAAAAGTACATAAAATTTTGAAATTAAATTTTATATTTTTAATGCAACTAAAACATTTTTTATCCTATGTTTTTAGAATAGTACTAGTTAACATATGTCATATTAAAATCATTTAGGAACCTTTCTCCTAAAATTTTTTAACTATTTGAAATCAATAGGCACATAATAGAATTTTTTTTCTTTTAACTTGAAATTTCTTCCACCTTAAATGTGCATTAAATATTAGGATACTACATCAATACACCCACAAAATAGAATGTACTAATACATCCATTACAAATTTTTTAGAATTTGTTCATAACACTCATAACACTCTATATAAAATTTGTAATTTTTTCATGAGATTTTGCAATAACTATACAAGTTTTTATGTTGTAGGATCATTGTTCATGTAATCAAATTTATGGACAAAGTTATGAGATTTTATGAAAAAGTTATAAGTTTTTATGAGACTTTCTTGTTCATATAAAGTCATATCAGTACAACCTTTTTAGAAGTTGTATGAAGCAATCCCCTAAATATTAACACAGTTTCCATACTAGAGCCATGTTTCAAATCCAAAGAATTATATTATGAGGGCTAAGGAAAATGTCCCCTAATTTAATCTTGGTTAGTGATTCTATTATTGGCATTCACTAATTTTTATGATCTTATCCCAAAATATGAAGTAAAGGAGATCTTAACTAGGGTTGGATATCGATGTACATGTATTTTTCATAGCCATCCAATAACTAACCATAAAATAAGATAAAAAAAAAGTTTATTTTTCCATCTTCATCCTTTATAAACAATTCTTTGCATTAACTAACGAGGAACCTTCACCTAAAATTTTGAGGGGAAAAAATTTATGATATCAGATAACTTAAATAATTCTTTTTAGAAGAATTTTTGTTAGAAATAATGGATCTTTGTAGGGTCAGAAAAAGAAGAAAAATGTACACAATGTTTTCAAGGCGTGGATAAGCACTTTCCTTTAAGCTTAATTCGCTCCCACCGATAACCACAACTTATATGCAACTTGCGTTAATGGTGAATTTCCTTCAGGATACAATGAATACCCTTGAGTATAGTTTGTAGTCCCAAAAAACTCAAGCCGTGACAATAATGGTGTTTACAGAATAATAATTTTGCTTTTATCTCTTGTGTACCTAAAGGTAAAAGGCAAATGAATGAATGTAAAGAGAGAATGGAATGAGAATTTTTTTTCTCACACATTTTAGTGAATGGAGAATGGCCCTATTTATAGACACTTCATGTCTATTCATGAAGAGTTACACCATTTTACTTGGTGTCTATTCATGTAAGAACATATTCCTTGATTCAAATATTTATAACTAACTTGCATGAAGCATTATATTTATTGATTGAATCAAGATAACTTTTCAATTTAAATAATGCAATACAACTTTTCATTTTAAGTGAAATAATACAATTTTTCATTTTGAATGAAACAATACAACTTTACATTAAGTTGAACAAAGATAACTCTTCATGTTTTGGTAATTTTTTTCACATTAACATCCATAAACTCTTATCACTCTGAAAATCTCATGTTTTTAGTAAAGGTGTCTATAAGACTTGAACCCTTACTTAGTAAGACATGGTTTCACCCATTCGAAATAATATGGTAGATAAGCTTTGAATCAATTATCCCATTTGAAGCAAGTGTGCATACCTTATGTATAAAATCTTAGACCACTATATGCCATTTTTAGTTGACACATTTTTAAAGGCCTTGTGTCTTATATCCTTTTCATGAAAGCTTTAAGAATCAAGCCCAAAGACTCCAAGAAGCGTCTCCACTTGACTCTCATATAGGTAGACTCTATCAAGAGAACCACCATGATAAGCACTCCAGCAAATATATGCTTATAAATCTATTAAGAGCCAAAGCTTTAACCTTCCCGTGTAAACTCATGGTAACCAAGTACTTTTCAAACCTTGGGATGAATATCATATATTAAATACTTGCAATCACTCTAATAGTGTACTTTCACCATTGAACTCAAGACTTGATATTACTTAAGTATGAGTTGGGTTTCCACCATTGATGATCATAGTTTTATAGGCTTCAATCTCATCCCCTTCGATGTGTTCAACACCAAATCCTTTAGGCAGTCCTTTTGTTCAAAGGATTTGCAAGATTTAGTTCAGACTTTATATAATTAATAGAAATTACTCCATTCATAATTAAATCCTTCACATAGCTATGTCTTATTCCAATATGTCAAGACTTCCCATTATAAACTTGACTATAAGCCTTTGAAAGTGTAGATTGATTATCATAATGGATAGCTATTGGTGCTATTGGCTTAGGCCATATCAGTATTTCAAGTAATAAATTTCTAAGCCAATCTGCTTTCTTACTACTCCTAGCTAATGCTATAAACTTAGCCAACATGGTGGAATTTGCAATACATGTTTATTTCTTAGATCCCTAAGAAACAGCACCCCCACCAAGAGTGTAAACTCAATCGCTTGTAGAAGCATGGTCCTCTGTGTAAGTTACCCAACTAGCATCTATAAAACCTTCTAAGACTAAAGGATTACCATTATATGTCAAACTATAGTTCATTGTCCCTTTCACATACTTTAGTATTCTATAAATAACATGCTAATGCTTTCTATTTGGATTGCTTATGTATTTGCTTAATCTTCCAATAGCATAAGCTATATCTAGTTTTGTACACGTCATAGTATACATCAAACATCCAATTACCTTTGCATATTCATGTTGTAGGATAACCTTTATTTGGTTCTAAGTTGATGCTAGGGTCAAATGGTGTAGCAACAGGGAAACAATCAAAATAATCAAATTTCTTTAATATTTTCTAATTGTAGTGAAGATTGTGATAAAGCAAAACAATTGTCATCCCTAATAATTTTAATTCCTAAATTACATCTGCTACTCCTATATCTTTCATGTCAAAAATATCATATAAGAATTTCTTAATTTTCTTTATTTCATATAAATCAATACCAAATATCAACATATCATTTACATACAAACAAATTATAACTCCTTTTCCATTAATAAACTTACTATAAATACACTTGTCAGATTCATTAATTTTGTACCCATTTGCTAGAACCACTTCATAAAATTTGTTATACCATTGCTTAGGGGTTTACTTAAGTCCATAAAGGGACTTAATTAGTTTACATACTTTGTGTTCCTGACCAGGAACCACAAACCCTTCTGGTTGCATCATATACATCCTCTTCTTCCAACTCTCCATTAAGCAAAGCTATTTTTACATCCATTTGATGTATTAAAAGATTATATATTGAGGCAAGTGCTATAAGCACTTCTAATTGTAGATATTCTTGCAACAGGTGCATATGTATCAAAATAGTCTCTCCCTTCTTTTTATGTAAATCCCTTAGTAACTAACCTTGCTTTAAACTTATCTATGGTTCCATCTACTTTCATTTTCATTTTAAAAATTCACTTACAACCAATGAGTTTTGAACTAGGTGGAAGATCTACTAGTTTTCATGTTTTATTGCCCATTATAGGGTCCATTTCTTCTTGTATAGCTTCCTTCCAAAAGGCTACATCTTGAGACTTCATTGCCTCTTTAAAGTTTCAAGGTTACTTCCCATATTAAAACACATAGATGAATTACTTTCCATGCCTTCTCTAGTCTCTTCAATGAAGGAACATAAAGAAATCTAGGATCATAAGTTTTTTCCTTTCTTACCTTTTTACTCCTTCTAGGTTCCACTTCTTCTAATATATCATTATTTGAATATGCTACCATCTAGAGTAACTTGCTCATTGAAAATGAATGATGTTTTTAGACCTTGAAATTGAATTAAACTTATTTTCTTGAAAAATAGTATCCCTTGATTCGATAACTTTATTTATAAGGTATGACTCATTTGGTTCAATAACTAAGAACCGATATACCTTGCTATTTCCAGCATAACCCGAAGAATATACATCCAATCCCTCTTTCACCCAATTTCTTCCTTTTGGGTTCTAGGAACTTTTACTACTGTCCTACATCCCCATACTTTAAAGTAATTATGGTTAGGCTTTCTTTTCTTCCTAAAGCTCATATGGGGTAACCTTATTCCTTTTATTAGGAACTCTACTTAGTATATAGCATGCAGTTAGCAATGCTTCACCCCTAATATCCTATTTGCTAGATCCAGAATAAGATAATATAGCATTTACCATTTCTTCTAGAACCCTATTTTTCCTTTTTGCAACACCATTTTGTTAGTGGGGAATAAGGAGTGTTACTTGATGTATTATTCCAATGGATTCAAAATATTTTTTATCATAGTATTTTCCTCCTCTATCTGATCTTAGACATTTAATGAAAGTTTCACATTGAAGTTCTACTTCAGTTTTAAACTATTTTAAATTTCTCTAAAACTTCATCCTTTAAATGCATTAAATAGACATAGCAATATCTAGTGTAGTCATCAATGAAAGTTACAAAATACTTTTTGCCACCTATAGTAGGCTAATCATGCAAATCACAAAAATTAGAGTGAATTAAATCTAACATTTTTGAATTTCTTTCTACTCTAGGGAAAGGTTGTTTAGTTATCTTGGTTAACATAGAAGTAGTGCAAAATTCATGATGTCTAGTAGTCTTTGGAATTAAGTCAAGAGTCATCATATCATTTAATTTACCAAAATTAACATGTCCTAAACGATTATGCCATAAATCACAAGAGTCAATCATATAAGCAGAATTGTAAATAGTACTTATTAACTTTAGCAACATTCAATTTAAACATACTATCACAAAAGTAACCCTTGCTTACAAACTATCCTACCCTTAGAGAGTACTAAACTTGTCCCCCTCAAAAATAGACTTGAACCTAAACTTATTAAGTAAAGGTACAAAAATTAAGTTCTTTATATATCTTTTAAAGTAAGAACTTTTCCCAGAAGTGAACTCTATTTCCACAATTCCTATGCCTTTGACTTTAGCACTTGAAGCATTTCCCATGTAGAGCACAACTCCCTCTTTTTCTTTGAGCTGTTTTGAAAAAATCCTTATTTTTGCACACATGACGAGTAACACCGGACCACCCACCATGATTCAACATCTTCAGTCATATTGAATTTTAGAAATTACTGCTACAAGGTTATCTTTTGAAGAGGAACCCTTTTCTTTATTCTTCTTATAGAAGCAACACTCTTTTTTGTAATGGTCTCACTTCCCACAAATGAAACAACTTCATTTCCTTTTCTTTTTCTTGTTGCCATCTTGTGCATGGGATTTGCCCTTATCTTTCCCTCTTTTCTTAGAGGTTTTGTAGGATTCTCCTTCTTCCATCACATGAACCTTCTCCTGAGCATTGGTTTCTTTAATATCATCCTGTTTATGATACTCTTCTTCTAAGCGAAGATTACTTCCCCAATTGCTCAAGAGAAATATCATCTTTTCTATGTTTGAGACTCTTTCTGAAAGTCTTTTCATGAAGGAGGAAGTTTGTCTATGATTAAGGAGACAATGATGGTTTCATCCATATGCATATTATATTGTTTGAAATTATTCAAAATATGTTCAATTTCATGCATTTGTTCCATGATAGATTTTCCATCAACCATTTTATAGTTATTGAAATGACTAACAAGAAATTTCTTACTTGTTACATCTTCTTGCATGTATCTTGCCTTTAATTTCTCCCATAGTTCCCTTGCAAAGATGGAATCTTGATAAACATCAAGAATGCATCACTTAGCCTATTGAGAATGTGTCTAGTGCAAATGTAGTCATTATTCTCCCACTTTTGTCTTTCTCTTATCTCTACAATTGTTTCTCATTCTCTCTCTTGAGGGTTGAGAGTGGTGAGGACATAGATTACTTTCAAAGTAGTAAGGAGAAATTTCATCTTCTTTTATCATCTTAGGAAGTTATCTCCTTCACAAAATTCATTGTCAAATCCTTTAAAGTAGCCATTTGCAAGCAAAGAATTAAGCCTAAAGATTGTTGGAAATAATGGATCTTTGTAGGGTAGAAAAAAAAGATAAAAAAGAAGAAAAGTGTGCAGAATGTCTTCAAGGCTTGGATAAGCCACTTTCCTTTAGGCTTAATTCGCCCCTACTGATAATCATAACTTGGGTGCAATTTGGGTTAATGGCAAATTTCCTTCAGAATATAATGAAAACCTTTGAGTATGATTTGCACTCCCAAAAAACTCAAGTCGTGATAACAATGGTATTTACAAAATAATAATTTTTCTTTTATTTCTTGTGCACCTAAAGTTAAAGGCAAATGAATGAATGTAAGGAGAGAATGGAATGGGAATTTTTTTTCTCACACATTTTGTGAATGGAGAATGGCCCTATTTATAGACACTTCATGTCTATTCATGAAGAGTCACATCATTTTACTTAGTGTTTATTCATGTAAGAACATGTTCCTTGATTTAAATATTTATAACTAACTTGTATGATGCATTATATTTATTGATTGAATCAAGATTACTTTTCAATTTAAATGAAGAAATTCAACTTTTCATTTTCAATGAAACAATACAATTTTGTATCTTGAATGAAACAATACAACTTTTCATTTAAGATTGAAGAAAGATAAATCTTCATATTTTGGAAATTTTTTTCACAATTTTGATATAAATATATGTTACTAATACATGATTTAAAAAAAATGAACAAAACCCCGGCAATGGCCTGGCTATAAGAATAGAGGTTAGCAGCTTTGAAGCAATACATATGCAAATAGAGCGACTCCATTGTACCTTAATTTTTGAAGCTCATAGTATGAAAATGAAGACTTTAGATCAGATGCTTGTGATAAGGTGATTCGATGTCCATTCTGCCGTACCTTCATCGTACATTCAACCACCGAAAAGCCGACCAGGGAACTACTCTTCGCAGCCAATTGTGGTAAGACCATTCCTTTGATTGATCTCGGAGTGCATGATTCGGATCGATACAGTAAAACTGACTTTTGAAAGCCTCCGAGGAGTGCCAGATTTTTCCAGGTATTCAAACATTGGTCTACCTTCGTTTCATCTTTTTACTGTTCATGGTACTGTCCCCATCCACAATATTACTCGACTCTATAATCACAATTTTTTTCAATTTTGTTATACAAAAATATTTTTTTCCACAATTTTACTAATCATAATGCAATTATAATTTAAAGTTAAACCTTGTTATCCATCAGTGTTATAATAGCGTATTGGAACACTGATTCGTAAAACAAAATTACTACCCGATTCTTGATGTTATTCCCATTTTTTTCGCTTAACCCTTAATGTTTGGATTCGAATTGAAAATATATTGTATATTAAACAAATTGTTACTTGCTGTTGTAAAAATACAAATGCAAAATTACTATAGAAAACTTGGTGAGAAGAGAAGGATTAAAGTTATTTGCTTTTCCTTTAGCAACTTATTAGGCTAAAGTACCAATTCACTATTGTTTCAGAAATATATTTTCGTTTTATCATTCTTTTAAAATATTTTACTAAAATATGCACGCAACTAAAGGGCGTCAAATTGAATAGTGCTTCTAGCACCGGAGAGGCGCCAGACTGAATGATGCTTTCACTCCAAAATTCCAAGTGAGGCGCCATTCAATATGACTCCCTTGGGCTTAAAGGCGCCAACTCAGGTGACGCCTTAGTGTGGGTTCAAATTTTGAACATTTGAAGGCACCAATTGCTTTGGTGTTCCCGCTCCCTCCCTTTCTATAAATCCCCTCAGATCAAAGGGTCGAAATCACATCTTGTAAACTATTCGGTTGCAACTCTTCATCTTCACACTGCTCCTCATTCTCCCACTCACAATTCTTCATTCTTTCTTCAATCTATTCACAGTATAACCCTTCAGCAACATTTCCTTCTCCGCATTTCATCTACAGCAGATCTGCTCTTCTCTCTTTACTCTTCCTTCTTTTTACTGGTTAGTACTTTTATAATTTTTATTAATTATTATAAAAATATATTTTATAGTGGTAGAGAAATTTTTTAGGGTATATGGTATGATATAAATAATAAGATTATTTTTATTTTATATTGATTATTATGATTTATGATGTGAAATTATGATTTATGGTATGAAAAATTTGTAGAAATTTATATGTATTGTGATAGTTTGTGGTGGAAATAAAGAAGAACAAAAGGGATAAAGAAAGGTGTCTTAAAATAGGATTTAGGATTTAGGATTTAGGTAAAAATTATGTTTAGAGATTTTTTAAATGTAAAATTTTGATATATAATAAGAGACGTAACAAAAATAAAATTTTAAAATATATTGAAGTAAAAAGAAGCTTTAAAAATTAGGATAATATTATTAAAAAATGAATAATTTTTTATTTAAATAATAGATATAAAAAATGTAAGAATAATAATTATAGCAAAAAAATTATGTTATACATAAGTTTATTGTAAAAATATTAAAATATATAAAGAGGTACTGTAATATAATATTAAATGAACTTAGTGTATATAGAAAAGAATTCATGGTTTTAATCATAAAGATATACAAACAGTAATGTGTAAATATTTTTGTTTGCTAGTTATTAATAGGTGTGAAGGAAAAAAATTATTATGATATGTTAAATATAGTGTATTAAAATAATTAATCAATTTAATAAGAATAATTTGTGACCAATAAACAAAAAAATGACACTTAAAAAAGATAAATTAAAATATAAATAAAATTATATAGCTAAACATTATATAGGATAAAAAAATAATAACATTTAATTGGCAGGAAAAAATTATTATATTATATGGTATGTTTGTTATATATTAAAAATTATTATGAAATGTTAAATGTATTATATTAAAATAGTTAATTAATTTAATAATAATTTTAAAAGAAGAAATCTAGACTTGAACATAATATATAAAACAAGTAGAAATAAATTATATTGCCATAATTGATAATTTAATCATAATACAAAAAATATACATAGGGTAATCATATTTAAAAATTAAATTTTTTTAATTGTGTTCAAGTAAGTCAAAATTGGAATTATTAATTCAAATATAAATTTAATATTTTTGTAATAATTTATTTATATTACATTCAAAATTATGTTAAAAAACAAGATTAGAATTTACTTATTTATATCACACTTGCAACTGAAAATTAAAAATTTGTGTTGTATGAAAAATTATGATTAGTATAAAAATAGCAATATATATAAGGAAAAAAATGTGGGCCTGTGCAAGTCGGAATCGGTTTGGCTTGTGCGGGTAAATTATTATATACTATTAAAATATATACCATATAAAAATAGCAATACATATTATTACTTTTCACTTATAATATTAAACACTAGTTGATTGGTTGATAAATACAATAATTGTATAAGATAATATATGTGTCAATTGTGAGGATGCAGTGAATGTATTAAAAGTAACAAGATAAAGAAAAGTTTGATTGCTTTTGTACATTCAAATGGTATAATAATTAAGCGACCAATGGGGGTAATGTATGATGGAACTCCCCCAAACTCATTGAAACTGAAAGGATATAGCACCATGGACATTTTGCAAGAAAAAATTCATTTCGGAATGAAACTTGCCCAAAATCAAGCTGTTGGGAGAATTATTTATAAGTTTCCATAACATCAAACAGAGGCTTAATATATGGCATACGAATTGGACAATGATGAAGACTTGGCATGTGCCATAGCAAGTTACGAACAACATTCGATGATGACAGTAATGGAATTGTACATGGAGGTGACGACATTCGAACTGCATGCTGCCAACCTTGATTCACAAGAAAGAGGACCAATTATTAGACCACTCATAAATCCAATGGCTCATGTCAACACTAGTTGTTTGATGGTGCAAGAAGGCCTTTCTTACACTGATGTAATTCAGTTCCACATTTCCGATAGCTATATTCCTGTATTGGACTCATTTGTGGTGAGTGTTTTCCCAAAAATGCCTTCTCTTACATTGATTGGGATGTCGTAAGGAATGTTAGTGAATTTCTGGAAGTAATGAAACCGAGAGATGACTACAATATGGAGGACCTATATATTGGACAAGAGTTTGATTGCAAGGAGGCATTGATTGTTGTAACCAAGCATTACCACATCAAGAGGCATAATAGTTATTACGTGGAGGAATCTGATACTAGAAGGTTAGTTTGAAGTGTGATAACTATGGTGATGAATGCAAATTCTGCCTTAAAGCAATGAATCTAAAGAATTCTAGCACTTGGACAATAACTAGATTTTCAAGACCTCACACATGTGTTAATACCAATTTAACACAAGATCACAAGTCTCTTAACTTCGTTTACATTAGTTCTATGATATTGGAGATGATTAAAGTGAAGCAAGATGTCCTAATTTTGCTTATACAAGAGAGGATAGAAAGTATGTATGGGTATAAAATTTTGTACAGAAAAGCATAGAAGGCAAAACAAAAGGCAATTGTCAAGGTGTATGGAGATTGGGATAAATCTTATGAAGTACTTCCCAAATGGTTAGACATTTTAGGGTATTGTGATCAAGTTCTATTCAAGTTAGAGTCTAAATAATTCATCACAGTTAACAACCATGTTGATCCACAAAAACGTGTTTTCCACTAAGTTTTCTAGGCTTTCAAGCCATGTATTGCCACATTTCCCTACTACAAGCAATTCATACAAGTTGATGGAACATTCCTTACATAGCAAGTATAAAGGTGTGTTATTGATTACTATGACACAAAACGATAATAAATGTCCCATACCACTTGCCTTCGCCATTGTTGAAAAGGAGAACTTTAAAAATTGGAGTTAATTTTTGGCATTATTATGGGTAATATTATAAACCAGCAAGGAATATGCTTGATATCAAATCGACATCGAGGTATAAAAGATGTTGTAGCAACAAAAGCTCTAAGATGGCATCCTCCTCATGCTTTTCATCGGTATTATATCATATATATTGCTAGCAATGTTTGCAAGAAATGCAGGGACGAAAATGTTAAGAAAGCTATCCTTAAGATTGGTACGCATTATATCATGATTATTTGTTGAACCTTGAATTTTTAAATTTTATTGTCTGGTAGTTCAACTTAGCTAAACTATTTGTTTCTTTGTGTTCAGCCTATGAGCCAAATCAAGAAAAGGTTATGGAGAGATTGGATAACTTAAGCAAAGTCAATGAGGAGATCTATAAGAAAGTGACTGCTATTTCGATGGAGAAATAGACACTTGTCTATGATAAAGGAAGAAGACACGATCATATGACGACTAATATTATGGAGTGCATTAATGGCCTCTTTAAAGGATTAAGGAAGCTATCAATCATAGGCCTTGTTCAACAAATATTTTACAGATGTGTTAAGTACTTTGTGGAAAGGGCAAAAGAAGCACATGCTGAATTACAACAAAATCACAGATACACAAATAGATTCAGATAGGAGCTTACGATTATCTAGACACGTGCTTCTTCTTACCACATTTGTGAGTATAACAGACAAGGTATTAGGTTTGAAGTGGTGAAGGGCCATGATCTAACTAGGGGATCATATGGAAAGGTGGTCCAAGTGCTATTAGACAAAGGCTAATGTGAATGTGGACAATTCCAAGCATATAGGTATCCATTGGCTCATATTATTGCTGCTTGTACCACAGCCAATATATCGTGGGAACCATATGTGATCCTATATACAGACTTGACACTCTACTTAATTGCTACAAATCTGAGTGGTAGCCGATTGGGGATTAGTCGCAATGGAATAACTTACCACTATTTCCTATCTTGGTTCCAAATTCTCGAAGATTGCGTGAAAAGGGAAGACCGAAGTCGACACAGATCAAGAATGAGATGGATTGGCCTTAAGAGAGTGGTGTCAGGAAAAAGTGTGATTTTTAAAAGATGGAAGATCACAATCGTAGATGCTGTCCACTTCTTTATGGAAATAAATGAAAGACCTTCTTCACGTTAATTTTAATTTTTACTTTTGCACATGTGTTAGAAAGTATGTTAACTAATGTCATAAGTGTAATGCCCAGATGGTGTGATCTGTTTCATTTTGTAAAAGTGTAGACCATTATTGTTATATATGTGACCCCATGACTAGAAATGTGAACGAATGACTTCAATCTTGTTTTGCTACAAATTCTTATATGAATCTTTGCAGATAAATGGCATATGAATGCAATATTAGTGTATGTTTATATTGTAGCCTAATGCAATTTGATTAATGGCAGATGGCATCCATATCCCAACATGTCAATCTTGGTCCATGGTATCCTTCACTTTTGATGGCTCAAGACTCACACATATCTCATTTGATTTAGGCTGACCATGTATGAAAATAGTTAGATCTTAAATTTGATTATACTTTTTCATATTATTAGTCGTAATAACATTTTTTTTACAGCCTGACCATGTGTTGAGGATTCGATGGGCTCAACACTACCATCATCAGTAGCCATCTGAGTTAATTGTCCCCTTACTACGATAGGTAGGTTTTTACGGCCTTGCGGTGAGCGAGTTTGTTCCTATAAACCATCAGTTGATTAGTGCTTTCGTGGAGCGGTGGAGGTTAGAGACACATATTTTCCACATGTTGTAGAGGGATACTACTATTACATTGCAAGATATTGCTATCCAGCTCGGCCTACTCATTGACAGTTGGGTAGTAACGGGGCCTACTATGTAGGGATGGTGAGGCCTGATAGAAGAATATCTAGGATTGCAGTTACCGATGGACAAGAATGTCATAAAAGAAGGGCGACTGAAGATGAGTTAGTTGGAGAAGCATTTCACTTATCTTCTAAATGATGCCGATGATGAGACAGTGCAGAAATACACCCGTGTGTACATATTGCGTCTCATTGGTGGGATGTTATTTCCCGACCACTTTGGGACTTATGTTTACCTTATGCACTTACCATTACTCGGAGACTTCCAAGAGGCAGGGACGTATAGTTGGGGATCTGCTTGCTTGGCCTATCTATACAGAGAGCTCTATAAAGCCACTTCCCCCTGATTATAGAGAAATAAGAGGGTATTGCCTGCTACTACAACTTTGGGCATGAGATAGATTTCCCAATATTGCTCCAATAATTACTGTTTCAGCTATACCAGAAGAGGATGCAAGGACTGGCCCCCTTGCCCGTAGGTTAGAAAAATTTTCAATCTATACTTGTAATTGAGATGACGACTACATTTTTTAACTTAATTGTTGTACTTGGTAGGTGGCACTATTAAAAGACGTTCTAGGATAGTCCTGCACACAGTCTGCCTTATTATAGATAGGTGCTAGATCGCCTTCGACTCGATCAGGTTTAAAGGGGTTAAGGAATATTTTTATTTCATTACATTATCCATTTTTGTTGCATTTAAATGACAATATAAATGTGTAATTTTAGATCATCTGGATCCCGTACACTGAGGTGGTCACTGCGCCACTTCGTTAGTATTATTTTGATAGGAGTGACATTTGGACAGCAGTGGTGCCACTCATACACTTTCAGATTGTCAAGTGGCACTAGCTAGATAGGATTTTATGGCAGTTCGACCTTCGCCAGCCTATTCTTGAGTTACCAAAGTAGGTAGTGGAAGTCCATTGCCTTCACTTATCTAGTCAGCATGATGAGGAGTGGTACATCTGACATCAGCCGTACATTGTATTATAGGATATCTATTGAGACTTGTGTGTTATCGGCGAGCTGTCTGCACTATTGGTTCTAGGCCCACGATCCGAGTATATGGCATGGTATAGACGGGTTACTAGGTAATTTATTACACCAGTTAGTGGAGCACTAGACCTTGTGGTAATACTGCATGCTAGTTATTTGTGTCTGATTATATTCTTGTGCATTAGTATTGTTACTAACTTTAATGTCGAAAACTTGTATAAATTGATGAGGTATCCATACTGCACGATTTTACTACACCTGAAGGATAGTCTAGGTTCACCTTCGATGCTCTTAGATCAGCGACTGACTCCAATCTTCACGCACTTCACGAGGTTAATAATGTAATTATTGGTACACATATAGAGCCAGCTCTTCCTGCCTACCATATTCCTAACCCTACGGAGGGTGATCATGATCAGCCTTATACACATCGACGTTGTTGCACTGGTTCACGACCTACGTCGCAGGCCGATATTCCTTTCACTTCCCAGGTGCATTAGAGTCCATCATCTTCTGCTCAGAATACCTTCATAATGATGTCAGATATGACCGCTTCATCTCACATGTACCCTATTGCACCAGATGTTCCTTCATCCTCTCGCATGTTCTTGACTGCACTATATGCTCCCTCATCATCCCAGATGTTCCAGTTTACTTCAGGTGTTCCATCCTCATTTCAGGCATTTCTGCCTATACTAGGAGTTTCATCTTCATTTTATGTTTTTCCTTCCGGTGATGTTGGTCCTTCACAGCCATATCCTTATTGATTTGATCTACATACTCAAGATTAGGGGACATCACTTAGTGGCATGATTACGGATGACTCAGTACTTGCAGATAGAAGTAGAGGTAGAGGTAGAGGTAGGGGAGCCACAGACAATGGAGATGTAACTCCCGAGCCTGCACAGAGGGTTAGCAGATATAGCTACCATATTACTGATCCTGGATGTGAGACTGGACACCATTTACATAGACATTGGCTTCCCTTTTCATATTTATTTTATATTTATGCACGTTTATCTCATAACTTTATTGTAAAACATCAAATTTTCAGATGGTTTTAATTATTACAACATATTTATCTTTTTATGTATGTACATAAGAGCAAAATTATAAAATCTTCTCACAAATACACAATCAATTGAATTCTCATATAATGTATCAAATATATGCAATTTTTTTTCAATAACTTCTTTCTATCTAGAATTTTATTCTCTCCTTCCGTATTTTATTTTCATAACTTTTATTATTTTAAATTATTAACATATATTAATTTCAATTTTTTTCAAGTATTTGAGTTTATTTTTTTAATGATAAGAATTAATTCATGCTCCGCAGCTCATTACATTTTATTTTTTAATATTTATTTACTCATAATTTTAAACATTATAGTTTAATCATATTTTTTTTAACGATCACCCTAAACCCTAAAAATATTAAATATATTTATATGCATTCCATTTAAATTTTAGATCTTCAACATTTTACTCAATTTAATTTTTTCACAAAATTAAATATATACAAAATCTTCTTTTCCTACATTAAATTAACTTATATGTATTTTTAACAAATTAATAATTTCTACAATTATTTTATTTTTAATAAACATATAACAAGTCTAAATATTATTTTATTACTTCACATATAGCATATGCCCTAAATTATATTTAATTTTATTCAATAGTCACAATCAAATTTAGTTTATTTTTAAACTTTAAATCTTACATATAATACATTTAAATATTTTTCTACTTTTTAAATTAAAAATTTATATTTCTAGTCTAAGGTGTCAAAGAAGATGGCACCTTCATGGGAACAAGGGCGCCATATTGAATGGTGCCCCACTTGGAATTTTGCAATGAGGGCGCCATTTAGTTTAGTGCTTCTCTGGTTTCAGAAACGCCATTTAGTCTGGTGCCTCTCTGGTGTTGTGCGTATTTTGGTAAAATATTTCGAAAGAATGGTAAAATGAAAATTTGTTTCTGAAACAACAGTAAATTGGTACTTTAGCCAATTTATTAGGTGATCAACCATGGAGTTGCCAAGGATTTAATGGATGATACAATGAAAATATGCAAAGAATTTCACGCAATGCCAGCAAAGGAAAAGGTCAATGAATGCTCAAGGGATGCAAATGCAATCTGTGGGCTGTATACAAGTAGTGAGAACAACAACAAAAAGAGCATTCGCTCTTGGAAAGACACTTTAACACATCCTTGTCCTCCTTCTGGTAAGCTCCTGGACTTTTGGCCTCACAAACCAAACAAATACCGGTAAACCCTTCAAACATCAATTTGTTTTCATGTGTATATATATATAGGCTAGTTTAATTGCTGTGTGACGCATGAACAAAAATATTATATAATTAATTTAACTGAAGAATTAAAGTAATATAATTTAACTATAAGATTTTATATTAATGATCAAATTAAAACATAAAGTAATGTCCTTTTTTTAAATGATTATGTATAAGTTATGTTTTAATTTTGGCTATTAATTAGATGAGTAAATTAGGTAGATTGATTGAGGCTTTATCCTAAATATATTAAGTTTATTTTTTAAATCATTAACTTGAACCTGACTTATTATCCTACATGGGATTAAATAGTCTAATTTATTAAAAAAGCTTGATTAAATCTATAAACATAAATATATAATAAAGTTTTTATATTATATATGTATAATATACATATATATTATTTATAATTTATAAATATATTAATAATTAAATAAATTAATCTATTTATTTAAATAAGCTTATTTATTAATTTTAACTTAAATTATTTAGATAAATATGTCAAATTAGGGTAGGTTAAGTCATAAAGTAGATTTGGCTATAGGCATCTTCATAGGTTGCTTGATCTACTTACACCTCTATTATAAATATAAAATCTAATAATTGCAATTATATATTGTAAAAAAAAATGAAAATTATGATCATTGAAGGAATCGTTGCAATTGGATGGCATAAAGATGCTATCAAAGAAACGTCCAGTTCATTTTGTAATTATAATTATAATACATATGTAACTTGGACACCCCAGCTCGTTTATTTTCTTTTAATTAATTCATTATATGTTACAAAGCTCAATTTGCATAAAATTAGTATATCTTTTTCTTGTTTTCATCATATATTGAAAAATCAATATTCTTCGAAACTGACAATTTGTTCTAAATGATAAGCCGTATAATCTTTTTTTTCTTAAATTAATTGCACAAAGAACCTATTTGTCTCCTAAAAAATTGATTTTCCGACTTAACAAAATTCCTTTCGGTGTATTTTTCAGTGAGATTGTTGGGAAATATACAGGAGAAATGAGAAAACCGGGGCTGAAAATTCTGGAGTTCCTTCGTGATGGATTGGGACTAAATCCAAGATATTTCAGTGAAGGACTAATTGAAGATCCAGCAATTTTTGTTCATCACTATCCTACTTGTTCCAACCCAAGGTTAACCCTAGGTGCAGCCAAACACAGGGACCTTACTGTTATTACCATACTGCTTCAGGAGGAATTGCAAGTTAATGGACTTCAAGTTCTCAAAGGGTGAACGGATTGGAGTTCACCTAATTCCCAATGCCTTTGTGGTTAACGTAGGCCTTCTCTTGCAGGTATGTATAACTTACATATTTTATTCCTGTAGTAAAGGTTCTAAATTGTTAGGAGGAAGAGGATATCATTAATTTCCAATATATTACATTGGTATCAACAATTGCTTAAGAAGATACTAGGAAGAGAGTATATTTATTATAAAGATATATATAACTCCACTCTCTTACAATATTCATGAACACCTAACATCTATACTACTTTAAACAATTCTTAAATTTCAACTCATTAATACCTAACACAACTTACTACGAAATTATATTCATATATTCTATAATATATGAATCAAACTGTTACACCATGCAAGCAAAGCAAGTACCCACGTAAACTAGTCACCTGAAAAGCAGCCACACTAGAGGAGGCACATGTTACTGCATACAACATGGGAAATGGTCAAGAAACTACATGCACTTGAATTCCGTTGAGATTTTCTTTAGTTTAATTGTTTATGGTATTTAAGACTAAGTCAAGTGTTAACGTTAGAGGGCTTATCCGCACTCCTAACTTATAGGGGAATTAGTTATTGTGCCCTTGTATTTAAATCCTCAAATGTTGAGCAATGAAGGCATCTTGATACGAGTTAATAAACTTCTTGAGGTGCATTTCTTACCCTAAATAGAACAATCATATTCTCACCATTAATCAATCCTGTCAGGAGTTGTATCAGTGGTTTCAGAGCTTGGTTTTCATGGCCACCAACAAGGAACATATTGAGCAACTGGAAGCCAGTGTGGGAGGTCTACAAGATAACTTTTCTCATAAGGAGGTCAGTGTTACAGAGAAATTACTTCAACTTGAAAACACAATCAACAAACTCTCCGAAACAATGCATTCGCCGTCTAAATCAACCTCTGGGCGTAATTCATCAATAGGTGGCAGATCCTAGTTCTCAGCCAAGCTAGCTAAACTTGAGTTCCCACGGTACTCAGGAGCAGATCCAACAGAGTGACTTTCACATGCAGAATAGTTTTTTGAATATCAAGGCACCCAAGAAGCTCAGAAAGTCACCCTTGCCTCGTTTCACATGGAGGAAGAAGCCAACCAATGGTGGCAGTGGCTTAGACAAGTTTGTCAGGAGGAAGGAAGAGAACTATCATGGTGTCAACTTGTGGAAGAATTATGGGCAAGATTTGGACCCACTGGTTGTGAAGACTTTGATGAAGCACTTTCCAAAATCAAACAAGTGGGATCACTTCGAGACTCTTAAAAGGAGTTTGAGAGACTTGGAAATAGAGTGCAAGGTTGGTCACAAAAGGCCTTGGTAGGGACCTTTATGGGGGGTCTAAAAGCAGATATAATGGATGGCATTCGCATGTTTAAACCCAAGACATTAAAAGAGGCAATCAGTTTGGCTAGGATGAAGGATGAACAAATAGCACAGCAAGGCAAAGCCGTTCGCCTTCCAATACGAAAACTAATTGAGTCAGCAACTGCTACTGCTGTAAAAACATCTACACCAGTTCGATGCATCTCATAGGAGGAGATGCAAAAGAAATGTGCCCAAGGAATTTGTTTCCATTGTAATGAAAAGTTTACCCCAGGTCACCTCTGCAAGAGCCCCCAGCTACTGCTCATGGAAAGTTGTGCAGAAGACCTAGAAAATGAGGAACCAGAAATCACTCTCCATGCTTTTACAGGCTGGACCGCTTATAAAACCATGAGGGTGAGAGTGATGATTGAATCCCACGATTTGATAGCTCTTATTGATAGTGGTTCGATGCACAATTTCATCAGTGACAAGGTTGCTAACGCCCTATATCTAAGAACCACTCCCTCGGAACCCTTCAACGTGAAGATAGCCAATGGAGGTTCACTTACTTGCCAGGGCAAATTTGAAAAATGTACAGGTATGGGTGCAAGGAATTTTGTTCAACTTAACCCTCTATGCACTTCCATTGCAGGGTCTAGACCTCGTGCTAGGAATTCATTGGCTAGAAGAAATTGGCACTATGACCTTTAATTGGTGACATTGCACTATGGAGTTCACGTGGTGCAATCAAGTACATCATTTGCAAGGGCTGGATAATCACACTACACACAGCTCTACGTAAAAGGCTATTACAAAAGACATGCGACAAGGTGGTTCAATCTTTGCCATTTGTGTAGAACCCGCGTCTACCACCCAAAGCATTCAAATACATCCTAATATGTATCAACTCATTGATGAATTTAGAGACATTTTTCAAAAGCCCAAATAGCTTCCACCTATTCGAGATATTGACCATCAAATTATCTTGAAGGAAGGAACACAATCCATTATTGTAAGACCCTACGGGTACGCCTACTTTCAAAAAGTTGAGATTGAAAAACAAGTTCAAGACATGTTAAAATTGGGGCTTATACGACCTAGCACTAGTCCATTCTTTTCTCCTGTATTGTTGGTAAAAAAGAAGGATGGTTCATGGCAATTCTACACTGACTATAAAGCCTTAAATGAAGCCACGGTGAAAGATAGGTTCCCCATACCTACTGTTGATGATGTGTTAGATGAACTTCATGGAACTTCCTATTTCACTAAACTTGACTTATGCGCAGGATTTCACTAGTATAGGTATACCCCCCACACATACATAAAATTGCCTTTCGAACCCACAATGGCCATTATGAATACTTGGATATGCCTTTTGGCCTTTGTAATGCACCTTCTACATTTCAAGCAGTCATGAATTCCATACTTCGTCCCTTTTTGCGCAAATTCATTTTAGTGTTTTTTGATGACATCCTAGTTTATAGCTCCAATCGGAACATGCATCTTGAACATGTTAGAACAGCTTTTGAAACATTAAGACAACATCAATTTTTCCTTAAAATGAGCAAATG
This sequence comes from Sindora glabra, assembly GCA_020226215.1. Taxonomy (NCBI): domain Eukaryota; kingdom Viridiplantae; phylum Streptophyta; class Magnoliopsida; order Fabales; family Fabaceae; genus Sindora; species Sindora glabra. Next base: position 79,529,020 of record CM035228.1, read on the forward strand.
TAAATTTGGGTGCCAAGAAATAGAATAACTTGGCCACATTATTACACCCCACGGAGTACGAGTGGACCAAGGTAAAATCAAGGCCATGCTTGATTGTCCTACTCCTACTAATGTTTCTAAATTGCGTGGTTTCTTAGGCCTCACAAGATATTACAGGAAATTTGTACGTGATTATGGCCTCATCGCGTAACTTTTAACCAACCTACTTAAAAAGGGAAGTTTGAGTGGATGAACGATTTGGATTAGGCATTTCACAGGCTCAAGCTTGCCATGACAACCACACCGATCCTGGCCATGCCTAATTTTCAAGAGCCATTCCTCATTGAGACTGACGCATCTACTGAAGCAATTGGCGCAGTCCTTTCTCAACATGGTCGCCTAATAGCCTTTATGAGCAAAGCCATCCGCAACTCCAAACAATTATTGTCCACTTATGCCAAAGAAATGCTTGCCGTTTTCCAAGCTATCTAAACATGGCAACCTTATCTCCTAGGACACAAATTTGTCATCCAAACAGATCAGCAAAGCCTCAAATATTTGCTAGATCAACGGATTGCCACTCCTGAGCAACAAAAATGGGTCTCCAAATTATTAGGCTATGATTATGAGATAAAGTATAAACTTGGACAAATGAATAGTGTCGCAGATGCACTACAAGAGTTGTAGCCCATCCCTCCATCAACATGTTACTGACTTCCCATGCTCGTATCTCGGAAGACATTCAATCAGAGGTCTAAAAAAAATCCATTCATGCACAAACTTGGTCAACAAGCACATAACGATCCTGGTCAGGCCTTACACTTGGAGAAATGGATTGATCCTCTTCAAAAATATGGTCGTTATTCCCCTTGGATCAAGTGTTATCCCTTAGCTACTTTATGAATTCCATGATTCGGCATTAGGTGGTCATTCAGGAACACTACGCATGTATAAGAGACTAGCCCATCAATTTTACTGGCCTTCAATGTACAACACAGTTAAACATTATGTTGCATCTTGCCATACTTGTCAAAAAATCAAAGCTGAGAATTCATCACTAGCTAGCCTTTTATAACCACTTCCAATTCCTTGCCATGTATGGGATGACATCACTATGGATTTTATAGAAGGCCTACCACCATCAAATGGCAAACATGCTATCCTTGTAGTCGTAGATCGCCTCAGTAAGTATGCACATTTCTTGCCATTATCCCACCCCTATACTGCGAAGACAGTTGATGAAAAATTTATGGAGGGTGTGGTTAAACTACATAGCATGCCGAGGACAATCATAAGCGATCGAGACCCTAATTTTCCTTAGCCATTTTTGGAAAGAGTTCTTCACATTGTCTGGTACCAAGCTTAAGATGAGCTCGGCATATCACCCACAAATAGACGAATAATCGGAGGTAGTTAATAGATGCTTGGAATAATATTTACACTAATTTGTGCATCAACAGCCTCGAAAATGGTCCAACTTCCTTTCTTAGGCAGAATTCTCGTATAACACCGCCCATTATGGCTCTATAGGGATGTCACCGTTCCAACCACTATATGGCCAATTAACTCCAGCTATCCCATTCTATGAAGAAGGCTCTTGACCGGTCAATGAAGTTGACAAGCATTTAGCCACAAGGGATGCCTTACTAAAGCAACTCAAGGTTAACCTTGCAGCTCCCCAACAATCGATGAAATAATATGCAGATTCCAAAAGGAGGGATGTTGAATTCAAACCCGGTGACTTGGTGTTCTTAAAGCTTTAACCAAACCAACAACAAACACTATACAAGCGCCCTTATCAAAAACTCGCCAGCAAATTTTACGGGTCGTATGAGGTGATCGAACGCGTCGGCCAGGTGGCTTATAGACTTAACCTTCCAGATTCAGCAAGAATCCATCCCATCTTCTATGTTTCCATGCTAAAAAGAGCAGTTGACAACAACTCAGCAACAAGCACTAATCTACCGCCTATCACTGTTGATGGGGAACTCATTATCAAACCAGAAAGCATACTGGACACGAGGTGGGTTAAGCAAGGATCCAAGTTCGTTGAAGAAAACCTCGTTAAATGGCAACACTTGCCAATAGAAGATGCCACATAGGAGAATGCAACTGACCTCCAAGAAAGATTCGTCAACCTTGAGGATAAGGTTAGTCTGGGAGACCGGGGTGATGTTACACCACACAAGCAAACCAAGTACCCACTCAAACCAGTCACCTGAAAAACAGCTATGCTGGAAGAGGCACACGTTACTGCATACAACATGGGAAATAGTCAAGAAACTACATGCACTTGAATTATGTTGAGATTTTCTTTAGTTTATTTGTTTTTATTATTTAAGACTAGGTCAACGTTAGAGGGCTTATCCGCATTTCTAACTTATAAGGGAATTAGTTGTTGTGCCCTTGTATTTAAATCCTCAAATGCTGAGCAATAAAGGCATCTTAATCTGAGTTAATAAACTTTTTGAGGTGTAGTTCTTACCCTAAATAGAACAATCATATTCTCACCATTAATCAATCCTGTCAAAAGTTGCATCACACACACATCTAGATATATTAATTATAAATCATACTTTTCTAGCATTTTCCAACATTTCTCCTTAAATTTAAATATATATTTTTAACCATTGGTGATGACTTGGACCCCAATTAGGAGGGGAATCTCACACTGCAAAAACTTGTTTTCTTGGAATTAACAACACATTTTCATGACTTCCGAATTTTTTAGATTCGATTTCTTCCATTTTGGTCTTCAATTCCTTTAACTCATCAATGGCTTCATCAAAATTTTTCCTTAATTCCTTATTGGCATCTTTCAAATCTTCCAAATCATTTTTGACTTCATCTAATTCCCTCTCATTCACATATTTAATAATATTATTATAAAAAAAAATTCAGATGCCTTATCACACACAAAATATCTTCATTTTTAGTTTCTTTCTTTGTGTATGCCTTGACTCTATGTTGTTCATGTCTTCCAAATTTGTCTTCAAATATAACTATAAATTTGTCTTCCTCATTGGCATCTTTCAAATCTTCCAAATCATTTTTGACTTTATCTAATTCCCTCTCATTCACATATTTAATAATATTATTATAAAGAATATTTTAGATGCCTTATCACACTCAAAACAACTTCATTTTTAACTTCTTTCTTTGTGCATGCCTTGACTCGATGTTATTCATGTCTTCCAAATTTCTCTTCAAATATAACTTTTGTCAAAAAACTTGGTTGATGATCTATACCAAACTTGTCACATGCATACTTTGCTAGTGGCAAATTCAACTTTTTTGGTAACTCATTGAGTAGTACTTTAAATTAAATAGTCACAACAAAAAGCTCTTCATTCTCCATTCTTCCAAAAAAAAATGGCTATTTATAATATTTTAAAGATTTTCTTCTTAACCTTATTATCCTTTGAAGACTTCTCTCATCATCTTTTCCTTGTGGAGTCTAGCTCACGACTCACATACACTCAATAAATTCTCTTTTCCTCAAACATGGAGGTATCACTGTAGACAAATAGCCCTCTAAAACAGGTTTTGCCTCTTTTATACTAAAAGTAACTTAGAAGTTGATACCAATTAACCAAGCTTGAATACCACTTTGTTAAGAGGAAGAGGATATCATGAATTTCCTTAATATCAATGTTGGTATCAACAACTACTCAAGAAGATACCATGAATAGAGAGTATATTTATTATAAAGATATATATATATATCAAACTCCACTTTCTTACAATATTCATAAAAACCTAGCCTATATGTACTACTTTAAACAACCCGTAAACTTCAACTCATTAATACCTAACATAACTTGCTAAGCAACTTTAATCTTATCATATTCATGTATTTTATAATACATGAATCACACACATCTAGATATATTAACTATGAATCATATTTCTCTAGTACATGAATCACACTTTTCATCTATTTAGATTTACTATTTCCAACATAAATTTTGGTTTTCAATGCAATATTATTATAGAGTACACTTTATCTATGATTTTTTATAATCTATTTTAGAGATTTTATTATTTATTATGTTTGAAGTTCAAAACCAAAATAATTAGGTGTGTGTATATTAAGTAGATTATCATTCTTACAATTGAAAAAAAAGTAAAATTTTCATATAAAGTAATTAGATATAAAAAGTGTCATTAAGAAGATGAATATATTAATTATAGCTAATGATAAAATGATATATTTAGAGATGTTAACTTGAGGACATTCCTACTTTCATGTGGATATAAAAAAAATCATATAAATTTATTCCAAGCATCTTAGGGGTCGTTTAGTTAGAGGTATTTAGGAAAGGAGAAAGAGAATTGCAGAGTTTCATTTCCTTTATTTTTGTTTGATTTTAAAAAATTCATTCTCATTTCCTCTTTTTATCTTAATGGGACTATCCTATTTAAGAAAATGGTAATTCCCCCTAACTCCTTAGGGAAATCCCATTCCCTTTCCCTATTTTCTCTTAATGATATTATTAAATAATTATTATCTATTAATAATATTATTAAATATTAAATATATAATAAATATTATACTATTATTTAATTATATAAATAATATTATAATATTTTAATACTTATTTTTTTAATAATATAATATTATTTAATATTAATAACTAATAATATAAATAAAATAATGACAAATAATGAATAATAATTATTAATTATTTAAAATAAAATTTATTACCATAAATAATAATAAATAAATAATTATTATATATTAATAATATTATTAATATTTATTTCATAAATAAATAATTTTATTAAATATTAAATAAATATAAATATTATAATATTATTTAATTATATTAACAATATTATAATATTTTTAACTTATTAAAAATTATAATTAAATAATATTATAATATTTATTATTATTAATATTAATAAAATTATTTATTTATGTAATAAATAATATTATTAAATACTAAATAAATAATAAATATTATAATATTATTTAATTATATTAATAATCTTATAATATTTTTAATAATTATTATTTTAAATATTATAACATTTTTAAATTACTAATAATTAATAATATTAATAAAATAATAATTATTAACATTATTATGATAATATTAATTATTATTAAGATTTTAATAATAGTTAAAATAATAAGAGTAATAATAAAAATAATAATAATTAATATTAAATAATTATAAAAATTATAATATTAGTAAATAAAATAAAAATAATAAGACAATAATTATAATAATTATAAATAAATTATTTTTTAGTGTAATAATTGTTAATAAAGTGAATTAAAAATACCTGATTTCTTTTTCTATTTGAATTAAATAGATTAGGTAATTAGGAATTATTCCTTTCTTTTTCCTCTAATTCCCTTTCCTAATTTCATTTCCTTTCCCCAATTTGAACTAAATCGCTCCTTAATTTAAAATAGGTTAACCCCTATTAAAAAATAATAAAGTTGATATTATCAAACTAGCTACATTACATCCATTTGATCAAAATGTACCCCATGTTTGGTTCAGAATAAAGGAAAGAAATGGGATAAAAAAGTTTTATTATTATTATTATTATTATTATGGATTGAGAGAAAAGAATGAGAAGAGAAAATATATTTATGTTATTTTTATACATTAGAGTTTTAAAATTTTTGATAAATTACATTGTAACATCACTTCCTATACTTCCTTTCAAAGGGTGCTAGTGCTAATTTTTATTTCAAAGAGGTGCCAGTTTTATGAATTATTACTATTATATTCCTAAAATATCCTTTTCTAACCATGAAAATGTGGTCATGAAATAGGAATTTCAAAAGAGCATAACTCTATGATTAGTTAACTAATTTTTTGCATATGATCACTCATTTTCATTTGTTCTCCTATGATTTTTCAATAGAAAATAAGAAAATTTAATTTTAGTGAGGTTTACCTAATCGAAAACATGTAAATTGAACTTAAAATTTTAAATGATCATAACTTTGTACTCAATCGTCTGATTGGAACAAATTATGTATCAATTTCATATAACTTTTCAAAATCTACATGCCTACAAAAAGCAAAGGTGTTTTGCTTTCTTTAACTAGTGAAAAAAGGTCTTTTTCAATGACTTTTTTTAATTTTTCTTCATTTTCTTTTCATTTTACTAACTTTAATATCATTTTTCTTAATTCAAATTTATTTGAATCCTACATCAAACTTTTGCTCCTTAATTCTTTTGTTGTCCAATAATGCCATAACAACTTTCTTAATAATAAAATTATAAAATAATAATATATTACTATTGGCGAACTAAACAATATAATGTTATTGTTTGGTATCTGAACAATACTATCAACTAAAAGTTCAAGATAAATGGATAGATTAAGTCTTATTCATAACAAAAATGTCAAAGAATAATATGTTATTTTTTCATCTTCAAATAGTAACATTAAATAAAAATTTAAAATAAATAGATAAATCAAGTTTTATTAACAACAAAACTACTAAAGAAAAATATGTTATTGTTTACAAATCAAACTATAACATGTTGTTATTTATATTTGGATAGTAACATCAATTAAAAACCTAAAATAAATGAATAAATCAAGTCTCATTAACAATTAAATTGTTAAAAAATAGCATGTTATTATTTTATCTCTAAATAATAACATTAACTAAAAACCTAAACTAATCAAAATGAATGTATTCTCATTAACAATAAAATAGTCAAAGAATAACATGTTATTATTTGGTCTCCAAATAGTAATATTAATACAAAATTTAAAATAAAAAGATAAATCAAGTTTTATTAATAATCAAATTGTCAAAGAAAAATATGTTACTATTTAGAAACACCAAATAATAACATCAACAAAAAACTCTAAATAATATAAAATATCAAGTTTCATAAACAACTAAACTGCTAAAGAAAAGCATACTATTATTTAGTTTCTAGATAGTAACTTCGATAAAAAAAATATAAAATAAAAAATAAATTAAGTCTTATTAATAGCTAAATGACCAAAGAAGAACATATTATTGTTTTATCTATAAACAATAATATTAACAAAAAATTCAAAATAATTAGACATATATATTCTCATTAACAATAAGTTATCAAAGAATAATATGTTACTATTCATAAATAAAGTAGTAATATGTTATTATTTAGTTTTCAAATAGTAACATCGACCAAAGCTTAAAATAAAAAGATAAATCAAGTTTTATTAGTAATTAAATTATTAAAGAAAAGTATGTTACTATTTCATCTCTAAACAATAATATTAACTAAAAATCTAAATAAAAGGATAAACCAAGTCCATTAATAATTAAATTACCAAAAAAGAATATATTACTATTTGGTCTCCAAACATTAACGTCAATTAAAAACTCTAAATAATAGAAAATATCAAGTCTCATAAATAACTAAATTATCAAAGTAGAGCATGTTATTGTTTGGTCTCCAAATAATAATATCGATAAAAAATTTAAAGTAAAAGTAAACAATCAAACTAGCAAAGAATAGCATATTACTATTTAGTCTCCAAATAATAATATTAACCAAAAATCCTAAATAATAGAAAATATCAATTTTCATTAATAATCAAACTGTCAAATAAGAGTATATTATTGTTTCGTCTACAGATAGCAAAGTTTTCAAACATGGACCAGCTTGGCCGTTCAACTAGTTGGACCAGCACCCAAGTGAGAAAATGGCCCAGATGTACCTATAAACCTAGACTTGGGAAAAATTCGGGTTGGCCTAGTCAAACCCGGTTAAAAACTGGTTGAATCGGCAACCCAATTGACCCAATGACTCGATTCTTCCAGTATTTATTTTTTTTTTTTTTGCCTTTTGTCCAATTCAAAAGCTTAATGTACAACAAGCCCTAACTAAATTTAAAGATTTATTATATGTTCAAAGATTGAAGTGAATGAAATTTTTTTTAATTATATTTACTATTACTATTACATTATTTAAAATAATTTATAAATAAGTATTATTTGAAATAGTCTTTCAATAAGCAATTATGAAATATTTCAAGACACAACTATCTCTTAAATTATATTGTTTAATTTATATCTTTTATATCTTGGGGTTTACAACTTTGTCATCTGTTTATCATAATATGAATTGCTATTATTTTTTACTTTATATTAAAGTATATATAAAAAATAATATCTTATCAGTATATGTAAACTTACTAAAATATAAATTTTTAGCAAATGATATTCTTACAATTTGAATACAAAACATTATTCTTTAACTGTTTTAAAAGTTTTTCATATCAATTTCTATATTAATTATTCCTTCTATTTCTATGTTACTCATAATTTTAATAAAATCAATATTTATTTGTGTTTTAAAAATATAGTAATAAACTTATATTAATTAAATAAATTTATATTTATATACATATATGTAATATATAATTTTTATTTATAAAAATATAACAATTGATTCAACCACTCGATTCAATCGGTCTAATCGTGACCTACTCGTTATGTTGGGTCGATAACCGGGTCGGGTCTGAACACATTGCTAGATAGTAACATGTTACTATTTGACCTTTAAATAGTAATATTAACTAAAAATTTAAGATAAATAGATAAATTAAATTTTATTAATAACCAAGCCACCTTAGTAGTGCATGTTACTCTTTAGTTTCCAGATAGTAATATTGACAAAAAATTTCAAGTAATAAGAAATATTAAATCTCATTTACAACTAAACTACTAAAAAAGAACATATTACTGTTTGATCTCTAAACAATAACATATTATTGTTTACTTTTCAAATGCTAATATCAATAAAAAATTTAAAATAAATGAATAAGTTAGGTTTCATTAACAATTTAATTGTAAAGAAGAGTATATTACTGTTTAGTTTTCAGATAATAACATTAATGAAAAATTTAAAATAAATAGACAAATGAATTCTTTTATTTCCTATTGTTATTTTTGTATCTATCTATAATTTCTTTTCTTTTTTTCAAAAAGATAACTTTGTTGTTGTTTGAATTTTTAATATAATGATAATTCATTCAGGATAATTATTTTTTTAAAAAAATGGACAAAAGAAAGAGAATATTTTATGATTTTGTATAAGGTTTTCTACCTCCAAATTCTTATTTATTTTTATTTTTATCTTAGCTAAAATTTATTTTAATCCCTAAAAATTAATTTATTAATTTTATATTAATTTAATTTTTATAAAATTAAAATTTCTTTAATTTTAATTTGTGACAAAAGAGGTTTCTATTTCAGTACTTTTGGTCTTTTCCAAATACATTGTAAGTGTGTTGTTTTATCTTCTAAACATTATGGCAAATTTTCATACGTAAGTGTACTTAAGTGAAAGAAAGTAAACTTAGGGTATCTCATTGTAATAAATTGCAACAAACAGTATTGATATGATTTTTCCCCTAAAATTTTCTTTTCTAACTAAAATTTGAAATTTTCTCTTTTTTTCTTCCTATTTCTATTCTCCCAAATGTAGTAGGAAACAAAATATTTCTAGTTAGTAGGAAATTTTAGTATTATTATATAGCTATTGTATTGTGGTAAATTAAATACTTTGAGATCTTGATGATATATTAAAATTAAAAAGATAATTTTCTAATTAACTTGCTAAAACCATTGGGGTTTTCCCTATCATCCTTGCCATAAATTTGTAAGAAATTTTAACAAGCAATTGTTGCATGATAAGTGTAAGAAATACTTCAAATTGCTACTTTTGCTTAAAAATATGGAACACCCCTAACAAAATACAAAGTGTTTGTACATGTGTTGAATTCTCTATCCTGTCATTAGATAGAATATTTGAAAAACAAAAAGTGAAAGTTTATGTCATCTTAGTGTAATTATAGTTTAGTTTATGTATCTTAGACTAATTATAATTTAAAGTTTACATATTAGGAAATGATTCTCATTTGGTTTCATTCTTTTAACTAGTCAAGTAACTAACACTTTACATGCTAAAACAAGTTTTCTTTTACTAATTGTAGATGATTAACTAGTTTTTTCTATAATTTAATATTAATATTTAATTATGGTTGTAGATACAATCATGATTTTGATACTTTTTATTATTAGGATTGAAAGCCAAACAATTGTAGCAGAATATTAACTGATCCTAGTCAAAGATCCATACAAAATGATTAGATTAGGACAAGGATTTTGGCATTACCTTCTATAGACAATTCAAAAATATTATTTGTTGATCACCTTTGAAACTTTGAGATATTTACACAAATCAACAAATCACCAATGAACGTCCTATGGCTACTGATTGAAATTCTCCTTCTTTGTCTCGTAGTACTAGCTATGCCTTTTAGGGTTATGGTTAAGAAGGGCTGCTAGGTTTTTCTATGTATTGAGATGCATGAAATATTAATTTTTAATACCCAACACACCTATTTAAATAGGTGCATAGAAAATCCTAACTAATTGGGCTTTGTTCTATGTATAATTATGGGCTTATAATTGAACTTTATAATTATAACATGAAATTACCATATAATAAGCCAAAACAATCTGTCCATCAATTCCAAATCTGCTAAATTCTAAGTGTGCGACCCTACTAACTCTCATTACATTAGCAATGATTATAAATTATATTAACAATTATAAATAATGAGCAGTATCTAAAAATACATTATTATTATCCAAGTAATAAGAAAGTTAATAATTCAACTAAACTTATACATGTGGTCATTATCTATGACCTTTTATTTTATATATTTAAATTGAGCATGAAACATAGACCATGTGATTCTCATGTAGCCTAATTCAAAAGTTTATTGATTCTTAAGTAAGTTAACTAAATTAAATGTAATTAATATCTTATGTTAATTCATCTAAGCATAGCCATGGGTTTTTCTCAGCCTTACTTAATTAAGGGGCTCACATACATCACTTCTATTATATAGGAGGGATAAATTCTATCTTGATTACACAAATCTCTTTGCATGATATGTGACATATCCAATAATTACCTTTACATTTACTCAACCATGAGTGAAATAAAGTATTATCAAAATATGAAACTCACATGTAGGAAATCTTGATGATCTTAGGTTAAAGAACTATATTAATGATGATTACTAAGAATCACTTGTGACACTCATATAATGATCCATGTAGTGTTTTTAGAATGAGTCAGTCCAGTACACAAGTTCTCCTATTTGTACTTATATGTATACTTAATATCTCATATAAGTAACCACACATGCTAGTTTTAACATATCAATGCAACCTAATTCATAATAATATGTGATTAGAGATATTTAAAAATATAATTATTTTAGGATTATTATCATAATTAAATATATTACGTAGAAAATATATATACAAATATGATAATTGAAATTATCTTTAAAATAACATTTTACAATCATCCATATGATTAGTTTTAGAACATATATACCAACATTTATGATAACAGTAGAAGTAAAAATGCAAGTTGCAAACATTGTAATTGTACAATTTTATTTTGTTCTATTAGCACAAAATATAATAAAAATATATAATAACTATTAACTTATAATATTTAATATGAATTCTTTTAATTTAATGTAATATCACAACATATCAAGTAAAATCTATCTAAAGGAAAATTTTAAAGTGTTCTAGCTTTTATTCTATAAAAATCTTGTAAATAAGTGTATTGTGGCTGTTGTGGTTACAATAATATGAAAAATTGGATTTCTAAGGCCGCAATTCATTGTCACATCTAGAATTTTCAAAAGAACTACAATTATAATATGATGCGGTTGCGACGTTTGCCACATTTGCAATATTATAGCCGAGGGTAATACATGTTGCTGCCTACAATTTAAATTCTTAAAAATGGCAAGTGAATCTAATCAGCTTGTTTGTTCAATGATACAGATAATTAGTAATGGAAGGCTTGTTGGGGCTGAACACCCAGTTGTGACAAATTCAAGCACTTCACGTATATCTGTTGCCTATTTCATCTATCCTTCAATGGAAAGCCTTACTGAACCTGCAAAGTATTGGTGAATGCAAGCAACCCAGCACTCTATAAATCCATGACATTTCAAGAGTTTCACAAGATTTTCTGCCACAAAGGTTCCAAGAACGAAGCAGAATTGCACTCCGATGATAAAATACACAAAACTCAGACTCATATGAGATAATTATAGCAAAAATATTAATAATAAAATAATATGTTCACTTTTCGAATACTATTTTAGATAATAATAAATCAGTTTGAAGTAAAGAAAATAGTTGGATAAAATGTTTTGTGTAGTGTGCACTGTGAATTATATATGAAATGATTAAGAAAAGTGAAGCCTCCTACGAGTTTGGCCGAATAGCAAGCCTATAAAACAAAAGAGGTTGTCTATGTAAAGTGTTGTAGCCAAGGGTGCTATTATATCTAAGTCGGGATACTATAATGTTGTAGTATACTGTGATAGATACCCAAAACAGCATGGGCCACTTACACAGTATTGGGCCTAGATAGGATCGAATCCTGGCAACCCAATGGTGTGATCGATCGAGGGAGGCCTGCCCTCAATTAATTATAACCTACTTATCAAAAAATGATAACTGAAATATAGGAATGGCCATTATAACAACTAAAAGGCAGTTACAATATGGCTACATGGTGCGTCACTATTTTGGAAAAAGATTAAAACAATAGAAGCAACCCGAAACCTATAAAAGCTAATTTTGATATTAGGTATGGACTAACTTCTCACTTCTTCACTACTTGAATTTGATAGATTCACACTCGAGTGACTGATTTTAGATCGGAGGGCCAAAACAGGTTTCAAACTCCAATTGTTGGCTTGCTGCAAGTGCTTTACCTTTATTTTAAGCACTATCTTCCATCGTCAGTCATCAATCTTCACTATTTTGGTAAGAAACAATCCACCAATTGGCACCGTCTATGTTCGAAATCACAAATGTAACTACTTTTCTACTTTCAATCCCTTTAAGTAATTTATTTCTGACTTCTTTCCCTTTGTTCTGGGGATAGATTCCATTCTTTCCCAATTCTCGTGAAAGTACAATTGTTTCTTGGAAATTTTCTTAGGTAACAAAGAATACTAATGAAATGAAGTACCATGATATCGCAACCATATCTAAGTGTAGTCTAATTCTATATCTATAGGCTTAAGATTCTATTCTATTCCATATCGTATATTCTAATCTTACATCACACTTTTATATATCTTTGTAAAGCGATAAAACGATGGTTTAAGATTCTATTCACTAAAAAGTTTTCCTTCTATTTTTTTCTATAAAATAGTTGTCCATGATTTCTCCTGTAACATTTAATTATGAGCCATCACACTGCTTAGTCTCCTGGGCCAGTCTGATGCTGGATCCTTCCATCATAACGAGACTCCCTTGGTTCATCGCCAAGAAAATGATAGTCCGCCTCCTTATTGGTTTTCCAATCGATATGAAAACAGTAGAAATATCAATCGAAATATTGAAAGGGATCTCCTAGTTGGTGAAAATGTACACTTGTGATGAGAACTGGATCGTCTAGGAGAAGAACTCTAGGAAAACATCAACAACTTGCAACATCTTTTTCAAATATCAGAATAAGAACGTCTGGAAAGATAAGTTGAGCAATAGAAATGTGAGCACCTAGAGTGGGAACGAGCAGAGCATGACACTTAAGGCGGGAAAGATTAGAGCTAGGATTTAAAAAACGGTCCGCAATCGCAATATTGCCCGCAATATTGCATTTTTGAGGAAGACTACATCCGTAATTTTAGATCATTATAGCCGCATTTTTTCGCATTCGTCCGCATCACGACGCAATGCAACCGCGATCGCAACCGTAATTTGAATCCCTGATTAGAGTATAAGCGCTTAGAGTGTGAATGAGCGAAGTATGAGCGCCTAGAATAGGAGCGCATGGAGCGTGGACATCGAGGGCAGAAGCACAATGAGTTTGATCGTGAACACAACTAAAGAGACCACCAATCTTGATCCAGGCATCGATCTGATAGAGAATAGGGGTCGGATAAACATCATGACTGGGACCGTCATAGGCATAGTTGCTAAGAGTGAAGTCATCATTACTAGAAATTATGATCATGATCCCAATCATAATGGCCATCGATCTTGATCTCGACATCAATCTAATGAAGAGGAAGAGAAAATCAGATTGACCATCACCTTAGAAGAAGTCATAACAACTAGCAAGAAAATTCTAACCTAAATGAAGGGAAACTCATCTATTCATCCCCATCATCGTGCAAGTACCTATACATGGTAACTTCAAGATTCCAACTAATCTGGAGGCATATAATGGCTTGTTTGATCCCCAAGAACATCTAGAAGCATTTAGAGCTGCTATACTTTTCTTAAGAGCACCAAATGCAATCATAAGCAAAGTTTTTTCAATCACATTAAAGAAGGTAGCTCTCAGATAGTTCATGACCCAAAAGCCGAGCTCTGTCCATAATTTTAGAGAATTAGCCAATTAGTTCCAAGTGCATTTTGCAACCTTTAGAGGTTATAAGAAGACGAGTGCTTTTTTAGTAAGCCTTGAGCAAGGAACGAATGAACCTTTGAAACATTTTCTTAGCCGATTCAATCAAGCAACTCTCAAAATAGAGGATCTTAAAGAGGAGGTCTTCATCCACTTTATTATGGTTGGTTTAAAATATGGAGACTTTTCAAAATCTCTTACTAGAAAAACCTCCAAATAATCTAGTTGACATTCTAAACCGGTCTATCAAGTTCATTAATATGGAAGAGCTAGAAATGAATAAGCGCTAATTAAGTAACAAGCAAGAAGAAAACATAAAAAATGATCGTAGTAATGATGATTGGTGACAGGAACAAAGCAGGTTAAAAAATACACCCTTCACAAAACCTCAACCATAATTCTTTAAATTCACACCCTTAAACACTACCCTAAAAAAAAATAAGAAAAACTCTTGATGATTTCCGAACTCTAGAACTTCCAGAACAAAAACAAAGAGACGCTCCACCTAAAAATTTGAAACCTCCACCTATAGGAGTTAACACCTTTTGTAAATACCACTAAAGTTGGACCTTTGACATTGCAGGTTCTGTAACTCTACGAAATAAAATAGAAAAGCATACAAGAGAAGGATATTTAAAACATTATGTTAAGTCCGATCATGATTAACCTAGAAAACCTTTTGGTCAGAAGCTTGGTTCTTAAAATTCAAGATGCTTGGTGAACAAGAAAAAAAAAATGACAGATATGAATCTCCATTTAAGTCCCCACCTTGCAAATAGATGAGCAAAGGAAAAGAAACAGACGAGGGCCAAGAACTTTTAAGGATAGTAGATGTTGTTATTGGAGGATTCGTAAAAGGAGGCATATAAGCAAATGCAAGAAAAGACATATACGATCGACCATGACCATTAAGAATAAGAAATCAAAGTTAGAGCCTTAGATTATTGACACCACCATCATTTCTTTCTCTGATGATGATTACTCAGCTAAGTTTGAATAAGATTGTGATGATCCCATGGTTATCATAGCTACAATCCAAAATTTCATCGTAAAAAGAATTTTGGTAGACAAAGGGAGCTCCACTGACATATTTTATTTAGATGCCTTCAGAAAACTTCAACTTTCCCCTATGTGTGTGTGTGTATATATATATATAGAGAGAGAGAGAGAGAGATGATGATGAGAAAATTTGAATCTAACATCTCCAATATATTATCCTATTCCCTCACCCTACTTTCTTCACCTGATCGCAAAAAGTTATTATACTTATAACACCCGGATTTGGTGAGCCGGTATGATTGTTATCTTTTAATTACTTAAGTTGGAATTCTCCTCCTAACTATATTAACTAAGGAGTTAGAGGATTTATAGAAGTCATTGAACATTTAAAAAGGTCAGTGTCAACGTATATATGCATGTGTTTTTAATAAAAATTAGTATAATTATACATATACAGTAATTTATTAAAAAATTGTTAACACTCTAATTTCTAAAATAATTATTCATCCCATTTAATGATTAGAAAAGTAAGAAATGTTATAACTATATATACACAAAGTCACACATACAGTTATCATATATTTTCTTTTCCATTAATTAGTGAACAACCTAGTCAATTTCCCCTTCAAATTGAGTCTCATTGTCTTATTGCAGGACATTTCCTTCCGACCATTTCTTGCAGGCCATAGAATGACTGAAATTGTCAAATCAATGACCAAAGTCGGGCCATCCAATGATCTGCCCACTTGTTTATTTGTATTTTTGCAGTAGATTTGAAACCTTCCTTCTTTTTCATTATTTTTTTAAAAATAGAGATATAATTTTTATTTTAATATTTATTATTTTTTAATTGAAACATTTTGTTTTAGGATAATTTTTTTATATTTTTATTATTTTAAAAATATATTCTTCCCCTTTTTATAAAAGAAGTGGCGATGTCTCTGTTCTTTTCCTGCTTAGTCACTTGTATTATTTTATTGAACGTGGATCCCTTTGGTTTTCTTTATTTCTAATTATTAATATAAAATTAATAAAAAGATGAGAGTTATTACTATATCATAAAAATTGCAAAATTATTAATTAATTAAGTCTATCTTTTCAACGATCGATTTGATACTATTCAGCACGTTAAAACTCACATACTTTTCAACAGCGGCGGGAATGCAAGAGAACAATCTGGGAAACGATGGAAGAAGGAAGCACATGACATATCCCTTCACAATAAATGATGGAACAATAAGCTTAAAATTTTTAGGTCAAAGTTTGGAAAATCACATAAAAAATGAAATCTTCTTAAACTGACATATGAAAGGAAGTACAAACCCTGTCTTTCTATATCAGAGATCATAGACAGTAAATGAAGGTATAGTTGGAGAGAGCGAATAAAGAGTCACTTGTAATGGGATGAAGATCCGAAATGAAACATATGACCAACGATGGGATCAAATGGGAGATCGGTGCTAGTAATGAAAAAAAAGAGCAGAAGACAATAGGAAGGAGACGAATGCTTCTATTATTAATTTGAATGTCACCTAATATCGAGATGTTAATTATTCACTAATATTAGTTTAAATATTAAATTGCTCCTAATGTTAAATGTGAGTTTTTTTTTCACGCATTTTATTTTTAATATAGGAGGCGGAAAAATATCACTCGGATAATGTGTTAAAAGTCCTTATAAATTTAAGAGAGATAAAAAATTTAAATTGCAATTCACAACTATTATAGTTGCAGACCATTTATCTATGTTTTTTTAATCACAACTACATTTGCAATTTGAATCCCTTTGAGAGGTATTTGATTTAAGGTGAATGACTTAATTAATTACATTATTTTCTATGTAAATTGTAAACCATATGGCAAGGACCGGATATAAGTCATTGAAAATGGGAATTCTAGTCGGTCAAAAGTGAATCTTGTACCTTCCAACATGAATGAACCAATTGCTTCATAAAACACATTAACATGTTGATATTATATATTCATTCGATGTATATTTATTTCTCAATATTATTTTCAATTCGCAAATGTACATGTAAAATGAATTCTGCCACTTCATCATTTTGCTGTACTCCATATCTACAAATATAATAATAAAATTAATATATTAAATCGTAATTTTATGTCAACAATCGAGTTATTGTCTATTCTAGTCAAAACCATCACCTGGCAAACTTAATTTTAATCCTTTCTTTTTATGTTTTCTTAACTAAAGAAAAATAAAATTAATAATATATCTTAGGCTTACTCTGCGCTCTTAGACGATGAAAGCAGAAAATCAAGTTCGAAGATATATGGGCGAGAAAATGGATCAAGTTCACCTGTCCAGTTGGTCTCATTTTCATTCCTTCGTTCCTTTGTCTTGCGTGCAACCGCCAGAAACTCGGCCGGTAAGCTTCTGCAGGTTGCTTCCGGCAAGACAATTCCGGTGATTGATCTGGGTGGCCATGATCGAGCTTCTATCCTAAACCAAGTTTTGGAAGCCTCCGAATAGTATGGTTTTTTTCCAGGTTGGAACTTGGAACTGCTCTTCCTTTTACTACCTTTCACACGAATCAGTGTTACTGGGTAACAGCCTTGTTTATAATGATGAGTGCAACCATCGTGTGAAACACCAAGTGGTAACCACTCATTAGAATATTAATAAATTTATTCTTTTTTGATAAGGGTCATTTAATAGATTTGTCTTTTTTTAATAAGTATTATATTTGGGATTTAATCTCTACTCTTTGATAAATAAACTTCGTTTAGAACTAGTACATTTTTTACTAAATCAATACTTTGTTGAGTAATATTATTTCGGTAACATGTTCTATCACTATAGTAGAGTTAAGCATTTAATACTAAGAAAATGATCGTGATGCAATCACGGTGTATATTGCAGATCTGAAATTGGTCAATATATTGCTATTATTTGACGTAGCAAATATGAAAAATCACGGAAAAAGAAAATATGAATATAATAAAAATAAAAAATGATTGTGACATAATCTTTTTCGACGATATAGTCACCCTAGTCAATGATAATCTTTTTTAACAAAATTTCTTAATATTTAAGAATTAATTGAGTCGTTGTTTCTTTGACAGCATATTTTGATTGGACTTCTAGTAACTGCTTTAACGTGTCAATGATGCTCTATTCTGTAGAATGGAGATTACCTGTCATTTTATTAAAGAAAAAAAAAGGAAAATTGACTATGATGCAGTCATGACATGTATTGCAATTATTATGTTTTACCTGCATCGATCGATGCGTCAAGGCTTTTGAAAGAATCTTAATAACAACCAGGAAAACAGACTCGTATATATATATAATCGAGGAATCTTATATGTTAGAGATAATTTATTTTTGCAACATATTGAAACATAGGTTATCAACCATGGAGTCTCCAAGGATTTGATAGAAGAAACACTAAACATTTTCAAAGAGTTTCATGGTATCACTGCGGAGGATAAGTCAAGAGAATGCTCAAAGGATCCAAATGGAAGCTACAAGGTGTATACAAGCCGTAAGATCAACAGCAAAGATGCGGTTCAGTTTTGAAGGGATACTCTAAGACATTCATATCCTCCTTCTGGACAATTCAAGGTGGAATATGAAGATTTTAAGAAATTTAGCATTAATTTCTTTTATTATGGTATAAATGACTTGTTATATTCAATGATACCAACATAAACCATATAATATAATAATACAATATAGGTGTAGTATATTGTGAAAGTCATCTAAAGTTTTTTTTTGCAAAAAAAAAAAAGGTCATCTGAAGTTTCTTTTAATTTTAAAATTCCTTGTTCCCTTTTTTATACTTCCACACAATCAAAATATTAAAAATAAAAAAGCTCTAAGAATAGCCAATAAAATAAAATATTATTTATGTTCATAATATAAATAATTTTTGTTATTTATATATTTTTTTATCAATAAGATAATACATAATATTGTCATAAAAGGATAAAATAATTTTTATTTTAATATTTTATAATTATAAAAATAAAAAATTATTTTTACTAAAATGTTTTTCCTCGAAATAAACCACTACGTTGTACCTTTTTTTTTTTACCACGACCGTTTGGGGTTATTAATTTCTTATTCATATATCTAAGAAACTTGTTTTTAATTGGAGTAGAAATATTTAATCATGATTATAGAGTAGCAATATAAAATACCGTTATTAATTAATTTCTCTATTATTTAGGTTCAAAGTAATTGTGTTTATTAGAAAGGTTCGAACTATTTCATTTTTCTTTTCTTGCCAGGAAACTATTTAATTGTGATGTACAAATAATAGAAAGCTGACTTGGATATTCACAATTATGAAAAGGCAAATCAAAGTAATCGTTTCGTATTGGATGACATGCATACGTTATCAAGAATATATATTTAGGTCATGATAGTGATTTGCTGGAAGGATGTCAATGTGTTCGATTGAGACTGCATATGAATTTTAACCTTTTTTTCCCCCTCGTGGCTTACTATGACTTCTTCTGTGTTTGTTGCTATTGCAGATGTTGCAAAAGTTAAAATGAGATTACGAATATTACAGTAGTGATAATTTCATTTATTTACATTATATGTAATTAAAATTATATAATAGTAATTAATTCGTATTATTTGATGTTAATTATTTTACTTTAAAATATTATCATATCATGTCAAATAAAATGTATTTGCAAGTAAAATGTTAAAATTTTTTGCTTTTATTTTCTAAAAAACAGTACATTATGATTGCTGTGGTTGTAATAATATGCAATATTATAGTGTTGTGATCGCAATTCATCACTGCACCTATAATTTTAAAAAGAAAAATTGCAATTGCGGTAATATTGTAACTATAATTCTTGTTGTAATCTACAATTTAAAACTATGATTAGAATATTAATATTAAATAAATTTAATATTAAAAAGTGTTATAAAAATACACATTTGAAAAAAATTCTATATATATCAAACGTGCAGCATTTATTAAAATAAATAAATAAATCATGTTTTTTGTAACTTTTTTATATCAATGTGGAATTGTAAGTTTTTGTGCTTGTTTACTACATGCAAAGTTTGTAAAAATCATAATATTTTTAAAATAAAAATTAAAAAAATCATAGAAGTTATAAATCCTTCATAGAAGCCAAAAAAACAAAAATAAAGAGCATCTACAGAAGAATTACCTCAAAACATTTTTTCTACAATAAATTACCCTACTTCACAAAT
Organism: Sindora glabra; assembly: GCA_020226215.1. Lineage (NCBI taxonomy): Eukaryota > Viridiplantae > Streptophyta > Magnoliopsida > Fabales > Fabaceae > Sindora > Sindora glabra. Next base: position 79,549,658 of record CM035228.1, read on the forward strand.
ACCGTACACCAAGCTTTGAGGAAACTTCCATAGTATATCACAGAATTATCTTATGCATTTTTAATTTGGATAAAACTTCCATAGCATAAAACTACCAAACCATGACATTCATTATTATTTTTCAATTAACATATGAAAATTCTTAATTAAATAGAAATAAAAGAATTTTTTAAGAAAATATCTTCTAATAAAATAAACGGTATTTTTAGCTATCGCCTTAATTTGTTCGAATCATTGAATTGATTGAAACATTACTTTTTGGCTCCTTTCAGTGAGATTGTATGGAGATACACACGAGAATTAAGGACACTCAGACTCGAAAATTTGGAGCTGCTTTGTGAAGGGTTGGGACCTAGTTCAGGATACTTCTCAGGGGGACTCGGTGAAAATCCATTAATGTTGGCTCATCACTACCCTCCATGCCCTGAACCAAGTCTAACATTGGGACAACCTAAGCACTGAGTTCAAGACAAAAAGATCAATGCACTTAAGGTCTTCAAGGATGGGGAAGGGATTGGTGTCGACCCATTTCCGAATGCCTTTGTGCTTAACATTGGTCTTGTACTACAGGTATGTCAGCGAATGAACTGGTGTTTTGAATGATTAATTATCTGACTTAGCTTTGGTCAAGGTTTAAAATTGCGATCCACAGTTAGCATATTGTATACAATATTATTCCCACTTCACATTGTAATTTTCAGCAATTTTATACCATAACAATCACATTTTCTAACATTTATTTGCAATTTAGAATCATATTTTCGGTTATAAAATAAAATATTGAGTCTAACCTTATGATCGTTGTAAGTTAGTTTAATTCGCTGACAACATTGGATGATGGATATATTTAAAATGATGGAATTATCATAGAAGAAGAATTTATTTTACTATCTTGAAATTGATTGATCTCTCAAGTGTATTTGATCATCAATGTTGGGTTTAGAGAGAGGTACCCTCATTTTAAGAATCTCTCTATCAAAATATTCACTATTATTATGTGGGAGAGTACCTGAAGAAAAGGAGGGGGAGGAAGGAACGGCAACGATGAATAAAGAAGTGTATTTGCTTGCAAATTTGACGAAAAAATGGCATATTCGAAGACTTCATTCTTTTGCTTTCCCTTAAATCCTATGTCATTATTCTTTGCTCCCTTCAAATTACATTCTCACAATATTTTGACGTGAATAATTGAAAAATTGCTCAGAATATTTGATTGTCAGTAAATTGACGGAAAAAATAGAGGATGACAAACAAGGAAAAATATCATAAGTTTGCGTGTAAAAATCAAGATTAAAAAATAGCTTACCACATTAACAAGATGAAACAATTCAATATTGCCAAAAAGTTAAAATCATTAAACATAATCTAATTGCGTTTACAGTAATTTTTTTGTTTTACAATAGAAAACTTTACCTATTAGTCTTATTTATCATTGTCTGTGAAAACCTCTTCATTATCATCATTCCCGTTCTTGGTAGGCTTGTCATCATCCTCATCCTGATCATCTTGTCCGTGCCTCATGATTTATAGACAAAAACTAAAATTTACGAAAATTCATCTTAAGTGAGTAATATGTTAAAAAAAAGTAAACGATTTTTCATTTTTTTTAAATCATGGATAGACAATATAAATATGCTCCAAGTGGATATGTAAATCTAGCGTACCCTTATGAATATGGCAACATTAGAGCGACAAGGAACCACATTTAGTCTTTCTTAATTTACAAAGGCATCATCATTGCATTTTTTAAATTTTATGAATAGTACTATTAATTTTTTACTTTTTCTTTTTGTTACAATTATTTATTCATTCCTTTAAAATAAATAGTAAAAATAAAGAATATAAATAAAAAGTAAATTTGCATTTGATATTACTAAAGTGGGGTAATAATCCACTTTTATAACAAAGTAAAATAAAGGATTAAAGTGGCATTTGACTCAATTTATGGGAGTGAAAACATAATGGAATCAGATAATGGGGAGTAAGGGAAAGGAAACTATTATTTTTTTAAAATTATTTGTTTCACTTAAGAATGGAATCATATTATTTACGATTCACCTTCTTATTGTTTAGTTTAATGTTCAGGGAATGAGCAAGACATAGTAGTATGGTATTGGTGGTGGTGGTGATGGCGGTTGTGGTGTTATTAGCAATGATATTAGTGGTGTAATGACAACAATGAAAGTGACAACAATAGCAGCAATAATGATGGCAATGACAACGGTGATGGTGGTGCAATGATAGTGGGATGGTGGTTGCAATAGCAATAGTGATAATAGCAATAATGATAGTAGTGATAATGTTAGTGACACAATGACAACAATCATAGTGATGGTGGACTGTTGTGGTGGTGGTTGCAGTTACAATTACAATATTGGTGGTAGTCGTGGTTATGAATAGTTGTAGGGATGAAAGATAAGTTTTAATTTTATATTTCCACTACATAATGCAATATGAAATTTTAGGAAAAAGAAAAAAAAATCAAATGAGGGAACTTGATAAAAGTAAGTTAAAGTAATATATTTTATTACATGTGAACCAAACATCTAGTAAGAGAATTAGTTCTTTTTTTTATTCCATTTCCAAACCCTTAAAATTTTCAAACTAAATATTATCTGGTGTTAATTATAAAATTTGAGGGATATAAAGGTGAGAAACAACATATTATGTTTACTTTTACATAACATAAACATCATAATTATGAAGCGGATAATTAATTGAACTATTTTATTTTTAATATAATAAGATTTTGTATGATTAATTTTTAATTTATATGATTGTTCTATATAGATCATCACCAATGGAAGGCTTATTGGTGCAGAACACCATGCTTTGACAAACTTAGGAAGGCTAGAACTATTGTTGCCTATTTCATAAACCCATTATTAAAAACCTTAATTGAACTAGCCAGTGGCAAAAGTAGAAATTTTAAGTAAGGGGGAAAAATAAAATATCATGAAACTTCAAAGGGCCATATAAATTTTAATACTATATTCTATATTAAATTTTTGAGGTAAGGGGGTCGGGCCCCATTCTAACCCCTTATCTCCGCCATTGGAAGCAACAAACACTTTGATAAATTTAACCAATCCACCAATATATGGATCCGTTTCATTCCAAGAGTTTCACAAAAGTTTCTTAAGCATTAGCTCCAACAATGTTGAAATAAAAATGACAATTTAGAAAGCCAAAGCCATACAACCAAGAGATAGTTAGAGAGGAAACTACATATAGGTTAAATTGTCTTTTTGTAAAAGACTAATATATGATGCAACTTTTACCAGTTTCAATGTTATTTTTATCATTTCATGTGTATTTAATTGCATTTTATTTCTTTAAGAAAAACATGGTTATATCATTATATGTAAAAGGAAAATAGTAAACAAACTATATTTAAAATAATCATTGTTAATACTCCTAATATTACATCATTATTCCACCCAAGGTTCTCAAAATCATAAATCCTACCTGGGATTAAATGAGGGGGCTAAGATCATAATTCATAAGATGGTAAGTAGAATTGTAAAATCCTATCTACAAAGCAAAAATATAGTGTATATATATATGTGTGTATGCATGTGTATGCCTTTTAAAATATGAAATATGAACAAAATAATTCCAAACTTCCATAATCAATATAAAATTAAGGTCTAATGCAAGTCTTAACATTGAGACAAATAAGCAAACATCCTCTAGCATATTGAAAATCACAAATAACATAAGCAATGTCAAGATTCAAGCATAACAAACAAAAATAAAACAAAATCCTAAAGGTATAGGTTTAAGCAATTCATTGACATCAAAATCATCGACATTTTCATCTTCCATGTGATTTTCATCATTATTGTTAGTATCTTTCTCTTCTTCAATTTTATCACCATCATCCCGAAGGTCTAGGTCCAAATAATCTCTAGATGCACCATCCAAATTACTAGCAATCTTCCTAACTTCATCATTTTACTACCCCTGGTTATGTGCATCATTGTCATCATCTAACTCCAACCCTTCATTACTAGATAAATTTTCATCATTCTCCACAATCCATTCATCATTAGAAGAACTATTATATTTGTCATAATCTATATCTTTGCTTATATGCCTCCTTTTCATTAGTTTTGGAGTTATACATGACAAAAACAAGATGATTCATTTTCTTTTAGTGTAGATGATTTCCTTTCTTTGTGTGAACTTAAACAAATTAGAAGAAAAATTAGGAAATTAAACTTAAAAAAAATATGAATAAACTCATAATTTATAAAATTTTAGCATCTTAAAGACACTCTAATTTCTTTTACATTTAGAAGAACTACATGTCAAACTCAATATCTTTATTGCAAATCTTTGTAACTTTTGGTGTTCATACCTATATGAATCCCACGATTTCTACAGGTGCTTTTTAAGTTCTAATATTATTTGCTAATTTATTACTAAAAAATTGTCTTGCATGTTTGAAAATTTCAAATTACTTATCAATCTTGTTGAACTCCTCATCATCAAGCATTATCCTCTCCATACATTTGTACATTTTGCATTTGACTTCCCATCTCCTTTGAACTCATTACTATAATGGAAATGAGGATTTAAGTAATAGGCTACAACATGCAAAGACCTCTAAAGTAGAACGTTCCATCTTTCATCAATAATATCCCATAATGCCTACATAAATCAAATTAGATTTTATTTATATGTTAAAAAATTAAATTACTAAATATCTTAATAAATTTAAGAGTAAATGATATTTATCTTTTTTTTACATTTTTTAATTTTGCTTGTATTGTCTCTTTAGCATAGTCCATCTCCTTATAAATAAATCTCATAGCTAGTTTTTCATTTGAATCCACCATACAAAGCACTTTGATAAGAGCATAGGAAACTTTTAAGCATGTTATAATATTTTTCCAACTATTTGAAACATGATCCTTAACCATCTTTCCATCCTTTGTTATTGCAAAATGTTTAGAACTCCATTGTGTAGACATTAATATCACCATCAATGTTCCATTATTATCTAAAAGCACCCCAAGAGCAAATAAGCAGTGGCAAATCGATTAACAACTAGCCTAATCAAATCTTTCCCTTTAGTAAAGGTCTTCAACATGAAAATTAATAAAGTTCTTGAATAAATGAAAGTTATGATTTTTCTTCCTTTTTTATTGTCTCATTGTGAACATTGATTTTTTTTCTCAAAATCCTATAACATTAAATCAATTCAATATGCTACACAAGGAGTCCAATATAGTTTATTCCTTTTCTCCATTGACATTTGCCTAATTACATTATAATTTGCAACATTTTCTTCACTAACTTCTTCTATAACTTCATCTATCATTTTGAAATTTTTATTTGCCTTTTTCTAGATGTCCAAAGCATATATAAATTTTAGAAACATTGTCCCTTCAAGACTATTCACTAGAAAATTACAAATGGAATTTTTCTTTTTATCAATCATCCATCTATCATCATTATGCAACCAATTTTCTTCCATTTAGCTTTGTGCTCCATTAGTAATTCTTCTATATAAGTCATTTCCTAAGCTTGAATCTAACTTTATAATTTCCAATCAAGAGCATACTTTCTCATATTCAAGATTTTTCACACGATTGAAAGGTATGACACTTGTGTAGAAAAATTTAGCAACTTGTTGACATACTTTTTCCCTCAAATACTTTTTTCTAGATTTGATTATTAGTTAATTATGTGCTCTAACCAATATATCTTCTCTTCAATATGGATGCCAATCCCACATCCTTCTTTTTTACTTTTTCACTCACTCCTCCTTTATCACCATATTATATGCTATCCTATTCTCCATCAAGCCCATACCTTTTTTCAAGAATTTGATTTTTCCTCCATATCAACCAAAATTTGTGACATAAGCTTATTCACATCATAAGGAATAGAAATAAAAGCACCTATATCCTTTTTTGTGCAAGCCAAATGATGCTTCAAGTGATAAACACCTTCCATTAAAATCTTTTCACAATATTTACATTTAATCTTCCTAGGATCATTTTCAACTTCATGCATTTTTTCAAATAATTTTTTTACTTATACCCTTAATCATACTCCTAGTTGCACTTGCACCACTAGATGAAGCAATTTTTAACTTAAAAATTAATAATCATTTAATAAAAATTAAAATATTATATAAAGTAAAAAATTTAATCAATTAGTTAAAAATAAATTTTTAATCAACATCAAAAATTAAAATTAGAAAATAAATAAGAATAATAATTTAATTAACATCAAAATATAAAATATTAATCATTTAATATAGAGATAATAATAATTATTTAATCAACATAATCAAATAACAAAACTAATATAATATAATTATATACATTTATAAAAGTAAAAGATAATAACAAATCATACAATATAAAACCTTAAATTAAGATTAAAAGATTCAGAATGCCATTACTTCCTTAGCAATGACTTTTAGCTTTTAGCCAATGCAAGAGATTTTAGAGCACCTCATAGTGAATGATGAATCCAAAATTAAAAGTAAGGTAGGTCATCTTCTCTAACTAGATTTGATTTTCGGAATAGGTTGGGCTAAATTTTTTTTAGCCTTAAATAGAACTTAATAATATACTTTCATTTTGATCAATTTTAGAAGAAATTTTAAGCTTCATATAGGATCGTTGTGGACAAACAATTCCAATAATCCTATGGTAAAAATTGTGATCCTAGAACGATCACAACAGCTATGAGTTTTATGTGTAATTGAACTTGAAATGCAATAGGCAAGTCATAAAATTGTACAATTTTACAAGTTAACTCATGATTTTGATTGCCATGGTTCTACCACTTTAATTTTATTTGAGGAAATTATATTAATCTTCCTTGAAATTTTATTTAATTACACTTGCTCCCCTCATTTTTTTAAAATTATAGACATCCATCCCTAAAACATTTTAACTATTATAAAATGCAATAATGTTCATCTTTAAAATTGTAATCCATTCATTAAAGTTATCCCTCATAATTGTAAGATCATTATTTTATATTTTTATGTACAAATATGTTATTTTTTCAAAGAATAAAAGTGCTCTTCCTATTTTATGTATAATTGTATTATAATATTCATATATAAAAAATGTAGGAAAATAGTTCTCTACTTATGAGTAATAACATTAAAGATGGAATTGCAATAAAAAAAAGTTAACATTTTTATATTTCAAAATGGAAGTACTTCAAATAAAATAGAAGTTTATAATTTTTAAACAATGAGGGATATTAAATGTAATTAAACCAAATCTCAAGAAATATCAATGTAATATACCTTTTGATTTGCAATGCAAAAAGAATTACTAGTATATTGTATGATGTGTAGGCATAGTACATTAAAAAAAGAAATAAATTTCATGATCTATAAGATGAATTATTTAGAAGATTTCTAATGTACAAAAAGTCATTTATTGTATAGGATACAATAATTTCTTCCATGGTTAATGGTTAACACATGTAAAGTTTTGTTTTAATAAAAATTGATGTGCATAGACGTGTAGTGGTTTAAGTTATTAAATTATAGCCTATTGAAAATCTATTTATTATAAAAAGACAAGATCAAATAGCATTGGGAAAAATGTAAAATATCCCATTCAATTTTGAGGTAGTTAGATTTTACTCCTTTCAATTTTGAAAACCATTCCCTCAATCTATATAAAACTTGGAATTAATGTTGCTCCTTATTAACTTAATTTTATAGTTTATTAAATTATGGTTTTTATAATCTTTTTAAATAAAAATCATAATATTATAATTTTTAGTTTGTCATTTTTTTGAAAGTAATTTCTATGTTATGTAATTAATAGGAATTAAATTAGATATATAGATTTTTAATTTAATAATAAAAAAATAATTATGAAATTATATGTGAAAAATGATAAAAAATAATATAATATAATATTATGATTCTTATTTAAAAAATTTATAAAAATATATAACTTGATAAAATGATTAATCAAGTTGATAATGAATGTTAATTTCAAAATTTTGTAAAGTTTAAGGAGGTGATTTCTAAATTTTCAAAGCATGAGGGAAGAAAATTCAATCACCCCAAAATTGAAGGAGGTATTTGCATTTTTCTTAGTTGCATTTGATCAACAAAATCTAAGTTCCATATTGGACAACAAATAAGTTCTAGATTGAATAGGTTTTAAGGGATGAGTCTTGTTGGCGACCAATGTTTTTGCTTATTATAAATACTATTATTGAGCCATTTTGCAAATTTTCAGTAGTTAATAATTCAGCTAGACCACTTACTTGATTGAAAGGAAGAAGTTTAGATATATGAAAAAAGGTAAAGCTCCTATCTTAACTTCTTATGCCATATTAAGGAAAGTTACTAAAGGCTTAGACATAGGACTCTCAAAAATAGGTGATTAACATGTGGGATGGTGGTGAGAATTTAATAATTATGCACAATTACTATGCAACTACTTAGAGACATAATAAGCTAGCTTATGGAGTGATACCCACCTATGATAGTGATATGCTCATAACTATAAAGCAAAGGACTATAAATGCTTGTACTTTAATAAGCAAGGTGTTTCTCTTGCAAGATTCAACATTTACACAAACTTTACATCCACCCTAGCACTTTGGTAGATATTTGCAATATTCTGCTACCATTAGCTTTAATCTTCTACAATTCTACCTAACTTAAACATTACATCTTTGTGTGTGAGCAAGAGTACTAGAGTTTCTAACCATTACACCATTGTTGATGCACTCTTATTCCTTGAAGAACTCTAAAAAAATCCTAGTAAAAATATGTTTGGTTTGCTCATTTGCTATATTTTTATGTATTTATGCATTATGTGTTTATTTTATTTGTATATTTGTACACATTTATGCTTGTTGCTTCTGTAATTTTCTTTCTATTGCAAAAAGATCAAGGCTTTGCTAGTGAATTGTGTACATAACCATATCATTGAAAGGGGTCAAATTACCATTGCTATTTCCATTATAATCTTTGACCATAAATAAATTAGCATGCTCGGTAAGAGATAGTTAAGGTATTTAGTTTTAACATCTTTTAACCTTTTTATGCAATTAAGAAATGGAACTACCTTACCACTAAACATCATAAATACCAGTACTAATGTAACTTTTACTTATATGGTTATTCACAATAATGCAATGTTTTAAGAAAGGGATTATTGAAATTGTTGATGAGCCTCAATAGCCAAAAGTTATGAAAAAATGTAGAAAAAGTTGAGGTTATCTATAATACAAATGATTAAAATAATGTTTCTAATGCTAGACAAAACCAACAAAACTAAAACAAAAATATGAATTAAAGAAATGATTATTGTAACAATCATCATTGGCAAGCTATAAAAAATAATATAAATTCCCCTAATAATAATAAAATTAGGTTGAATAATGAGCTAGGGAACAATATTAAAAGGCTTTTAGGGTGCCAACCAGAATTTCTTACAACATGTCATAGACTAATGAAAACATTAAGGTTATGCGGTATTACAACTAAAATAATTAGGCTTAAAGACTAAATATAGAGCCCACTAAAATGGTAGATCAAAACAATCATAGCTTAACATTTTCAAAGTTTAACCATAATTAAGTAACAAATGGATGAGAGAAACCATGACATGGTACATATGCTACCTCAATAAATAGGCATAATGCTAAGCTTGATTCTTTAAGATACAATTTCGAACTAAGCTCGCATAAATCAAACTTTAAAAGGAATGGAAAAACAACTAGGATCTTAACACAACAAACAATATAATTTTGAAAGAGAATGGACTAAGACTAAATATTCTATGTTTGAGTATTTAAAGGTTGATAGACATGGATATATCTTAATAGGGATAGTTAGACATTGCAAGTAAATTGCAAAGGCTTGGTCAAACAAGCCCTAAAATATAGGTTCATTAGATGATGCTTAATAGTCAAATTAAAATATATTAAATTACTATAATCCAATGAACTAAGGCAATTATGGCCAAGACCAAAACGTACAATTTTTAATCAAATGACTATTGAATTAGTTTAGTGGATAAACTATGTACCCTAACTACCAAGGAGCTTTTTCAAAGTGGATTACTAACTTAAACTACCTTGAGGATTTAAAATACCAAAACTCACTATCTTTTCTAGCAAAGAAAACTAATCCATTATTAAGCATATAGCTAGATTTATAGGTGAGGGCAAAGATTTAATCATAAATGAATTCTTGAAACTGAGGCACTTCCCTTTATCTTTGATAATAACTACACTTTCATAGTACTTAGGCATACCAAATTTAATGCATTTATGGACTTAGATGAAACAGATGTTCCATAACTAGTTCCACCAAGGAGAGATAAATGTTAGACTAGTTAAATTGTTCAATATGAAGAAGAATCATAAGGAGTTGGCTAATGATTATCAATACAGATCTCAATAGGCAAGAAGTCAGTGTTTCATCCTAATTATTGAAACAAAATAGTGAAGATAACAATAATTAGTTTTGATTATGCCATTCGTAAAAAGATAGCAAACCACAATATTACCAATATGTGCAATTAGCTAAAAAGGTTTATTAAATAAAATAGCTTTAGCAAGAAAAAAATGGAAAACTACAATAAATGCGTTTTAGGAAGGAAAAGTAGCATACGTAAAAAAAAAGACAAATCAAGAAAGTAAAAATGAGATCCATTTAGTTGGAATTAGACCCAACTCTCCTTACACATGTTCTTTGTAAAAAAAACTAATAAAATGGATCATACTAGTTAAAAAAAAATACTTTTTTAACTTTAACAAGACAAACCAAATATTTAACCTTTTTTTTAAATAATAAATGGATGAAATTGTTTGAAGGTCATAAAATTCTTTCAAATGAAGAAATAAAAGACAAAAGGTATTGTAAGTATCACAATATGTTTACACTGCTATAGATTTTCCCTTTAATATCACTTCATTTACATCAATTAAAGTAAAAATTGATATATATGATAATATAATGGAATTTTTAAAAATAAATGTAATTTATCACATCAATTAGAATAATAAGTCGACGCTAAAAAGCATTATTTTCTAATAAGAGATGAAGGGAATAGCATAAGGAAACTTAAGATGATGATTGTACAAAGAACCAACATTGAATATGAATACTATGTTCATTTTTAATTAAATGTTGTCTAAATGAATATAATATGCAATATTTAATGTTGGTTGTAATTTATATCGATATCTAAATGAAAGTCAACAACCAATTAATAATTGTATTTACAATTGAAAAGTATATCAGTAGACTTAGTATAAAAAAATTCATTTTTAAGATGTTAGTTTTCTATTAATAACTAACATAGAATGTATCACATTGTCTTCAAATTGTGTCTATAGATTCTTTTCTCTTTCACTGCTTCTTTCATTTAAGTTTTCACTCTATTTTTTAGCTAGGTGGTGTAAAAAGATAATACACAACTAATGCTACTTGATCATGAATTATAAAGATGCAAGTCATTACTCCTAGGCTATCATCCTCTTTTATTCATAATTTATGTCAAGTTACCATTTCAAAATAGATAAAGATGACCATATTCCTTTTTTGTATCATTAATTTAATAGAGTGAATTTAAGAGTACTAGTAGCAATAAAAAAACATGTATTTTTATGAGAGTTCATTAATAAAGGCCTTAAGGATAAAAATGATTATTATAGATATGAAAGCAATGAACTACTTCAAGGATACCATGAAAACAATCATAGCACTTTTTTTCAGCCATGAGATCAAATAAAAGCATTAAACTTCTAACCCTATGAACCATGTTTCTATCTTTTGTCAAGTTATTGTTTTATTACATCATCAAAAGAGTTATTTGTCAACTTTGTCGATGAACATGCAAGTTCTATAATAAATATTCAAAATGTTCATAGTTATAAATATTATGTTTCCTTAAGTATTAATTATAAAATGCATATTCTTTAAGATAAAAATGTGCCATATTGATGGGTGTCTTAATAATCTAGTATAGATTTTGTATAGGTCATTAAAAGAAAATTGTCAAAATTCAAAACCTTGTATTTTTATAAAAAAAAAATTAGCTAAAGAATGTCAATATTTATTAAAATTGACATGGTTTGAGAAAATTAATATAAGTACCACATTAGTTTTTTTTTATCATAAACAACATTTAAAAGTATACAATTAGTCAATTAATATGTAATAAATATTTATCAATGTATAATAAATATTTAATAATACACCAGTGATAGCATTCACAAGGTGCGTTGTATTAGGAAATGAAAATATGCATCATAAATGCTAAGCATTTGCCAATAATGTGTATCGAAAAATCACCAAAAATTACTATATTTCAAGATGTATTAAAAGTTAAGGTTTATTAAGTAAAATATATGTAATGTATCAATTTTGGTTAACAATTAATGTTTAAATGTTTGCAAAATGCCTATAAATTTCATTCCCACTTTTCATTTGAAACATCTAAGCAATGCCTTATTAATTATGTGTAAATTGATAAGAAATTATAGTGGAAAGAAATAGTACAACCATTCTGACATTGGAAGACTTAACTTTTTGAGTTCATTGTAAGGCTAGTCATATTATTTTTCTCACTATAATTTATCACCAATTTGTAACTATCTATAGCACCTTCCAAAGTCATCTTTACCATTCATGTTCTATCTCAAGAAGCACAATTAGGGAGAAAATGTAAGGATGAGAAAACCGATGAGAAATTATAGTAAGAAGAAGTAATACGGTCATTTTTCATATTGTAAAGCTTGAGTTCATTGAAGAAATTGTTTTATTTCTTTTTCTCACCATAATTTATCATTAAGCAATAATTTAAAAGCCTTCAAGCAAAATGAAGGTATTACAAGAAGAGATATCTCACTTTATGCCTTTTTTTTGTAATAACAATAACTTTTTATTATAACTTTATACCATTTTATGCAATAATTTTTAAATAAAAATTTATAGTTTTTCTTTCATTTATTACTTTCTCATTAATCTTAACTCAAACTTTTTATTTATTGTAAATTATAATTTCTTATTTGTTAAATCATTCAATATATTATTGTTTGTATCTATTTAATTGTATAAGAAAAATGTCATAATGTAAAAAGATAATTTTAACTTGATTGAGTTATAAAATTATAAAATTTTTGTTTAAAATATAATGGAAAAATAACATATTTTGGTTTGTAATGTCAATTTTTATTTAATAATCAAAGTTAAGAATTCAATAATTGAATGATATTATTTTATTATACATATCGATTTTTTCTTGCTAATTGATGTGTAAAAACATTAGGAAAAACCAAGGTGCAAGATGAAACTAAAAAGAGTGAAATCATGACACTGTTTGTAAATTTCATTGTGAAACTCTTCTAAGCCTAAATTTTTCCTTTAACAAGGTATACTGACCTTCCAACCTTAATATAATTCTCATTAATTTTGTATTTATGCTGACTAATTATTTTGTAAGATTGAAACTTTGTTAGCCTATGACTAAATATATAGGTTTTAACGTGTATTAGAAAAGTGCAAAACATAAATGTAAGAATTTATTTTTTATTTTATGTTTATTCTTGCAATTTAGTTTTTAGTTTTATAATCAATAATGTTTGTTACCTTTCATTTTATTTAATGCAGCTTTTATATAGTTATATAGATAAGAAACTTAATTTCATTTATCTTCTTTAGTATTTGATGTAATATCATACATGAAATTTTAATAAATATTACTTATTGCATTTATAAGTATTGGATATGCTTTTCTAGGGAGTATTAACCTTATATATTGAGGAATGGGTACTTGCTATAAAGCATCCATCTCTAACTAAGTAACTTTCTATTGTTTTCAAACTTTTTTAATTTAAAATTATTAAAATTAGGATAAAAATGTTAATCTAGTATAAGTGTAAAAAATAACATATTACAAAATATGAGAGGTCAATAATGGATTAGTGGTAAGGGTAAGGTAAAAGGAATGGCATACCATATCAATTATTTTTTTCAACTGAAGTGGTATATAAATTACAACATTAGTTGTTTATAAAAATCAATGTTATATTGCAATAAAATTCTTCATGTAGTATTCCCATGAAGAAATGATCATTATTTTATATATATGGAAACCAACATTATTTTACTTTTCTATGTTAGTTACATTGGTAAAAAAATTAATGTAGAATTGTCTAATATACAATGATACTCATATATACATCAAGTAAAATTTGACATTAAATCTATTAAACAACTAATGTTTAAAATCATTTTTGTAGTCATGCTGGCCATATTACTAATAATTGCATTTGTTTGAGGGAAATAATCAAGAAGGCCATTAAGTAAGGAAGATTAAAGTTTGCTAATAAAGGTAAAGAAAAAGAAATACTGATTGATAAAGACCCTTTCATAACAAAGTATAACTACCTCAAGTTAATAAATGATTTCAGCATATTCCATATTGATATAAATGTTATGGCCTACTATAACTATTATGATCCCTTGGATGTACATTTCTTTCCAAAAGCAAAAGGAATGTGAGTCAAATACCAACTTTATTAAAAGAATCCATTATGAAGAAGGGATCTTAAAGATATACCCCCATGTGAGATATATTATAATGATTTAAAGGTATTGATGAATGGAAAATAGACGAAATACTAATTCAACCTAATGATCCAAAAGCTAGTTGATGAAAAGAAAGAGTTGATGAAGAAGATTGAAGAGTATTAAAAATAGAGGGAAAATCTATTTTTAATAAGCTGCATTACCACTAGCCCATGAAAAAAGCATAGATCTACATCAACACTAAAAATGTCAAGAGATAACAACTTTGAGGGGTAATGGATTAAGAATGAACCTCATTGTGAAAAGAAGAAACAAGCTTTAATGCTAAGGTTCACATATGGAAGGAAAAAATAGTACAACCCTTATTATGAAAGACCCTTATCTATAAGGACCTAAAAGAAGAGGATGTAATGATAAGCCATGTACAAGAGAAGAGAGAAAGAAAGTTACCAATCCAAAATCCCCTTTAGTTAAAGAAAGTTGAATGGTACCTAAAATTAAAAAAAGAAAAAAAGGAAAGTATTTTCCATTAATTGAAGATTCAAGGCTAAAAGATAGACATCAATGTAGATATGGCGATCATTTTACTACCATCTTTTTTAACCATTGAAGCAAAAAAGATAAGGAGTACTTTTATGATGAAATATTGATTACAATGGTAAAGATTAATGAAGATGTGGTTAATGAGCCTGAAAGGTTGACTAAACAAATGAAAAACCATTTTGAAGCATCTAAATGTTAGGGCTAATGTAAATGGTTAGCTGTTGAACAAAGTACCAATTGATGGAGGCATTGTTATCAATTTAATGGCTATATCGACATATTTTAATTAGGAAAACAACTAGAAGATTTAATGCCATAAAACATCATAGTAACAAATTTTAATAGCAGAATGTCAATTTTGAAGGTATAGTGTTCATCAGTTTGAAAGTTATCTCAATAACAAGGCCTACACACTTTGTGGCAATACCTTTAAAAGCTAACTACAATTTATTAGTTAATAAAGACTGGATCAATGTAGTAAAAGTAGTATCTTCCACCTTTCACTAGAAGATAGGTATTTAGAAAGAAGATGGAATGGTGTAATGTGTGGAAGTCAATGACAATACATGTTATAAGAAATAGTGCAATGTAGATTTTAGGTTTTATAATCCTCATCTTTAACCACTATGGGTTGACAACCACATTGATCTCATCACTATCGAGATATGCATTCTTGACACTTCAGGATTTAGAATATCCCCAAGGTCAAAGCACTAAGATCAACTTGTAATCCTAATGAATGAATTTTAGAAATAACTTGCTTGGCTATTAGGTTATGTTACCAAATAAGCCCAAACAAAAGTCCTAAATTCCATTTATGAGGATAACCTCTTTAGATTTCATAAATATCCCATCAAGGATAATAGTTAGAAAATTAAAGTCAAAAATTGCTTGTAAAGTCAATTTAGAGATAAAATAAGATAAAAGGCTAACTTATATTAGTACAACTTTATTAGAAAACATAAAAACCTAAATAGTCAATATATTGATGGAATATAAAGATTATTTTGCATGGACTCATGATAAGATACTAAGACTAAGTAAAGACCTAGATTAACATAAGGTATTGATTAAAGATGGATTTTAGCCATATAAATAACTTCCTTGGTGTTTTGAACTAGAAGTTATGCTAAAAATCAAAGAAGAGATTAAAAGGTTACTAAAAGTCAAATTTACAAGGATCATGAGATATGATGAGAGGTTCTTAAACACAGTACTCTTTATAAAGAAAATGTTAAGATAAAGGTGTGTATAGACTTTAGGCACTTGAAAATTGTCACGATTAAAGACAAATATCTAATGTTGGTTGTAAATATGTTGATGGATTTGACTTTAAGGCATGTGGTAGTAAGTCTAATAGATGGAAATGCTAGATATAATAAAGTATACATAATTGAAGAATACATGTTGAGAATAACCTTTTGATATCTAGGGGTAATCAACATACTTGAATAGGTAGTCATGCCATTAGGATTGAAAAATGCTAAAGCCATATGTTAATGCATCATGAACAAAATCTTCAAAGATATGATAAGGAAGTCGATGGAAGTATATATTGATGACGTGACAGTAAAAAGTGATTCTTATTAAAACACTTAGAGAACTTAAAGCAAGCTTTTGATCGAAATACATAAGGATAACTTGAAAATATACCCTTTGAAATGTGCGCTTAGTGCTTTGGTAAGAAACTTTTTATGCTTCCTTATCCACTAGAAGACAATTGAAGTTAACAAGAACAAGACCAAAAATATAATTGAACTTCACCATCAGCTATAAAAGAGGAATTGCAATATTTCTTGGGCAAAGAGAATTTCTTAAAGAGATTTATATCCAACCTATTTAGTTGAAATAGAATGTTTACACCCTTTCAAAAGACAACAAAAAGTTTGTGTGAAAAGATGAACATCAGATGATAGTTGAGGATACTAAAAGGTATTTGACCAACCTACCTCTAATGTCCTTCCCAATCTTAGGCTAACCCTTAAATTGTATACTTTAACCTTAAATGATGTAGGAGGATGTTCTCATGCATAAGAAAATGATGAAGGAAAAGAAAAGGCTATTTACTATTTAGTAAGAATGTTGAACATGGCTAAACAAAAATATTAGGCAATTGAAAAAATATGGCTTTCTTTATATTTCTCTTGTATTAAGCTTTGATATTACTTGTTGCCAACTATAGTTTTAGTTTTAGGAAAAATTGATGTCATAAAATACATGTTAGTGCAACTGCAAATACAAGGTTAAGTTAGAAAATAAACTTTAAGCTTAACTAAATTTTCTTCACAATATTACCTATTTAAAGTTGTAAAAGGCCAAGTTATGGCTGATTTCATAGTTGAATATAAAAGAACAAGCAATAAACTTTTTTTAGTGTTAACTAGTAGAAATTACATTTTAATGGCTCAAATCACAAAATGTTATTGTTGAACTATTAATCATAACACTACAAGGAAAGCTAATTGAATTTTTATGTACTTTAGACATGAAGTTCTTAAACAATGAAGCTAAATATAAAGCATTGATTGTTAGCCTTAGAATTATTAATAGAATAAAGGGGCACATATTGTTAAAATTTATAGGGATTTATAGTTAATTATTAAACAAATCTCAAGAAAATATAAATATGTGCATCCTAATATGGCAAAATAACTAGTTCTTTTGACCTAATTTGTTATATAAGTTTGATGATGTAATTGTTAAGCATATACCTAAGATTGAAAATTGAGAAGGCTAATGTCTTAGCTTAAATTACCTTAAGGAACATGATTTGCCAATCAAGATTGACCAAGTTAATCATTAACAAAATATATCTCAAACTTGTAGAATATAGGAAAATACAATGCGCAAACCTAAATAATACCTCTACCAATTTGAAGACACCTTTAATTAAATGTCTAAATGAACCTTCTGATGATATAAGTCCAGCAGTAAAAGTTAAAGCTTTGAAATTTATGCTATTAAATATAGAATTACACAAAAGGTTTTTGAAGGTCAATTGCTAAAAACTCTAAATGAGGCCAAAGCTATTTTAATCATACTTAACATCCATAAAGGTCTTTGTGATGCTCATCAAGCTAAAATCAAAGTGAAATAGGTATTAAATAGAAATAGGCTCTACTAACCTGTGATGATTGATAATTGTAACAATTATGCTAATAGTTATTAAGAATGTCAGAAGCATAGGCCAATCTAAAAGGTTCTGGCTATCGAATTAAAGTACATAGTCAAGCTTTGGCCACCAAAGATAAGGAAACAGACATAATTGGCAAAATATACTAATGTTAACCATGGAACATCATTTTATTTTAGTAAAGATAGATTATTTCACTGAATGGGTCAAAGTGGCCATTTTTAAGGAAATTGAACAAATGAATGTCATTGACATAATAGAAAACAAGCTAGTATATAGATTCATCTTGCTTGAGAATATAACTATTGATCATAGAATAGTGTTCATAAGTCATAAGGTGAAAAAAATATGTCAAATCAAAGGGTATTAAAATTTTCATATCAACCCCTTACTATGAATAAGCTAATGAGGGAGTTAGGGCTATTAATAAATTAATTATTAACTTAATTAAGAAGCATATTATCTAATATCCTAGAAATTGGTACAGAATGCTAGATAATGCATTATACACAATTCATAGTTTACTAATAGGGTAAACTAGAAGGTACACTTTATAAGTTAGTTTTTGATAACGATATAGTATTACTAGTTGAGGTTGTAATGAAAACTCTAAGAGTACTAAAAAAGATGAATTATTGCAAGGTAACTATCATAAATTGATGCTCAACAAGGTAAAAAACTTAAATGAATTATGGTAAAGTGCTTTGGACTTGTTGATCCGCCATAAGGACAGATTGGCTAAACAATATAATAAACATTCTAAAAGTAAGAGATTTTCACAAATTCAATTGGTTTGAATGGTCATTCTACTAATGCAAACTAAGTTAAGCTATAGAAATTAGTCATCTTATTAGGAATGACCATTTCTAAGTTGTTAATTGTTTCAACAAAAATAGTTACAAAGTTTGTAATATTAAAGATAACAAAGTTGAAAGATGCTTGGTAAAATTTTCTCTATTCATTTAACAAAGGCCAAGAAATTGACTAAAAATTTAGAAATTGTACTAAGGCTAAAAGGTTAAATATTATTCAAAAATGATTATAAAATGTCATTTTGATATAACAGCCAGATTCTAAATTGCTTAAAAGAAAACTTAAGACTTTACCATTTTTCTATTACAATATCTCATCACTCTTTCATAGTTAGGCATTTGCCTCCATCTCAATAAGCTTCTTGTTTATCACTTTATAATCCTTCACCACTGTCTTAGCTCAACATATTATAATCTACTCTTCTTTGGTAACTGCACTATACTTGGCTTCCAACTTAAACCTAACACTCTTAAGCAGTTTAGACTATTTTTGGATATTAGCAATTTGCTATTGCAAGTTGCCTATGTCTTAGATATTCTTCCCTATTCTCTTTAGATAAGCTCATCATTTGGTTACAAGATTAATCTTTTGTTATTCACTAAACTTATAAAACTCAACTGAGCTTATTTCTATGCTATGATAAAGCATGATAAGCAACCTTTGTAAATGAAGCCCAGTCCAATGCTCTTAGTAATATTAAGTAACACCTTCGTCAAAAAGAGGATAATGGATTTTAGATCAATGGTGATAATTTATTTTAAGGTGGTCACTTCCTTACAAAACATTTAGTATGGAATCCAATTTTTCTCTAGTTTCAAAGTCCTAAATGACTACCTTTAATTCTTGATCCAATATGAGTGAAAATTTACCATCATCTTTTTGAGCTCTTTCTCCCTTTGATTCTAATTAGGTAATGGCCTAATAGTGGCTAAGGCAAACCTTAAAGAGACACTAAAGATTAAATAGCTTAAAACAATAAAGAAGTCTCCCTTGTTATCATTATACGTACTTTACTTTATTATCAACTTGATCATTTATGTACTTGTCAGCATTAAGGGGTCCAACCCTATTCAAACTTCTTTTCACCTTTGGTTGCCCTCATCATGCCTTTGATGTTTTAGGGTAAGCTCAGATAACAAAATCCTTAGCTTCAATTCCATTACCCATGTCTAATTTGAGGTCATCACCCCTTTTAATAGGCAATTCATCTTTGCTATTTTTTTATTGGTTAAGTATGACATTTGATCTAGCGCACATCTTTGCCTCTCACTAGTAATAGTCAACTTATTAGAAGAAGTGCAACTTAATGCAATGCCACTAGAGACATTAGTAAAGGTTTGGATTATTGACCTAGTTAACAAAAAATCTATAACTAATATTGTTTAAGTAACAAAAGGAGCAAGAACCAAAACAAGATTAGCCTAAAAACAATGAGGTGAAACATAAGTTGAGTTAGTCAAAATAGGAGTTAACAAGTAGCTGAATTGAAAAACTGGAAATAGGCAAAGAACTTACTTAAGATTGAGTAATCTTCTTGGTAGTGTGTCCAATAATAGTTAGTTGAACAATCAGATTCCCCTAATGAGGAATTGATATGTAGGTCGAAGATGGTTCGACCAAAGCATGAAGGTGACTAGTCACCAAGGTTTTCTTCCTACTCTTCCTTAGTAGTTCTTCATTATAGGTTAATTACTATTAATATTAGACTAGCCTCTATAAGAGTGTTTTCTTTTTCTAGTGCTTAATGATGCCTCATCTTCACCATCATCTTTAACAAAGGCTTTTTTAACTTAACTATGAAAATGCTTGTTATTAGTTTCTCTTTCTGCTTATTCAGTTAAGTCGAGCATGATTCCCAAGAATTTAATTGAAAAAATAGTTACTACATAGCAATTCAAGATATGGGTTAATAAGGTTATAATGAAAGATAAAGAATGTAAAAATTTTACTTATATGGCTAAAAGGTTTATCATATTCGATCATTTGAGCATTTGATAACAATTTAACTAATACATGAATGTTTATAACTTTAAAAGGAATGTGGTGGGTATTATGGCTTTAGGGGTTGGCTTTCTTTTCTTTAGTATTAAAGGTATGCATTTTGATATACTAAAAGAGGCATTTAATAGAAAGAGGGTATAGTTATAGGATTATTGTTGGGATTTTATTAGTAAGCTTTGAATCATTTTCACCTATAACAAGCTCTATAGTTCTCTATCTTTTTCTTAAAAGCCTCTTAAACATAAAAAAGAAAGGCCCTTTAGTGTCAATAATCATATTTAGCTTTATAATATTTTTCAAAAGTAATAATTTTAACATAATGCATACCTATAGTCTACTAAAAGGCTTCAGCAATTTGCATAAGAAAATTATGAGTTAGTTTTATCTATAGTCATATTGAAATATTTACAGATGTAAGAGTGTATGCATAAAATTTATCAATAAAGAAATTTATGTATAACAAATAGATTTTTGTTAATTTTGAATGTAGAAGTACAATATCTAATTTGTAATTCTTGAAAAAGAATACAAGATAATCATTTGATCTTTTTTTCAAGTTAACTTTGATCAAAGGTTTCAAGAAACTTAATCTCAAATCAGATAGCGGATGCTTAATTTTAGTTGAAGCTTCCAAGGAAGCTTGATTTCAAATTAAACAAATGAATTTGACTTTAAATAAAGGCTTGAAAAAACTTAATCTTAACTTGAAAATTGAACACTTAACTTAAATGGAGGGCTTGAAGAAGTTTAATTTTCACTTAAAAGTTAAATCTTCCAAAGGCTTTGTATTTGAAAAGATTCAAGATTTTGAATGTTAAGGTTTAAATCTTTAACTCAGAATAAGCATTCTTGATTGAGGTAAAAGACTTTAGATGCTTTTATATTTGTTTGCAAAGCTTTACTTTTCTTTCTCTGATGACTTGTTATAATGAATGGGACAAATAAGCTCTCTATTTATAGAGTAGCTAGTAGATGTTTAGAAATAAGCATCTTAATTTTTAACATTTATCAACTTTAAATTATTAAATGCAATTTTTTATTGGCTAGAATGACACATTGTGATGCATGGTGACCTTTTATTCTTCAATTAACAGCATTAATGCACAAAGTTATTTTAATTGGTTGTCCTATATCATCATACATCCATAACATAATTTGATTCATCATCCAAAAGATTTTTATGGGCTTGCCTTTTTTCTATGTAGGATTTTAAGCCTTGATAAATAGTTTTTTTTGTTGATTATAATTTATGAGATGGAAATAAAATGGACTAAATTTTCTCCCTCTAAAATTGTTTATGAACTTGAACATAACATCATATGAGTGATCAGATCTTGAATTTACTTTTTTTTTCAAAAGTAATTTTTTTCTTTATAATGTCATAACTTACTCAATGTGATTAATTACCATATGATACATATGCTACCTCAAGTTCAACTGATTAAGATAATCATTCTTGTATGCCTATTAAAAAAAAGTGACTTATAAAGTATTAGATCATTATACTTTACAACATCATTATATCGAATGCCTATATGCCAAATTAAGGTATTTGATTAGTTTGTTTTAGGTGCAACAAGCTAAGTTATATAACAAAATATTGTAAATTAAATAGGAAAAATAGAAATCTTGAACTTGATGAGAACATTTTCAATCAAGTAAGCAATTTACTTGCTAAAGATTCATCTAAATTAGAATATTTTTTTATAATAAAAGTTGATCAAGTTCAAGAAGCAACACAACTCCCAAGTGATAATGAAACTTCTTTGGAAATAATGGAATTATCATAAAAAAAGAGATAAATACACTTACCAAAGAATAAAATATTCTTTTATATGTTAATAGCAACCTACTTGACAATGAATAAAAGAAAGATTGTCTTCAAAAATTCAAACAAACATTAAATAAAGCCTCATCTTCCTAGAAACCTTCTATAGTAAATAGGTATAACTTTAAAGATGTTTTAGATATATTTAAATCAAAGAATAGTAAACCCATAACTTTGTAAAATTTATGGTCTAAAATAAATATCCTTAAAATAGAAATTAAGGAAATTAGAGAACAATAAGAACTTTATAGTTTAGTTCTCTCCAACCTCTGAGAAAATCTAGCTAAAAAGGAATTTGAAAAGGAGGAAATTAAGGATAAGTTCTTAGGATTTATCTCTAAGAAACTTATCTAGAAATACTATATCCCTATCAAATTAGCTAAAGATAATATGGAAATAGAAACTATAGCTCTTTTTAATACAGGTACTGATTTGAATTATACACAAGAAGGACTAGTACAAATTAAATTTTATTAGAAAAATTAGGTCTTAAGTCAAGAGTCTTCTATGTCTATGTATTGTTGATCCAATTGTATGAAAGATTGTTGAAACTAATGCATCAAATATGGGATATGACGGTATTCTCAAACAAATTAAAAATGGAAAAGAACAAGTAGTTGCATTCATTTTGAAACATTGGAATAATGGATAACAAAATTATTTAACTTTTAAAAAAGAAAATTTAGCAATTATTCTATGTATACAAAAATTTCAAAAGATTTCAAAGTGATCTATTAAATCAAAAAATCAAAATTCATGTTAATTACAAATTTGCAAAGAATATTGTACAAAAAGATGTTTAAAATATTGCATAAAATTTTTTTTGCAAGATGGCAAGCAATATTATGTTGGAAGTATGAATTAAAATCTTAAAATATATAATTTATCATAACAAAATTATGAGCGTACCTGGAACATAATTTGATGAGGCCATGATTAATTTGAATGATGATGATGAGTAGAATTGTAATCTACTTCGCCTCTTAGGTTATCCAAATAGAGAGAAAAGGGAGAGAAAATTTTGGAATGGGAATCCTTATTTTTCAATATCAAAATAATAACCTTGATCTCTCTATTTAAGGTCAGACTTGTGATAGGAAACTACTGACCATCAAAAGGCTGTAGGTTGGGACCTCTACCCATATAGGCTTATGCATGATCCAACCTATTATAAATCATACACATTAAACCAGAGCCCGATCTGTTTAATGCTTAATGTTAAAATACAAAACTAATTACTTAAATAAATATTCTATTAATTAATTAATGCTAATCCATATAATATTTTTAATAAAATTAATTATTTTATTTTAAAATTTTAAAAATACAACAATCTCCCATTTGAATAGCATTAATTAATCATATGGAATAATTGAAACATCAATAATTAAGCAATTAGTTATACATTAAGCTATAAACTTAATTCAGAGAATGAGAGCACACAGAATCACTGAATCCGATAGGGAGACAAGTGATATAATGTCTCATAATCTAAAAGGAACAAAATAAAGTTTAGTCTTTCGACTACAACTCAGAAGAGAAATAACTCAAAATCAGTGAATCTGATAGGAAAATAAATAATTTATATATATGTATAAAACATATTATTAATGTTTCAATATCCAAATTGAGCAATGATTATATAAGTGGAATGAGATCATAGAGAATCACTGAATCCGATAGGGAGACAAGTGATATAAAATTAATGTCTCATAATCCCAATGGAACTGGATATATATAAGGTTAGTCTTTTGACCACAGTTCATAAGAGAAACAACTCAAAATTATTGAATCCGATAGGGAAGCAAATGATTTATATGTACAAAACATATCACCAATGTTTCAATATGAGGAATTACTGGTCATAAACATTAACAAAATAAAATAAGTATATCTCAAACTCTCACTAAACTAAGGCTTTATTAAAAGATTTAACAAGAACCATATGAGTTCCTTCATTTTAAAATACTCCTATAAGTAAGCCTTAAATCAATGAATCCTTAGCATGTCTCTATTAGGGCTGTGTTCAATGTGAGTCTGAGATTCAACAATCTTCTCTCTTTAACGAACAGAAGTTTAACATAAAAAATGTTCAATATGACTAGAATTCTTATTGTTTTAAAAGAAGCACACAGCAGGAGAATTATCGCAATAAAATTTGGTAAAGGTCATGATATAGAATCAATCAATTACATACCAGATATCAACTTCCTCAACCATATAACCTAACAAGTGGCTTCATAATATGCGATAAACTCTACTTCCATAATTGAGGTAGCTACGAGTGTTTATTTAACACTTTTCAATAAAATAGCTTCTCCAAACATCATAAATATGTATTCAGATGTTAACTTATGATCATATATGTATTAGGTATAATCAGAATCTGAATAATTAATACCTTCAAGTAAATAAGATCATCTATAAGTTAACATATAATTCTTCATATCTTAAAGATAATTCATTTCTTTCTTGGAT
The DNA here is from genome assembly GCA_020226215.1 of Sindora glabra. NCBI lineage: Eukaryota > Viridiplantae > Streptophyta > Magnoliopsida > Fabales > Fabaceae > Sindora > Sindora glabra. The sequence goes on from CM035228.1 coordinate 79,575,008, forward strand.
GCTTTCTAATGATCTATCCTAGGGTCACTTAAGTATCTTCCAAGCACACTAATAGCAAAAGCTATATCTAAACAAATGCAAACCTGTGTATTCATAAGATTACTAATAGCGGAAGCATAAAGAATCTTGTCCATTTTAGCCTTTTTAATATCAGCTTGACGGCAATATAATTAACATAATGTATTATCTTTCTAATTAGGCATTAGACTAGACGCACAGGTATCCATTTTAAATCTTTCAAGCATTCATTCAATCAAATTGGCTTGGTATAAACTTAAAATACTATGAGTTCTATCACGATGGATCTAAATTTCAAAATAAAAGATGTTTTGCCAAAGATCAAAATGACATGATAACATGCGTTTTGACTCATCCAAATTAATTGAGTTTCTAGCCAACAAATGTCATCAACATAAAGTGCTAAGATGACAAAATTATCCCATTAAATTTATTAAAATTCCTACAAGTACATAATATAGTCATTTGGTATTACAAGTCTCTAAACTCTTTGAGATCATCTAAACTCAATGGTTAGTAGATTTGGTTCTTCAACATGAGGATCTTTATTTATTTGAACTAGATTATCAACATTATCTCCTCTAGTGGTGAGGGAATCAGAATAGGTACAGGCAGAATGGTGGCTTTGTCACGTAAATTGATACCCTAAGCATCGAACTTCCATTATCCAAGTCATCCTCAAAATAAAATGTCCGATCAAACTTGATTATCTTGGTACTATAAGTGGGATAATGAAATCTATAACCTCTTGATTCAATTCAGTACTTAATGAAGAACTCATTGATTGTTCTAGAGTCTAATTTCTTCAACTAGGGATTATATGGTCTCATCTCTACTTTACAATCCCACACTAAAAAGTTTCAAAAATATGAGAAATCTAGGTTTAACAACACACCTTTGTTTTACCAATCTTTCTAATCTCTCTTTAGAAAAATAGCCTAAAATTGATCCCATAAAATGGAAGAATTCTAACTCATTCTAGGTTGTTTATGCCTAATTATAACATTGATGGGAATATTAAAAGATATAACAGGATAATCTTTTAAATTCAAATGATACGGATTATTTTGTAAGGTGGCATACCAAAAATAACAAAATCATAATAAATTTTCTTTGTTAAAAGAAATAACTACAATTATTTAAAATAGAACTAGAAATCAAATTTTTTCTTGAAAAAAAAGGTACTTAAATGACATAATTCAAATTAAAAGTGCCTAGAAGATAAACATAAAGAAAGAAAATGATCCTATGTATTTAATTTTATCCTTACTTTCTATTACTCCGAATACAGTCTCTCCCGTCTCACTTGCGATCCACCTGTTTCTAAGCCCCTTCAAAAAATTTACAACATAAACAATTGCCCTAGAATCCAACCACCAAAATTTGAAAGATATTTCAAGATTATTGGACTTAAAACAAACTAAAGCTAGATGGGTAGAATTGAATTTTTCTTCAATAACTTTTATGTTTTCCACAGCAGTGTCCTTATCTGGGATACTCTTTCTAATTCCCTTCTCAATTGTGAACTTAATCACTACCAAACAAATCCAGTTCAACTCATACCATTATTTGTAATAGGTCTTATCTGCAGCACTAGACTCAAATAAGAGATCAGCCAGCTTCGGTTCTCTAAGAGCTAAATCCTCCTCAGAGATTGTCAGGTACATGTTCAAAGACTCTCTCCATTCATCATAATTTGTTCCACTAAGAGTCCTCACCACAAATAGTTATTGAAAGACCGAAACTAATGTAACAAGATTAGGAAATTATTAATTATGCATGCACAATATAATTACTACACAAGATTCCCAATTAAACAAACAGTCAAACAACTATATAACAAAGTAGTATCAAAATTGCATGTACCATATGACTTGGCTTGTGATAAATGCACAAATGCACCTAAATTCTATGTGTTTCATCACTTATTTATTAAGTATCTTGTGCAAATTGATTGAAAAAAGATACTTAGATGCTCTATATTTTGTTTTCAGGCTTTGAAAGGACACATATGAGCATTAGAAAAGGATGCGGAGGCAAAATCGTGCAAATTGTGAAGAATCGAAGCCAAGTTGTTCATCTGACAAAGAACACGGGGTATGGGAACCCCGTGTTTATGGCCGTGTACCTTTTTGGAATGCTTCGAGACTTCACTGAGCTGCTCAGAGAAGAACACGGGGGAAAACACGAGCCATGTTGTACCCCGTGTATCAAACTGCCCTGTAGTTCTGAGGTAAACACAGGGAGTGTCACACCCCATGTAACATGCTGATCAGCCTTCGTTGAAGAACACGGGGTACAACATGAGCCGTGTCATACCCCGTGTACATTACTGCTTGACACTTTGGAGAAGAACACGGGACGTGTCACACAACGTGTATCATGCTGCTCAACTTTTGCTGAGAAACACGGGGTACAACACGGGCCGTGTTGGACCCCGTGTACATCACCAATATAAGTTTTGTGCGAAATTTTGAAAAGAGGAGGAGAAATCGAGAATTAACAAGGAGAGTTGCTAGGAGAAACCCTAGGAGAGACCCAAACTCACCAAGGGCACCTTCTAACATGGATACGAGCAAGGAATTGAAGAATCAAGCAAGGAATTTGTAGATCTTCATGAATTGTTTGAACTCCCTCTCTGTTTTCTGGTTTTCTTCTGAATTTGTAATGTTTTCACACTAAACCCTTGTGCTCAGCTTGGGTGAACTTGTTCATGGATTTATGAATTTGAATTTTATATAATCTAGCTTGATTTACTGTTGATTTATGATTTGATTATGCTGTTTATGCTGAAATAAACTAATATATCTGGAATATTGGATTTGTGTTATGGATTAATTAATTCTAGGTTGAAATGATCAATTAATTAATCGGACCTTGCATAATCATTAGGAATATCAATTAAACTTAGGAATTAAGCTAATTGGATTCTTTTGCACAGGATGAAATGTCCAAGAATGGATTCTAAAGCAAGTTAATGCAACCTAGATGAGTGATTACTAGAGTAATTCTAGGCACTTAATCTTTGGTTAGTAGCTAGTAGCCTTGCAATGAGGTATAGCTTAAATTAAGTAATCCAACAATCTTAATTAACAGTAAACCAAGTTAGAGGATTGCATTCATTCCATAATGAAATGTACAAGGGATCCTTAAGCTGAGTACGCCCTCATTCCATTGAATTAAACCTTATTTTTGATAGTTAAGCTCTATTTTACATCTTACCCTCAATTCCCAAAATTAATCGATTCGCTTAGATAATCTTACTTGAAATTTAGTTAGTATTCAACATACAATCCCTGTGGAGACGATAATCTTTTATACTATAACTCGACTTAACCCGTGCACTTGCGGGATAACAAGGTCAAGTTTTTGGCGCCGTTGCCGGGGATTGTATCCAATTGATATTAACAGAAAGTTTTGAGTGAATTAGACTAGGCAATTCATTTTCTTTTAGTTTTTAATTCATCTTGTTCTGCTTTTTCTTACTTTTACAGCATTTCTTTCTTACTTTGTTCTGTTCGAGTATTACCTACTCTTTTTGCAGAAAATCTTTGTATATGCAAAGGAGAAGTCTTGAAGGAATTCTTGACTTAGATCTAGAAATTGAAAGAACTTTGCATAGGAGAAGAAGAGAGTAAACATCAGTTCATATCCAAGAAGAAATTGACATTGAACCAGTAATTAAAGACATGGATAACAGATCACTTAGAGAGTTTGCAGCACCCGACGCCTCTGGTCTTCAATCCAGTATAAGAAGGCCTGCTGTTGAGGCTAACAATTTTGAATTGAAGCCAGCTCTTTTGTCTATGGTGCAGCAAAACCAATTTGGTGGACTGCCAATGGAGGATCCCAACCTCCATATTCAGATTTTCTTAGAATACTGTGATACAATCAAAATCAATGGCGTAGCAGTGGATGCTATCAAGCTTAGACTCTTCCCATTCTCCTTGAGGGATAGAGCGAAGGCTTGGTTACATTCTTTACTTGCTGGATCAATCACAACATTGAAAGAGCTACTGAGGGCTTTTCTATCAAGATATCTCCCTCTCAGCAAGACTGCCCAATTGAGGAATGAAATTATCACATTTTCTCAAAGAGAAGGGGAATCTCTATTTGATGCTTGGGATAGATATAAGGAACTGTTGCAGCTGTGTCCACATCATGGGCTAGAAAAATGGCTAGTTCTTTATACTTTCTACAATGGTCTGAACTACAATACTAAGCTTACTGTGGATGCTGCTGCTAGAGGTGCTTTAATGAATAAAAGGTTGGATGAAGCATATGAGTTGATTGAAGATGTGGCTTTGAACCATTACCAATGGTCAAATAAGAGGGGACCTTCAAGAAAAGTTTCAGTTAAGTATGAATTAGACGTTTTTAATCATTTATCAGCTAAGGTAGATGCACTAGGAAATCTAGGTAGAAAAGTAGATGCACTTATGGCTAAGTTTGATAAATTTCAAGTTAACAGTGTAAATACAACAGGTGCTACTGACCTTCCTTGTGAGATTTGTGGTATTACAGGTCATATGGCAACTGAGTGCACATTGGGGCAAGATTTCACTGAACAAGTGAACTATGTGCATAACAGTGGGTTTGGACAGAAAAATTCAAATGAACCATTTGGGAACACCTACAATCCATCATGGAGAAACCACCCAAATTTCTCCTACAAGCCCACCCAGCCATACAACACACAAAACAATCAAACTAGACCACCACCACCAGGTTTCCAAAATCAAAGACTATACAACCCACCAGCTCAAACTTCTTCCACTACTAAATTAGAAGGCCTTTTAGAGAAATTTCTTATTTCCCAAGAGAAGACTAATGAAGAGTTTAGACAGCATGGTAGAGCAATGGAAGATTCTATTAGGCAACTGTCCTCCAAGGTTGATTCATTGGCCACACATGGCAAGATGTTGGAAACTCAAATAGCTCAACAAGCTTCTACATCTTCTTCTAGAGCTTTTGACCAACTCCCTGCTCAACCCGAATCAAATCCTAGGGAGCATTGTAAGGCAATAACTCTTAGGAGTGGAAAGTTGTTGAAGGATCCAAATGCCACTCAAGAAGGTGAAGAAGAGATAAGTGTGGGCGAAGAGCAGAAAGAAGGCAACAAAGCTACAATTCCTAATGATGCTGAAGAGAAAGAAGGGGAATTACCTGAAAAATCAAAATATGTCCCTTCGAAACCATACAAACCGCCTATCCCTTATTCTCAAAGATTAGCCAAGGCTAAACTTGATAAGCAGTTTGAAAAGTTCTTGGAAGTTTTGAAAAAATTATACATCAATATCCCCTTCACTGATGCTCTGTCACAAATGCCATCATATGCCAAATTCTTGAAGGATATTCTTTCTAACAAGAGGAAGCTAGAGGAGCATGAAACTGTAGCTTTGACTGAGAAGTGTATTGCCATTATCCAAAATAAACTACCTCCCAAGTTAAAGGACCAAGGCGGCTTCTCCATTCCTTGTGTGATAGGAAATGTTCCAATTGATCGAGCATTGTGTGACTTGGGAGCAAGTGTGAGCCTTATGCCGTTGTCGATTACTAGAAGACTGAATATAGAAGAGATGAAGCCCACCATAGTTTCTCTTCAACTAGCCGATCGTTCAGTAAAATATCCAGTAGGTATTCTTGAGGATATACCTATCAAAGTTGGTAAGTTCTTTATACCTATTGATTTTGTTGTGCTTAAAATGGAAGAGGATTCACAAATCCCTATCATTTTGGGTAGACCATTTTTAGCTACTGCTGGTGCTTTAATTGATGTCAAACATGGAAGACTTTCATTATCTATTGGGGATGAAAAAGTTGAGTTTAATTTGAATGAATCAATCAAATTACCTGTTTGTAAAGCTTCAATATGCAGGATTGATGTGGTAGATAAAGTTATAAAAGAAACCCTTCATTTGGGGTGCCTTCAAGATCCACTTGAAGCATGTCTAGTAACAAATGGAGTTATTGAAAATGAGGAAATTGCTGCATATGCAGAGTTTTTGGAGGCAAGCCTACCACTTAATGGCAAAGGATTGAAACATCATGTTGCCGGGCCACCAATAATGGCAACTCCAGACTGATAAAAATAGGGGTCGAGCTTATGACCTTAAAAAAGCGCTTCTTGGGAGGCAACCCAAGCTTATTTTTCTATTTTCTTGCTTTTAAATCTTAGTTTTCTACTTTTCAATTTGAGTTTCTGAGTAGTTGAGGCATATAAGTCATGAAGTGTTGCTTTTAGAATGCCCATTTTTGCATGTGGTCACTATCTCTGAGGTAGATTAGGTATGAATGCATGTTTGTTGTTTGTTTTCTTGCACAGAGGGCTCAAAACGCAGTCCAGTGAGAAACACGGGGGTAAGCACGGACCGTGTCATACCCCGTGTTCCTCACTGTCTGGCTAGTTTAAAGAGACTTGTGATTTTCATCGCAATCCAGTGAGAAACACGGCGTTGAACACGGACCGTGTCATACCCTGTGTTCCTCACTGTCTAGTTCGCATAAAAACTTTGTGATTTTCATAGAAGTCTAGAGAGAAACACGGTGTTTAACACGGGACGTGTCCTACCCCGTGTTTCTCACTGGCTGAACAATGAGAAATTATTTTTGAACATGAGCCTTCCAGAGAGAAACACGGGGTAAAACACGGATCGTGTTAAACCCCGTGTACTACTGCGCATTTTGTTAGTGTCATTCAGAGAAAAACACAGGTGAAAACACGGGTCGTGTTTTACCCTGTGTACAATTACGAAAATTGTTAACATGTTTCAGAGAGAAACACGGGGAAGAACACGGGGTATGTCAGACCCCGTGTAAGTTTGCGAAACCCAAAACACTCATCCGCAGAGAAACACGAGGTACCACACGGGCCGTGTTGATCCCCGTGTTCCTGGGCGGGCGAGTTTTTAATGGTTAAAAACCTAGATTTTTCCAAATTTTCCCCCATTTTCTTCTTCTTCCTCGCAGCCCTAACCTCTCTCCCTACATTTTCGGCCACCATCTTGCCGAAATCCACCGATTAAAGTGTTTGATTTGGCCATTTGAGGTTATTTTGCTACTTGATTTTCAATTTAATCGGTTGAAAGTTGAGATTTGGATTCCTCTTGTCATTTCAATAAGAACTTAGGGTTTTCTCCTGCATTTCACGAGGTAAGGGCATTTTCTTTGAATTCTTTGGAGTAATTTACAATTGCTTATGTTATTGAACTCCAAAGCATGTTAGATTTCATAGGAATGTTCATATAATTTGAGGTTTGATGTTTGATTGATTGATTGAATGAATTTACATAGGAATGTTCATAGAAATTTACAAGTTTGATTGATTGAATTTGCATCTTTGATGATTGATTGATTGAATTAGAATCTTTGATTGATGGATTGAGTTTGAATCTTTGATTAATAGGACTTGAACTGTTGATTGATGGATTGAGTTTGATTGATTGACTTTGATGTTTATTGAACTCCAATGCAATTGCTTATGTTTATTGAATCTTTGACTGGTTGAATTTGAACTCTTTGATTGCTTGAATTGAAATCCTTTGAAGTTTACTGATTGATTGGCTAATTGCCTGCTTTACCTTATTGATATGGCCACTTAATTGCATTCATGGCATTAATTTTGAATTGTGCTTCATTTTGAATGATTGGATATTGAATGAATGGATATTGGATATTGTTGAATTTTTGTTCTTGGAATCTGTTGTCTGATACACTCTCAATACTCTCTCTCACTTTGTTAATTCCTTTTGCAAATCATGTCTAAAAGGCAAAAGACCACTGCCAGGAAAACTACCAAGGGTAGTACATCTAGGGGGACCTCTTCTCGAGGACCTACACACTCATTCTTGGAGTTTACTGAAGAGGTTCACATTCAAGCCTTTGATAGACACAAGGACCGGTCATTTATGGAAGGAAGATACCTAGACTGGGCAGTGTTGAGAGAGTTTGGCCTGGAGGATGAGATTCGTGAGCTTATTAGTGTAGGAGCTTGGGAGGCTTTCTTTGAGATTAGAGAGCCTACCTACAGGGAGCTCACTTTGGAGTTTCTAAGCACTTTTTACTTGGAGAGGTATTTCGGGATAGTCGACTCAGCCGATACTGTTCAGTTCAGACTTGGAGGAGTTTCACATTCTATGAGTGTGACCCAGCTCTCCATTCGCCTTGGACTTTATTCTGTGGAGTTTGTGACTACTCTAGAGTACCACAACATACTGGTAGGATTGCCCCACGGGACCCAAGAGTGGCAGGTATGGACTGACATAGCTACTGGGAACACTTATGATTGCACCAAGAGCAAGGCATCTAGCCTTAGGAGGGTTGCCTAGCGAGTGCTCCACTCTATCTTCAATCACACTTTGAGTGGACGGGGGCACAGTTATGGGATCGTGAGCACTTCTGGTATACTCTTCCTGTATAGCATGATTGAGAGGGTGCTTATTCACATTGGAGGAGCATTTGCCCACTTCTTCTCGGCCTAGGCATCAGACAGGAGAGCTGTGAGTATAGCTGCTGGTCCATATATTACTAGGCTAGCCAGGCGGTTAGGCATCTTTGATCGGCCATATGGATCCCTCACCATAGTTTCTCACATGGCACCCCTTCGAAGGGGCATTCTTCTGGCTATGGGGATCCAGCCTGTGCAGCAGTAGCAGCAGCCCCATGAGGAGAAGCAGCATATTCCAAGAGATGATAGCGATCATGATCCAGCCCCTGATTTTGGTCCATCATCTTCTGCGGGGAGCAGAGTTCCATCCGACGCCTACCTCTGGGATATTCTTTTTGGTCAGCAGCAAATTCTGGCTGAGCTCAGGCTTATCTCCGCGCGTCAGACGAGGATCGAGGGACTCTATAATGACTTGGACAGGCGCTCCAGACACATCGAGAGCATGGTCGAGCCCCTGTTCCACCTTTTCCATCCCTCTTCCCCAGCTGACCCGGACCCTCCCACTCAGTAGCCTAGATTGTTTACTGTTTATTTTTCCTTTTCACTTAGCTATTCTGTTTTCTTTTTACTTATTTTTCCTCTCTATTTCTATTTCTATTGGTCTGTACATCTATTGACTATGCACTTTCATTTACTCTTTATTATATTTACTATTTCTCTTTTATTTTCTTGTACTTTTATTATTAATGTCTGTAATAACTAACGACCTATTTTTCTAGTATTGTATTTCCTTTCTTTTAGATTACCAGTCTCCTCTCTCTCTCTCCTACTTTGTCTCTACTTCTGGATCTCTCTGCAATCGTGACCTATACTGGACAGCCATAATCCACTTGTCAGGGAAGTTTCAGTCCCCCATCTATTCTCTGTCTCTTTTCCCATATACTCTTTTGTACATTGAGGATAATGTCCAATTTTAAGTGTGGGGGAGCAGTGTTTTGCAATGTTTTGCACTTGAACTTGCTTGATTGATTTAGGGTACTGAAATTTGCTTCAATTTCAATGATATAAAAAAATTTAAAAAAAATATAATAAAAAAAATAAAATAAAAGAAAAAAAAAATCTTAAGGCAATCTTTTGAATAAAGTGATTGATTCATGCCTTGCTTCTTTAATGAATATTTGGTAACTTAATAAGGAAAATCTAAAGCTTGAAGCTAAGAGTAATGAGCATAATTGATCCTTGTGAAATTTGAGCCTTTTGAGCAATTTTCACATTAGAAATTAAAGCTTATTTTTTTTTCTTCTTGAGGGATTATGTCGTCACTCTTGACTTTTTGCTCTAGAACTTGTATTTGCTCTTTTTGAGGCTACATTTTATGTATTTTATATGTCAGAAATGATGAGGCCATGTTTCTTTACCCTTTTTATTTGATTGGCTTATTTGAATCCTTTTCTTTACCCTAAACTTTTTAGCTTTGCCCCTAGTTAGCCACTTTGAGCCTTAGACCCTTATTTTTAGCCTATCCATACTTTGTACATCCAAAAGTCACTGCCCAAGTAAACTTGAACCTTAGAGTTTGAGGGAACTTAGACACATTATATGAGTTTAGCTATCACTTAGAGGTCCTTACTTAGTTCTGCTAGTTAGTTAAGTTGATTTATAACTTTAATTGTCAAAATAAAAAAAAAAAGAGAAAAGACAAACAAAACACCATAAATAAATAAAAATGGTGTCAAATAAATAATTTGGGAAGAAGAAAAGGAAGAAAAGCTTGTTGGAAAATAAATAAATAAATAAATATATAAAAAAAGGAGAAGAATGGAGGGTGAAGCAAGGTAATATACTAAGCTGAGTATTGGAACTCAACAATGGTCAAACTCATGACCAATGTGTCTTTTTCTTTCAAACTCATGGCTCAATCAGTTTTCACCCCTTGATGTTCCTTTCCCCTATCCTCACCCTTTTTCCTAATAAAGTCCTCTGATTTGCATGCATTTTACAATATAGTAGTAGAGATTAGAGTTTTTGCAAGCATATGGTAGCATTAAGTCATGAACTGATTGACTTGAGAGTAAACACAAGCCTTATCTTGAGAATGAGAGTAAACACTTTACCTGTAAGGCTATTCTCTTTTGCTTTTACGCTGAGGAATTAACTTGTTTAGTTGCTTTATTTTCATTTAGTTGCTTGGCATGACTTGATCCTATTCTTTGATTTGTTGAATGATTGCCTGATTATATAAAAAAAAAGAAAAAGAAAAGAATAAAAATTGGAGTAGATTTTCTTGTTCTCTTACTTCCTTGCTCGAGGACGAGCAAGATTCAAGTGTGGAGGAATTGATAAATGTACAAATGCACCTAAATTCTATGTGTTTCATCACTTATTTATTAAGTATCTTGTGCAAATTGATTGAAAAAGGATACTTAGATGCTCTATATTTTGTTTTCAGGCTTTGAAAGGACACATATGAGCATTAGAAAAGGATCCGAAGGCAAAACCGTGCAAATTGTGAAGAATCGAAGCCAAGTTGTTCATCTGACAAAGAACACGGGGTATGGGAACCCCGTGTTTATGGCCGTGTACCTTTCTGGAATGCTTCGAGGCTTTACTGAGCTGCTCAAAGAAGAACATGGGGGAAAACACGGGCCGTGTTGTACCCCGTGTATCATACTGCCCTGCAGTTCTGAGGTAAACACGGGGAGTGTCACACCCCGTGTAACATGCTGATCAGCCTTCGTTGAAGAACATGGGGTACAACATGGGCCGTGTCATACCCCGTGTACATTACTGCTTGACACTTCGGAGAAGAACACAGGACGTATCGCACAACGTGTATCGTGCTGCTTAACTTTCACTGAGAAACACGGGGTACAACACGGGCCGTGTTGGACTCCGTGTACATCACCAATATAAGTTTTGTGCAAAATTTTGAAAAGGGGAGGAGAAACCGAGAATTGACAAGGAGAGCTGCTAGGAGAAACCCTAGGAGAGACCCAAAATCACCAAGGGCACCTTCTAACGTGGATTCGAGCAAGGAATTTGTAGATCTTCATGAATTGTTTGAACTCCCTCTCTGTTTTCTGGTTTTCTTCTGAATTTGTAATGTTTTCACACTAAACCCTTGTGCTCAACTTGGGTGAACTTGTTCATGGATTTATGGATTTGAATTTTATATAATCTAGCTTGATTTACTGTTGATTTATGATTTGATTATACTGTTTATGCTGGAACAAACCAATATATCTGGAATATTGGATTTGTGTTATGGATTAATTGATTCTAGGTTGAAATGACCAATTAATTAATTGGACCTTGCATAATCATTGGGAATATCAATTAGACTTAGGAATTAAGCTAATTGGATTCTTTTGCACAGGATGAAATATCCAAGAATGGATTCTAAAGCAAGTTAATGCAACCTAAATGAGTGATTACTAGAGTAATTCTGGGCACTTAATCTTTGGTTAGTAGCTAGTAGCCTTGCAATGAGGTATAGCTTAAATTAGGTAATCCAGCAATCTTAATTAACAGTAAACCAAGTTAGAGGATTGCATTCATTCTATAATGAAATGTACAAGGGATCCTTAAGCTGAGTATGCCCTCATTCCATTGAATTAAACCTTATTTTTTATAGCTAAGCTTTGTTTTACATCTTACCCTCAATTCCCAAAATTAATCGATTCGCCTAGATAATCTTACTTGAAATTTAGTTAGTATTCAACATACAATCCCTGTGGAGACAATAATCTTTTATACTATAACTCGACTTAACCCGTGCACTTGCGGGATAACAAGGTCAGCTTGTAGAAGTGTTTACACAAAAATATAATTAATATAGCCATACCAATAGGGTACAAGAAATATTGAAACATTATAATTGCCGCATGCCTATTCTAAGGAGTCTAAACCCTAAAATTACATTAATAATGTCACACCGATAGGGTGTATCCATCATCAATGCAATATATTCCTAAATATCTCAGAAGGATAATATTTTATATAAAACAGTCTTATTATATCCATAGTCTATCACTGGTGTGAAATAAAGACTTTTAGATGTCTTTATATGTACAAAATTACATGATTAAGGGCTCAAAATTTAATAAATATGCTTATGCTTACAATTAGAGAGAGTATCTGCTCACCAAGCCTAGAAAAATTGTGAAGAATGTCCATGAATTTTTATAAGCCAAAATTCCATAAATAGAATGTATTTTTAAATAATGTAAACTTTCCAAAATTCAAAATAAATATTTCTTGGCCTAAAAAAATTATGAAAAATTTACATAAAAGTAGAAAATAAAATTTCGCACAACCCAGCCAAATTTAGGCCCATAAGGCTTGGAGCGTGACTCACACATGCTTACAGGAGCATAGGCCTGCGCGTGGGCTTGAATTTTAAAAAAAGAAAAGACTAATTGCCAAGTGCATGAGACTAACTCGCCAACATGCACGTGGCTCATGCTTGGTCAACGTCTGGTCAAAAACTACCAGTTGATCTGGCGCGTGTCTGTCACGCACTACGGATGCATCTCTTCCACGCACTGGCTAAAAGTCCTCTGCATGTGGCACATGTGTTTCATGCGCGCAGCGAGTGCATGACCACCACGCACATAGACAACATCGATGCTTTTGCTTCCTCCTTCATCTGGTTCGATTTTATGGCTATTTTTTAACCATTAAATGGGGTTTTTAAGCTTCAAAATTTATTATTTAACCCTTTTTAATCCTATAAAAATTTATTTAGACTATTTTTTGACACTAACCCATGTATTAATCGAAGGAAAATAAGGGTTTAATGGTGTACGATTAAAACCTATAGGATTTCTAAAATTCAAAAAATTTTACGCCTTCATCCCCGAAATAATTATGGAATCAAAATATAATTAAACAATAATATAATATTCCAGACGTGTATAAGAATAAGATTCATGCATTACTCAGAAAGAAAAGCTTCAAATTTTGCAATCTATGGTTATAATATTTTTTGAAGAAATCCAAACTTTAATCCACAACATTCAGGAATTTTCAATACAATCAAACCACAGAATAATATTCTCAATTTACATAACATTAGGATTCAAGATTTCATTAAAAGGAAAAATAAATCCATTGTTTCAGAATTAAAAATACCTAACTTATGGCAATTCCAAGTATGAAAATAAAATGAAAAATTGGGAATTTCATAAATTTGCCAAGATAATTAAAATTACTCATAATTATATCATTCATACTGTCAACATACTCTGATACTAATTGTTGAAAGTATGAATTAAAATCTTGAAATATATAATTTATCATAACAAAATTATGAGCATAGTTGGAGCATAATTTGATGAGGCCGTGATTGATTTGAATGATGATGATGAGTAGAATTGCAATCTACTTCGCCCCTTAGGTTATCCAGATAGAAAGAAAAGGGAGAGAAAATTTTGGAGTGAGAATCTTTATTTTTCAGTATCAAAATAATAACCATAATCTTTCTATTTAAGGTTAGACTTGTGATAGGAAATTACTGACCACTAAAGGGTTATAGGTTGGGACCTTTACCCATATAGGCTTATGTATGATCCAACCTATCATGGATCATACACATTAAACCAGGGCCCAATCTATTTAATGCTTAATGTTAAAATACAAAACTAATTACTTAAATAAATATTCTATTAATTAATTAATGCTAATCCACATAATATTTCTAATAAAATTAATTATTTTATTTTAAAAATACAACATATTAAACATCTTTAATTTTGAAATTAACATATCAAAGGTTTTTTAAATTCTTTACCATGTTTTCTTACAAAAATAATTTTGCAAGAAAGATAACCATACTGCCATAGAAACTAAAAAAAAGTAACCTTCTTCCTAACCTAAATTCTCAAAATCAAAACTAAATTTCAAAAAGGTAGGGAAGTAGGTAGCAACCTCTTTATCAAAACACAAATCAACTTTCAAAATTGAAAGTAATTAGTGATCTCGAATTTTTAATTGAAATCCTTCAAGCATTTGCCTCCTAACCTCAAAAACCCTTCAAATAGGTAAAAAATTCTTAGGCAGATATAATTAAAGAGAAAGAAGGAAAGGAACTAATCCTTAGCTAATAAAAAATCTTTCAAGAAATAACCAAAAAATAAATCCCATATGACAATAGTTAGAGCTTTTTCAAATCTGTTCCAACTACTAAACCTAAACCCATTAAAATAGTTAGTAAATAAATAAAAAAACAAATGCTTAAAGTCTTTTCCAAGTAAAAGATAAATTTTGGAGCAAAGATCTCAAAAAGCTCCTTCTAAAAGTTTTCTTAAAAAGATAGCATTTCATCATTGAATCACCACTCCATTCTCAAGAATTCTATGAGCATATTATAGATAATTCTAGTTAGTTAAAAATTGAACATAAATTGAGCAAGGATGATCTAGAATTTGTGACTTATTCAACTTTCAAAATTTTTAAAAATTCTTACTTTATCCAACTTTGGGATGAAACATTTTGGATGAAAAATTTATAAAACCTTATCACCCAAATTTGATAGGTTATACTTAATAGGACCATCAAAAGGCTTAGTATAATATTGTTTATTTTCCAAATAAAAATTTAAAGCAATTTTGATTGTTATATTTTCTTCAAGATACCCAGTATAAAATCCTAAATTGGTTCATATGACAATAGAAAATTTTTTGACCAATTGAAGAAATTTTCTCATAAAATACTAAAGAAGGATGGGACACATGCAAGTCTTACTTTAATAATGAAATTCATGAAAAAATTGCCATGATTCTTCAATTTTTCTCTTAAATCTATTTACCATGGACTTATTCTTAAGAATATCAACATGGTGCAAGTCCCTATTGCAAATTTCCACTTCTATGAAAATAATAATCTATTAAATGGTGGGCTAATTATAACTAGTCTTCCAAGGTAGGAAAACTTAAAATTATGAAATGGTTTCATAAGAGACTTTATTTTCACAAAAATGTTGATGAAGGTACTAGCTAATTCCTTTAAAATAAATCTCAATTTGTAGTATTTTTAGCCTCCTCTAAAAATAAACAAGACTATCTTTCACAATTGAAGAATACCCTCTTATTGCTAGAGGCTAAAGAGAGGGCAAAGTCCAAATGCTCTAATAACTCAAATGAAAATTTTAAAAACTATGCCTAGTTAAATGTGGATGATTGCTTTGGTATTAATCTTAGAGGAGATGAGGACTTAACTTAGCAATTCATCTAATTTCAAATTCAAAAACCTATTAAATTCTACACTTAGAAAAATAGAAGCATCATAGGAATCTATAGTAAAAATAGGAAATCTTTGAAAAACAAAGGCCAAAGTTAATGTAAATGTCCCTATAAGAAATAATAACCTTTAAAATTATTGTACTTGAAATAATAAATTTTAAATTGTTATACTTGATATGCTATAGCAATTATTGTACTCAATATATAGTAACAGTTATTATAGAATCCAAATATGTTTATAAATAAGGCATCTCTCAAATGTAGACACCACACTTCCATTTATTGGAATAACTAGTGTTCCTTCTCCCCAAAAATCTCTTTGTAAACTTGCTTTCAAATTAATAAATTCAAATTTTATTTTCACATTTGCATAGCATACATATTAGTAGTCTATTTATGATTCTTACTTCTTATCTAGTTCATTCTCTTCTTCCTTTGTAACCTCTCTACAACTCTAATATCACAGCTATATATATATATATATATATATATATATATATATATATATATATATATATATATATATATATATTGAGATAATGTTTGGAATCTTGGACTTTGAGTTATAAAATTCTGACACCTTATCATTATGATTATGAAGCGCTTTCTATGGTGTAATAAGTAAATTTTGATATACCAAAATATAGGGCACGTGCCAACTTTGCATTGATCCACATAGGCAATGTGTGGGAACCACATAATATTAGGCTAAACCCAAAGATTTTTTGAAATTTCACATATCCCCCACAATGTTAGCACACCGCCATATTGAATTGATGAGTGGGAAATGAGATGCCAACTTGTTTGCTTAAGGGTAGGAAGGGAAACATGCAATGTGGTAAGCTTCTCACGGAAGCTTGTATCTTCAAAAACCTTGAGTTGGTGAAAAAGATAACAAAAAAATATTTTTTATTTAAATTGTAACATTAAAAAATTGGATGAGCATGGCTAACTATGCAAAAAAGTTATCATAAGGTATGTAATATTAATAAGAATGATTATTTATTTATTTATTTATTTATACCGTCTAATACAATTAGCTTAATTTTGTTCCTAATTGGGTTACAATATCTTTGAAAAAATAAAAATTAAGTTTTAGAATTTATAAAAAAAATGTCTTTTATTTAATTAACAAGTTATATTTTTCATGAATGTTTAAAATATATAAATGTTTAAAGTATATTATTATATTATTATTAAAAATTTATATAAATTAAACTACAATAATAATTTTTATATAATTATAATTTTAAGTCTAGTTTTTCCTCACTTGTTTCTATTCTCAATTATTTTCCTTATTTTTAATTTAATTTCATTTTCTTTTAAACTTGCATTAAAAATGTTGCTTTATTTTTATTTTGTCAAGATTCAGCTTTAATTATGATCGTAAGATTAAATCACAAGAAAGCAATCCATTGGTTGTAGGGCAGTTGAAAAAAGCCAAAGTTAGTTAATAAATTGTCTTATATCTGATAAGGTAATTATTAATTAATAAGTAAGTTGATTATATTACAATTGTTCGATAATTTTAGTTGTTGATTAAACAAAAAAAAGTGTAAAATGGCATAAAAAAATATGTTAATATTTGAACTAAGTTAATTTAAATTTAGTCTATGACCAAGTTGTGTTAATATAATTAAGATATTCAAAATAAAAATATAATTACTTAAAACTTAATTAATTATATTTTATGAGACTATGTACTTATATATTTATTTACTTATTTTTATGTATTTATTTATTTAAAATAAGAATATAATTACTTAAAATTTAACTAATTATATGTTATGGGATTGCATATTTATTTATTTACTTACTTATGTCATTTGTTTATAATTTTATTTTTTTATTATTTGGATATAAGTTGTCATTTAATTAAAATAAAAATGGATAAATTTGAATTTTTTTAAAAATATATATTAATTATGCTACCTTATAAAATTTATTAAATCAAATTTTAATTTTTTTTGTACTAATTTACTTCACCAAGCACATCTAAAGACTATTTTATAACTTATTGACAAATTCAATTATTTATCACTTATTTTATTTGTTTTAGTGTGTGTTTGATATAATATATAATTAACTTATAATTTATTAATTTAGTCAATAAATTATAAGTTATCTTTTAAAGATATTTTGACAAAATATTTTGAATTAAAAAATAAATTTTAATTTTACAATGTAACTTATAACTCTCAATTTTTTTTAATTTATACCTCTTCTTTTAATTAAATAACAATTTATAACCTAATCATATAAACAAAAATATAATTAATTTTATTTTAAGTTTTTTATATAATTTTATTTTAATATTTAAATTTAATAAGAAATCATTAATTCTTAAACTACATTCATTTAAAAAAATACAAACTAAATTTGATCGTGAAAGAGTAAATCCAAAAAATCAAATTAATCATTGTAGATGAAGTTTAATTGAATGAAATGATTATGTGATACATGGGTATAATAATTAACAAAGACCTATAGCTATCAAGCATAACAATTAGTTGTCTACAGTTCATTAGGAGATGAAGGCAACAAGCACTAAACCCAACAACTTCTCCACTCATGTCTCCAATGATCCAATAAAATAAATCTGCAGATGTAATAACCAATGACTACCATATTCATGCCTGCAATTACATTCTCCTACATTTCCCTTAATTGCAATTCTGCCTTAATTGCAGCCATTTTATTTGGTGGTTTGTTATGAGTTTCTTATACAATAACAAAGAATTAACTCTTTATCGTATTAAAGTCAGTGACAACACACTCCCCATCATTGCCTTCTCTTCAACATTCTGACCGGCATCTGCGATGCATGGATTGTGTGCATATATAAATTACTTCAATACTCTTATGCATTTCATCAAACACATATCTTATAAACATAGATTAATGCTCAGTGGCTACACTAACACAATACACCCTTCCTGATGCATCAACCTCTGCAACATCTAATTCCACTCTCGTAGCACCAACTTCTGGTCCGCTGCTCTCCAAACTTTGAGCCATTAATCCCCCAGACACATTCCAATTATAGTTCACTATTAATCTACTGAGTCAAGCCCGGAATTGAAGTCATTCCCATCTTGTAAATCACCTTCCTTCTTGCCAGTGAATATTCCAGCATCCATCACTGCGCGCTAGAGTCATTGATAGCGTGGTTCCTATGGTACACCGGAAATACTTTGCCGTTATTTAGAATCGCATCTCTACCTCTTTAGCTATAGTGCCACATTTGAAATGCCTTCAATTATCTACTCATCTTCCATCTCTATCAAACATGGACCTTCATAAATAACTAGACTCATCAATTATGATTTCATTAATAACTATATAAATTTTAGGGCATTGTTGTAATTTCACCATCTTTTTTGCATTCCACTCCAAATTAGTGGTAATCATCATCCCTAACTAAACTCTATGGTCTACAAAGTTGCACATCACCCATTGCACTGGTGCAATGATTTTTTACTCTTTACTGTAGAAATTGCCTAACTTTAAATAAAGCGGCCTCCTCTTTTTCTTCACATCACCATATTGAAATTTGAAGTTAGTTCTTCAACTCATCTTATCTCTTTCTTTATTTTTTTCCTTCAAGTTATGCCTTTATTGATTTTAAAATACATATATAGAAAAAGGCCTTCACTATTTTCGCTATGAGATTGTATACTATCATCTATTTCATTGACATCTTTATGACATGATTCTCATTTATTATTGCCTGATGTAGTACTTTTACAACAACCATTTAGTAATACTCCATGGGCAATGGAATTTTATATAGCACAGGTGATGAGACTTAGCGTTGCATTCTTATCTCTTGTATTGGCATAATAGAGAAAGATGCTCAAGTTTGAGATGTAGAAGACAAGCACTACATCATGGAGATATTATATCAATTCATGACTAAGAAAGTTAAAACAATCCAGCTAGTTGACAATGAAGATTTTGGCCAGAGACAAAGACAATAACATGAACATAGAAGAAGGCCTACAATGTGATATGTGTAACAACCAAATATAAAATAATATACATGTGCTTAAGTCAAAGATAAGGATGAAGCAATGTAAAGTCTTGCAAAGTAAGGGACATAATGCAATACCGATTCCTTTTCAGGTATATAATTTATTTTTCATATTTCATAGTATATGTACATGTATATTTTTTTGTGACACTTTACAGAAGGAACTTAATTTATAAAGTCTTCGTTCAACTTCAATGCTACTATACCAATATGAAATTATTCCACTACAACAATATTGGTTCTTTGCTATAGTGGCTTCTTTAAGAAGTTGCATATGTTACAATGATAGGCATTGTAACTATACTTAAGGATCCAGAAGAGCCATGAAAGCAATCTTTTGAAGAAGATTTCTTCAATTTAGATATTAGAATTTTTGAAGCAAAAAAGATAATATTGGCCTTATTAACCCTTCTACCAATTATAATCATTATTTCTAATTCAAAATTTTTAAATAAAGTAGGTTAAGCCAAAACATTTCTACAAATGCTAGCTACCTTTGATTTGGTTCTTGCTACATTTATAAGTAAGTATGACTTCCATGATGATGAACTTGTTAAAATAGGATTGAATTTGGGATTATAGTTATTTAAACATATAGATATTTAAACATATAGATCTACAAAAGCTTTTATTTTGCTTCGAGTTATAAACCTTAAGAGTTAGAACTCACTAAGTTAATAGGAGGATTCATTCTAGATGTAATGAACAATAGGTTATTAAAAAATTAGTTCTTTGGTATAATTTGAACTTGTTTGGATGAATTTAATCTTGCAAACAAGTTATGAGAGCTAAAGATGGTCCTACCAGGTATGCTATAAATTTATACATATAAAATTTCTTAATAAAGAAAATTTTCTAGAAAAATTAGATTTTCATTAGTTTTGAATGTAGGAGTACAATGTCTAATTTGTAATTCTTAAAAAAGAATACTAGATAATCCTTTAATTCTTCTCTTCAAGTTGACTCTGAATACGGGCTTCAGGAAACTAATCTTTAATTGGATGGTGGATGCTTTATTTTAATTAAGGGTTTTAAGGAAGCTTAATCTCAAATTAAACAATTGAATTTTACTTTGAATAAAGGCTTAAAGAAGCTAATCTCAACTCGAAGGTTGAATACTTAACTTCGATAGAAAGCTTAAAGAAGCTTAATCTTTATTCAAAGGTTGAATCTTCGTAAAGGCTTTATATTTGAAAAGATTTTGGAATTTAAATTTCAAGGTTGAAATCTCTAACTTGGAATAAGCATTCTTGATTGAGGTGAGAGACATTGGATGCTTTGATTTTTGTTAACAGAGCTTTGAAAAAGCTTCACATTTCTTCCTTTAAGGACATGTCATTATGAATGACACAAATAAGCTTTATATTTATAAAGTTATCAAGAGGTGCTTAAGGATAAGCATATTAATTTTTAGTATTTATCACTTTTAAATTTATTAAAGGACAATTTATCTTATTGGTCAAGATGATGTAATGTGACATATGGTGACATTTTATTCATTAACCAATATCATTAATGCATAAGCTTGTTTTAATTAGTTAACTTATATTATCATGTACACATGGCATAATTTGATTTGTCATCTAGAAGATTTTTGTGGGCTCACTTATTTTCCATGTAGGATTTTAAGCTTTTTAATAAATAACCTTTTTTCTAATTGGTTATAATTTTTTAGGTAGAAATAAAATAGCCTAATTTTTAATTGTCTATAAAGCAAACCACTAATAAAAAAATGTCAATATAAGCATAACAAAGGGAGGATTCATGCAAACTAAAAGCATTGCACAAATTTTAATTATGTTGCTCGACTATGGGTAGGTTGGAGGCTATTAAGGTCCATCTTGGAAAGTAGTTATCAATTGTGATCAATGGTCAACCTTGAATGAAGTTGAACTTTCTGGCCATTATGTTAAGTAGGTGCCTTTTAACTAATAAGTTATTCTCCTAAGTTAGCTGGTGCAAAGGTGTTGTTGGCATAAAAAGTGATCCTAGATTTTTACACTTTATGGGTCGCTAGGTTTTAGATTTACTATAAACTAAGAAAGGCTAGAAGAATGGAAAGCAAAAGAAGAAAGCTATTCTACTAGCCTTTGAGCAATGCAAATATAAAATATTCTAAAGTATGGATTAAAAAGTTAAAAAAGAGAAATTTTTTGTGGTATGAAAGTAGTATCAATTGATGTACTTGAAACTAAAAATAAAATTGATCACATGTTTTTGGTAGGAATTAGGAAGGACAAAATGCTCTCAAAAGCAAGATGATAACCATATTTGAAAAATCTATAAAAGACTTCTTAAGTTTGAAAATTTTTGCTAACATCTTATGTAGTTCACAACCATATTTATGTTTTCAAGGAGACTAGCTAGGACAAGTTGACCTAAGGCTATTTATTGACTTTCACTTAAGATTACAAATCAAGGGATGTAAGAAGAACTAATGTTTAATAAAGAAGCACAAAATAAATGTTTATAATGTCAATAAAAGAGGAAGACTATATGTTTGACATAAAAAATAAGTGTATTCAACTTACCTATGTGGCTTTTTAAGAAGGCTAAAAGTTTTTATTTTATAGTGATGAATGGGGAGAAATTTACTTATTTATAACAGGTAAGCCAATTAAGGTAAAAAGATCAAAAAAAGAAAGGCCTATCATTTTGTATGGTAAATAAAGAATATTAATCAAAGAAAACCAAAATGTTAGAGTAGAACTTAATAATGGTAGATTGCACTTATGTGAAAAGTAAGAAATTGAATAATGTTGAAAACACCCAAGGTTTTCTAAATTTTTCCTTTTGCAATTTGAACACATTTTAACCAATCTAAAAACTCATTAGTTGGGAAAGAAATTTCTATAATCCCTAGATCTTTTTGAAACCCAAGGAAAAATAGGAACATTATTAAAGGTGAAAATAAGCTTTCAAGCCAAAAGGGAATCACAATCTTTTTCTAGCAAATTCATAAAAATAAGACCTATGTACTAGACAAGAAAGCCATCTTTAGGGGTGTTGAAAGTAAAAAGTAAGAATAATACTTAAATGTTCAAGACAAATGAATTGGCTAGAGTGGGATTAGTAATTTTAATTTGTCCATAAGCTTGAAATGCAAAACCATGAACGGAAGGAGATCCAGAAGCTCTTATTATTTTAAAGAACAAAAATGAAACAAAATTAATGGCACCCAAAGTTATAGAGAAAAACAATAATTGTAGTGTCATAATAAGACAGAATGAAAGTAAAAAGAGCAAAGAAAAATGAAAAGTCTTCTATTTAAAAGGAAATGTGATGGGGTATTTATGAAAAGGTCATCAAAGCAATAGCTTATATCCTAAAGTTACAAGAAATTAACTTTTTATGCACCTATCATGATGATTTACCTAAAGTGACATAAGGATTGCAAGGTCATACACACTTCTCCATAAGCCACATGTCCTTGAGAAAAATTTTAAAAGATATACTTATTGGATGTATATGAAAGGTTTTACATAATGAAATGATGTTGTTTTAAAAAACTTCATAAGCCTAAAAATTACTTAAGTTTTTCATAAGTAGTTAAGGTTGGTGCATTAGATATCAAATAGTATCAATAAATAAACCTATTTTAGATCTTATA
This sequence comes from Sindora glabra, assembly GCA_020226215.1. NCBI lineage: Eukaryota > Viridiplantae > Streptophyta > Magnoliopsida > Fabales > Fabaceae > Sindora > Sindora glabra. Next base: position 79,598,296 of record CM035228.1, read on the forward strand.
ATTCACCTCAAAGTTGAGAAAGGTTCCTTTTGCATATTTTAAGTAAAAAAATTTGAAAGATTAGTTTCACTTCCCTTTAACTCATATCTCAAAGAACTGAAGCTAAAGGTTTTGTTAAGCTATTTTACAAAATTTCAAAAGTTATTAATTTAGCTAGATCATTTGCTTGATTAAAAGGATGTAGTTAAGATTTATAAAAGAAGTAAAGCTCCTATTTTAGCTTTTTGCTACATGTTAAGGAAAGTTAGCAAAAGCCTAGTTATAAGGTTCTTAGAAATGGGTGATTAATATGTCTAATAGTTGAGCATTATAGGGATAGTGGCAAGAATTCAAAAATATTGGATAGTTATCAAGCAATTGCTAAGCCACATGACAAGCCATGGAATAATAATCACCTATGGTAGTGATATGCTTACAAATGTCAAGCTAAGGGTCATAAGTGCTTATACCTGAATTAGCAAGAGGCTCCTTTTTCCATATTCAGCATTCATACACACTTTAAGTTCATCCTAACACTTAATAAGCCATTTACAGAACTTTATTGCCATTAGGTTTAAAGTTCTGCAATTCTATCAAATCTCACACATTGCATCTTTGAGTGTAAATGGGGGTACTAGAGTTTCTAACCATAGCACTATTGCTAATACACTCCTATTTATGAAAAGACTTTGCAATGATACTAGGAAAAATTGTATTTGGATTGCTTATTCGCTATGTAGTTTTATGTATTTATGAATTTATGCATTTGTTCTATTTACATATTTATATGCATTTATGCTTGCTGCTTTTGTAATTGACCTCTTGTTGTAATAGGATTAGGGCTCCATTAATGAATTGTGTTCACGATCCCCTTTTTGAAAAAAAATTGAATTGCCATTGCCATTTTTATTGTAATTTTCAACCATAAACAACTACAAATTTAATGGCAACAAGATATTACAAATGCAGTTCTACTGATTCTTATGCTAATGCTAGGTGTGAATGAAGTCGACAAATATTGTACATAATAAAATGTCCCCAAATATGTTTACATTCTTTAATCTTTTATTAATTTAAAGTCTTTGTTCTCTTTTTGCACTTGAAAAGTTGAGTTTTTCAAAGATTTTAGAAAGAGGTTGAATTAATGGTGATATTTATAACCATGTATAGGTGATAGATTATAATTTTCTCTTTGCTTAAGTGAAGCTTTTATATAAAAAAAAAATTGCAAAGTTTTCAACTTAGTTTTAAGAAAAAGGTAGAAGTTTAGTGTTTCTAGATGACATTTTGGCTTTCAATTGATAGGGATAATGCTTTTTTTTCTATACATAAAAGAAATCAATAGTTGTAATTGAAGATTTACAAACAAGCAATTATGGATTTTGTGTTTGAAATCTATTTACTCACCACCCAATTATGGCAACTATAAAATGAAGGCTATTTTACAATTAATCATTCTTTAATTTCAAGGTCATTTTACAATGGAAGAGTTATATTCCATTTAAATAACATCAATAACTCATATTATAATTCATTTATACTGTTATGTTAGATTAGGCCATATGTTTTATTGTATGTTATACAATAAACTTCCAATATGTACCATAGAATACTCTTCATTTAACCAAAAAGGGAATGAGTAGGAGTATAATAAAAGGGTGAAAATGGGTTCACTACAAGATAGTAAGTCATACCTACCTCAATTTCTCTTTTTTAAGTTCATTTGATTCAAAATTGACATGACATAAATATTTTAGTTAAACTCTATATATTGCAACTTAAAAATATACTAATTTTTTTACTAGTGTCCAATATCAAGTCTTAGTGGTTGTTGCTTTCTTAGCTAGAGTGTGTGAAAATCACCCTCTAATGTTAAATGCAAATTAAAGAAATAAAAATATGTCATATATAAATAATTTTAAAATTTAAGCCTCAATTTCAACTAGTAGACAAATAAATAATTCTACATTTTAAAAAATATTATTATATCTTAATTGAATGACACTATTTATTTTGAACAATATACATAATTCTATCATTTTGAACACAAGGATTTTGGAATATAGCAACAAGATTTTTCATCACTAAGTTAAGAGAAATTTTTTGCTATAATATATGCCAATCGAAAAAAAAGGTCTCAAAACCATGCCTCAATAAATAATTAATGATGGTATTATAAATTCTATTGATAAACATGCCACTAAATGAAGAATATGAGGTAAAACAATTATTTATTTAGAGATTTTGCTTAATAGAAATTTTAATCACTCAAGGTAAATCTTAGACTAAATAGTTAATTATGCAATTAACTATAGTAACCCAAAGAGCTGTTTAAGCACACATAGTTAATATTAACTAGTGATTTATAGATTTCACTATATAAATACTATTCATATGCCATTAATAACCCTTAGATTTTATTTAATTCTCACTAAACATAAACCAAATCATTAATATCACTTCTAAACATCAAAACCCATCACATAGCCATTTAATTTAAGGCATCAAACAAAGCATAAATCATCAAAACTCAATAGTGCAATGATTTTAAGTTATACTTTAGGTACAATACTATTCATAAGTTTGAGAATAGTGGGTTAAAGTGTAAAGCAATATGATTGGATCCTATATTCATCAAACAAGGAAGAAATTATAAGTTAGAGTTTGTAATTGTTCGGCTTCCATCAACAATTCTAGTTTGAATTTTATGATTAAAAGAAAAATGCTTGAATATAGAAGAGATTGTTTAATAAGGAATTAATAATTCATGAGTTATTTACCTTGAAATGATGAGATTGATGGAGAAATAAAGAATTCCTTCTTAGGAGCTCTAGGGTTCCATTAAGAAGAAAATGAAGATGATGAGACAAGATGAGAATAATGAAGGGGTAGTTAAGTAGTTTTAGGGTAAAAAAAGGTTAAGTATTTTTGGAAAAAGTGGAACTTCTATTTATTGTTTCATATTTCTTTTATTTGTATCTTTTACCATATAATAATTACTTTGCAAATTCCTTTTATCCTTAAATCATCATCAATTCTAATATTTCTTTAAATCCTTTGTATTATAAGTATTCCTTTCAACATATCCATAAATTCTAATAGTTCTTAAAATTCAAAATATGTCACTCAATCAAACAAGCAAATTCAATCAATAATTAATCAATTCCTAATTAAATAAAATTTTAAATCCTATAAGTGTAATAAGTACCCAAACATTTTTTTCAATAATTTTTTTATTTTTGCCATTATTTGTTGATTATCAAATTTTCCTACTTTATTTCATACTAGACAACCATAAGCTAGAAACATAAACAGCCAAAAACAAAGTACTAAGTAACAAAAAACTAAATGAAATTTATTGTCATAATAAAATTAAACATAAATATCATCCTTAAATTCATACAACGAAATTGAATCCTAGTAAAATATTAAATGTTGTCAAATTTATATGCAATAGAATGTAAGATTCCTTCATCCTTTTATGGGGACTTTTCATCACTGCTTAGCATCATTATAACACAATGAGGATCTAAACTTGAAATATATCGCTAAACTAAGAGTGATAGAATGGTTAACAAAAAATTGTAGTCATTAATCACCAAAATATGCCTTCCACTTATGCTTAACTAAGTTGACATTGTATACCTCATCATGGCTAACTAAAAGTTATGCAATTCCTTCAATTATCATTCCTTAACATTTGTTGATAAAAGCATTTGGAAGTCCTCCACTTTCCTATTAAATCATAAGTGAAATAACAAAAGTCATTTACCAATAAATTTGAAAAAAAAATTCACAATATAAACTCAATAGATGTTGGTGATGGCATAAAGTTTCCTTTAAAATAATACATTTACATTACTCCTATGTAAGTAATTACCATGTTTAACTCATATTTTCTTCCTAAGTGGCACAAATCTAATAAAGTGATCCATCTACATCATGAAAATTTCCACCAAGTTGAAAGACAAGGAATGTATTAAGTGAAGACTAACCCTAAGCCCTAAATAACTTTCTTTGCATGTATAATCAATAAATAGGCCATAATCCACCTATAAGCCACACTATGACAATGATGAGATTTAACTCCTTAGTGCCTTCTTCGACCTATTAATCTAAGTTGTATTTATAAGTAATGGTGACATATTATGATCAATATTTCATCATTTGATGCCTTTTTTGGGGTGCCCTTATATATGGGTTTTATTGCTTAAGTTCTTGAATATCTTATATAAAGCTACATTTTTTAAGCCTTAATATTTAGCAAGCCTTCGCCCTTACTCTATTAGACATGTATAATGTTGATGAGCTAAAGGTGAGCAAAAGGAATATTAATGATATTTACAATGAGGCATTGGTTATATATTTTAATGTTTACGATTAGCCCAAATTGCAAGGTTGAGTTGCCTAATATGTGTTTGCATAGAAGGTTGTAGGAACCATGCTTCTAAGTATGTATAACCTTAAACAGGGCAAAGAACTCTTGGAACACTATCACACATGAGATATTTGATTAATTAAACATGAAACATAATCCTATGTTGTAGGTGATAATTAGCAAAATATTTTCCATGATGATGAACCTTGAGCTATTTCACCTTATTTGAATAGAAATGAAGAAACATGGCCCCTATAACTTATTAACAAGTATGTAATAGACAATTGAATAGTATAGGCCAATCATAAAAAATATTGTATACAATTAAATAGTTTGGACAATTATAAGCATTATAGTATAAAACAATGCCCTATTGTAGATGTCATCAATCTTGTTTTTACTTTTCTTTAGGTTATCAAAACCATATAATATATTAATATGATATAAACAAAGAATGTTGTGAAAGGTATATAAAATTTCCTTTAATTTAAAAAGTTTTTTGTACTTTCAACTAATCAAAATATCAAAAAAAAAATGCTTTAAGAACAACTAATAAAATAAAAATTTATTATGAAAAATCTTACTATTTCTAATAAAAAATCCACTAGAAACAATTAAATTTCAAATAGAATCAAGATTTCTCAATAGAAATTGTCCACTAGAAAAATGCTTAATTTTCCATCAAAAAATATTTTCAATAGATTTTTTGACAAAAATTTATGGATAAAGGATCAAATGAAATTATTTAATTTGTCATAAATCCATTGAAATTGTGACAAAATTCTATTAGAAAAGGCAAATAAATTTAATTAAAATATTAAATTCTCTATTAGAAACCCATAAAAATGTAGACTTTTTTAAAAAAAAAAATTACATGAGATGCAAATTTCTACTAACTTGTGTACAAACACTTACAAAAATTAAGGAACAATAACAAATTTTCACATTAATACAAATAATCATAAAATAAAGTACATAAAAGATGAGAAAATAATATTTAAAATGAAAAACACAATCAATCATCAAATTCATCTTCTACATCTTCTTTCAAATCATCTTCTTCTTTTTTTTCATCTACCTTATTATAATTTTCCTCTTTGTCATTGTTTTCTCTATATTCTTCAAGTAGGGATGACCCTTCAACCTCTTTAAAATCATCACTTACTTCATCAAACTAATAATTAAGTCATTGACCTCAATTAATGTGCATATGGCATATGGTCATCTTAGTATGCATTTTATGTTATGTGTATGTTATCCACCAATCCTTTAGGCTTGGTCTTTATTATTACAAACCAACCTTACTTGTCTCTCTTTGTACGTGAATATGGTACACAATACAATCACATTGTTTATTGTGCAAGAATGAAAGGATCATGCTTACCATATTACCTATTAATTTTTAGTTTGATTATGCCATATTGAGGATGCACTTTTATACTATGACCTAATACAAAATCAAACTAATCAAAATGGAAAAAAGTGATTTTTTTTATTGGCATTCTGGTAATCTAATTAAACTATTTCCTTTAAAAAACTATAGAAGTCATCCTTCCTTTTTAAGACATTTATTATTCCCCTAACACAACTCGTTATTGAAATTTTTCCCTCAACTTTATTAATGTGTTTGAAATTTGCATCCATTGATGAAATAAATTAGCCATGTTTTCATTATCCTTACTAGACCTAAAGCTAAATTCCACGGGTATTGATTATACACTCAATTAGCTTTATTGTGAAGCTAAGCAAACAGAGAACAACTTCACATGAGTACTGAAACCAACTAGCAAATAATGGATTATATTTATTATATTTACTTATATATGCTTGAAACTAACTAGAGAATTGAGCATTGATCATTACCTTGATGTTTGCTTCTTACATATATAGGTACATAGTCCTTAATGAATATACAAATAAGCCATAATATGAAAAAGTAAGATAAGTTTACCATCAAATTAAAAGATAAAAATATGAAATGATTCATTAAGATAAAGGAGACTCACTCTCTATATAGCACCACTTTTTCAAAGTTTAATAGGGCATGTATTATGGCCAATTGTAGTTTGTTATCATCCAAATATTGTTGTTGGCTAAAACCAAATAGGCATCTTAGTAGGTTGAAAATTGAAAGGATGTGTTTTAAGGTTAGTCATAAGCCCAATCATCATTCTTGGTAAGTCTTATATTTTATGATTACACATTAAGATGAAAGTTGTATTGACAAAAGTGAGTTTTCCTTTTAGTCAAATAAGCTTCATAAATACTATTGTCTAGCCTAGTTCTATTTCAAACTATCTTATTCAATTTGTTAAGAAATCTTTTAAATGGATACATCTATCAGTATTGCTCTAGATTGCTAACCTATGCTTTAAATGGCAAGTGAATAGGCAAATGCTTCATTGAATAAAAAATGGCTAGTCAAAAAATCTTTTCAAACTTGCACAATAATATAGGAATATTTTACTCCATTTAGAGCAATTTTGCTTCTTTCATAATAGTTAAACATAGTGATTGAAAGAATTTGCTTAATTCAGTCAAAACCCTTCATACAAAATCAAAAAGTACATTGAAGGCAATAAGAGCAATTGCTCTATAACAATGTGGTAATTATGGCTTTTCATCTTAATTATGTTACCATTACCTACATTAATGCATTTATTTAGGTTAGAGGCATAATTATTAAGCATTTTTAATTCCTTGATCTACTCATATACTTCCTTCCTTACATCTAGATTTAAGATGTAACAAGCTTTAGGTTCATGCATTTTCTCATTGCCTACCTCTTAAAACTCTAACTCCCTTCATCTATAGTCTTCTTTTAAGTCCAATTTAACCTTCAAATTGTCTTAGTTTACCCTTAACGTCCATCACCATATTGAAAACATTATTAAAGATATTCTTTTTTATGTGTATAACATTAAGATTATGTCACAATATGTTAGTTTTCTAGTTTGGCAAGTCCAAAAACATGCTTCTCTTATCCAATTGTGAAGTATCTATCACCCTTAGAATAAGACAGGTGCAAGTAACTTGTTCATTACTTAGTCATGTTGGAAGGTTTGATCTCTTAACTTATTTTTAATGAAGTTGTTCTTTTTTATCCTATAAGGGTGATTATCTAGCAAAAATTGCCTATGATAGTCAAACCAAGATTGCTTTCAATCATGCTTGAAACTGAATGCTTTTGTTCCCTTCATACACATTAGGAACCTTAATTTTTAAGCAACTTGCCATCTTGTTAACATTCCATATGTAGGGACATCATTTATAGTCCATATTACTATAACCTTCATCTAAAAGTTTTGCATTGTTGAAATGTTATATGTTGTAACACTTTCATTCCACAAAGTAATTTATCAATCAAATTCTACTACTAGGCCTAAGATTGTCATAATTAAGAACATGTATGGGGTTGTCATATAGATCTCTAAAAGTAAGTTGTAAATAGTGACTATCAATGACCAAAATGGATATGGTGTTGCATTGTGACTAAATGAGGTTTGAACATTGGAGCATAAACCAAACCTTACATCATGAGCCTTAGATGCAAAATAAAGGTAAGTTTGATCAAACTATTTACAAAATTCTCTATCAAAAGGATGATATAACATGCTAACCTCCCTTTAATTTTTGTAATGACATCTCACATAAGGAGCTAACTTCATTAAAGTATACAATTTTTACAACCTTAAAATTAATAACAAATAATTCATTCTCTTGTATGGTACATCTTTATTATTTTGACTAGCCCTCTATTCCTTGTATTAAGGTAAATTGCAAATTTTGCACTCCCTTTCAAATATAACATTCTTGTAGAACAATATGTAATCATTCATATAATAGTTAATTTTCTATTGTCTAAATCATAAACTCTTAACCAACTTTATTTGATGAATGTTTTAAGGAACAATATTTTTAAGAGGCTGCATTTTAAACATAAGTTGCTAATCTGATTAAAGGAATTTTGTGATAAGTTTAAGTATGATTTTATACTTGCTTCTTTATTATTATGTATAATTCAAAATGATTGCTTTAAGTTATCCATAATAGCCAATGTGTAAAGTTTAACATTTCATAAAAATGCTTAACATCTTGGTTTGGTTCTTCTTCCACATTATACTCTATATAATATGAAATTATGGCTCTCTAGTATTAAGCACAATATTCTCATATAGATTACTTGCTTTATACCTATCCTAAGTCATAGCATTAAAAAGCTATTCTTCTTCCATCAGAATTTTCTTACCATTATTAATCCACCACCAATAATTATATTGAAATTTAAACTTGTACAAATCAAATTTGACATCATTAGGATGTGAAAATTTTATACACTAATGTTTTGAGCATGGACATCTTATTTTTCCATCACATAAATAAATGGGTTGAGTTTTTGCAAAATTAAAAAAATTCTTCCACCTCATTTAAAAAGTCTATCTTGTACCCTTTCTGTCTTAGAAGAAGCCTATCATACATCCATCTATAGTGTTCTGGAATTTCCATATTCTATATTTGCAATATACAATGAATTTAGCAACTGATGATATTAATTGCATCCCATAATAAATATAACTATCATTATCAATTTAAGTTTAAATCATCTAAATTAAATCATAAACCCCTAAAAACAAATATTAAACTTATCATCAATAACTACATAAACAACTCATTAAATATGAAATACCTTAAATAATTTACCTTTAAACAATTCAAATAGGTAAACTTGAATAATTACCTAAATAATAAGCAAAAATATTTATTAACCTTTCCATTCAAGTCAAACAATGGAAATAGCACTTACAAAAACCTCCTCTCAAAACTACATCACAAAATAAAAAAAATATATCAAAATTAATTGATAATATTACTAAACAAAGTATGGTGAATAAATTGATTAGTTTAAAATTTTAAAATATACCTTCAATGTATAAGAATGAAGCTTGAATAGGTGCAACAATATTACTTACTATTGCATTTACATAGGATAAAGAAAAAATAAGAGGAAAGGAGGAAGATGTGATCTAAATATAGCTCTACATTTTTTATAAAAATTTTCCTTTAGAAATTGATCACAATTCAATTCAAAATAATGAGATTTTATTTCATGAAAAATTGCTCCCATTTTTCAATGAATTTTTTATAGAAATTTTCAATTTTTAGATTGGTTTCTAATGAAAATAAATCCATCAAAAATAGAGACACATTGGAAATTTAGTACCCTCCCAACAAAATTCTAGCAAACTTAAAAATTAGGAAATGTGAAAATTTTAGTGGTGATTAGGAATACAAATGAATCAAGTTAATTGCAAGCAATTCAAGATTGATTCACAAAAAACTCAATTCATATTTGACTTTAAATAAGCTGAACTAAATTAGCACTACTAGAAAATTAATGATTTTTCATGAAAAAAGTTATGGAAAATCATTGAATTACCAATGAGAAAATAGTTTCCCACAATTTTCGAGCCTTGGGAAAACATGTGTAGAAAATTTTTCCTATGATTTTTGCCACATGTTTTTTTGAATTTTCTAAGAAAACTTTCCATAGTTTAAGAATCGTAAGAAATGATATTTTTAATTATAGAAAAAATTATTTTAATTTTTAAAAAAACTCCCTACGGCTATAAATTATGGGAAACTTTTTTTTAATATACTCGTTCCTAAATTAGTCCTAAATCAAACCAATTCCTAAAGAAAACTAATTATTAAACCAAAAAAAATCAAATTAATTGCTCCAAAATAAAAAAATATTTAAACCAATTATTTCTAAAAGAACTAATTCTTAAATTACAAAATAGCAAATAAGCTATTTTTAAATTTAACTAATTCATAAATTGAAAAATATAATCAAACATAGTATTCCTAAATGAAACAAATACCAGTATTCCTAAATGAAACAAATACCTTTGTTAGAAAATAATAAAACCAATTATCCCCAAGTTAAACTAATTCCTAAATTAGAAAATAATCAAATCAATTATTAAATTATAAAATTTCTATGATCATCACATAAGAGTGGATAAATGAAACCATAACCGTAATGAACAATTGTAATGCAATACACCAAATCGCAAAAAATAAAATTAGCAAAAATAGCATAAAAACATCACTAGAAAAAGAATCCCTTATGCTCATTTCAACCCAAATCCCGTAACTCATCACACACTAGCTAAAGAAAAGCATAATACAAAAACAGACAAATAACCCTACTTTAAAATATGTGAGGGGATTCGGCCATCAATCATCCTCAGTCAATTATTCAACTTCAGATTGAAAGCGAAACCTTACATCGGGAAAATAATCTACTTTGATAGAAAGATATGGTTCTATGGTAAGAGTTATCACTAAAGAGAATTATCACCATCACAAAAAATATACCTCATTTTGAATGTAATATAACGATATCCCAATATTAATTCTATTTTATGCAAATAATTAATAAATTAATTAATAGTTAATAGTTAATAATTAATAGCTAATAAATTATTGATTGTATAAGAAGTGTTTTACAAAATTGTGGCCTATTGAAATAATTGAAATTATAAAATGACATAAAAAAATATATTGATAAAAATGGATATATAATTAAAATAATTTATATTTATCTAGATATTAAATAATATTAATATAATTAAGAAGTTTAAAATAAAAATATAATATTTAATATTTGATTAATTATATTTTATAAAAAAATTAATATTTAGGTTTATACTATAAAGGACATGAGTTGTAAATTAATAAGAAAAATAAAAATAAATTTAGAAAAAAAATTGAAAAGATAATACCTTATAAGTTATAAGCTACTCAAAATAATTTATTAAATCAAAATTTATTTTTTTTAATAAGTTAGTGTGTAAAACACTTCTAAAAATTAACTTATAACTTATTTTTTTAATAAATTAATTTATTTATTGCTCTATTTTCTAACAATGGGAAGCTAGTAATTGGTTCCATTTCAATTCTTATTCTTAAAACTTTCCAAAAAAATGGGGACAATATAATGTAATAATGATATAACAAAAGAATATCAACATAATACTTTTTATATAAATTCATATATCATACCAATTATTCCTAAATTAATATTTCTAAATAAAAATTTTCATTCAAATCAATCTCCCAATTTTTCATTCATAATTCCATTGCCAAAGAAACTAAATATCTAAAATTAAATACTTTATTACTAAAAGAGCTTAAATTCTACTAAATTTGCGAAATTACGAGCCCTAACTAGGTACCCAGTTTCAAATCTGGGGGAAAAAGTAGCTAAGAAAACAAATAACAAAAAATCTATAAATATTCAACAAAAAAATAAGAAAAAATTCCTATTATCAATATACCTATTTTTCTCAGTTAGATCAAATCCTATTTTATTTTCTAACATATGCTTTATACAAAGTATAACACAAATCTATAAATATTTAACAAAATTATGGATGAAAATTTAATTGGAATTAGTGCATGAGACGAAAATCACTTCGATCTCTACCAAATTACATAAAAATCTAAATACATATAAAAAATTTGGTAAAATATAAGAAACCCCTTGTTCTTAGATTTATGTGTGAAAAATCCCCCCTTGAACTTTAAAAACACACAATAAACCCCACCAATCTCTCTCTCTCTCTCTCTCTCTCTCTCTCTCTCTCTCTCTATATATATATATATATATATATATATATATATATATAAATATATATATAAATATATATATATATATATGGGGGGTAATTAATCCCTACCACTAATTTTCCATTGAAATTTTAACAGTCAAGTACATCTACTTTCAAATATTTAATTATATAATATTTTAAATATCTATTTTTACTATTTCAATAATCTCCTCCCCAATGTGTACTATAAATACATATCATTATTATCTCCTATTAATTTTAAATCAAAGTAGTGACTTTTTAAAACAACATATTGACCATAATTTCAAAAAAAAATTAGTAAAGCTAATAAATTATATAATTAATTTTATATTTATTATTTAAAAATAATTAGCCAATAATTATTAATCTATTTTGTGAGCTTTGATCCATCAATGATTATTGCATATTTGTGAAAGTTTTCTTTTATTTCACATAACCATAAGTATTTTTCATTTTTTACTTTCTAATTATTAATTTTTCATAAAAAATAAATTATGATAAATACAAAGATAATTTATGATATATATATATGAATATTTCTTAGTTCTATTTGCTATCTAATTACATTAATTATTTAATAATTTTGAATTTAATTTTTATATTTATTTTTATTTTTTAACTAAACAAGTTTTAACAAATTTCTATTATGTATTTTTTAATAATGGAAAATACACAATATACAAGTTTTTCTAGTATTTTTATTATATATAAAATTTAAATTTTTATACGATATATGATTTTTTGTACAATTCACAGTATGCAAATTTTATATTTATTAATTTTTTGTATCTTTGAAGTTGTACCTACACACACACACACATATATATATATATACAAATTTTATATATAATAAAAAATAATTCTCCTCTTGATAGAAATTACAACAATTTTCTTAGTGTTCTTCAAAAAATTAATAAATATAAAAAAACTTTGAAGGAGAAGAAACTATCCATTATTGAAAATAGAAAAATGATAAAAACATGTGCAATTAAAATAAGAAAAATGAATATAAATATCAAATTCAAAATTATTAAACAATAAGTCTAATGAGATAGCAAATAAAATTGGAAAATATTCATATATATATATATATATATATATATATATATATATATATATATATATATATATCTATATATATATATGTATCATAACTTATCTCTATATTTATCATAATTTATTCTTTTACAAAAAGAATTAACAATTAAAAAGTAAAAATTGAAAAATATTCATTGTTATGTAAAATAAAAGTTTACTTTGTAAAATATGCAATAATCATTGATAGATCAAAACTTCTCAAGAATTGAACAAGTTAATAATTATCAGCCAATAATTTTGAAATAATAAATACCAAATTAGTTTTATAAATTATTAGTTTTACTAGATAAAATTTTGTGAAACTTTGATCAATGTTTATGTTAAAAACTCGCTACTTTGCGTTAAAGAAATATATGAGAATTATGGTCAGTATTTCTAGCACACAATAGGAGGAAACTTAATGATGGGGGTTGATTGTTCCATATATATATATATATATATATATATATATAGTTTAGGGAGTTTATTGCACACTTTTAAAGCTTAGAGAATTTTTTGGACAAGCTTAAGTACAAGGGGGCTTCTTATATTTTAGCCTAAAAAAATTATACCAATATTTCATGTATGAAACATAAAAAATTCGGTAAAAACTTGAAAGATAGAAACAATCAAAATTAAGTTACGTAGGATTTGTTCGTGAAAAATTAATAAAAATACTTATTTTTAGAAGTATTTAATAGAATTAGTAGATAGGAAATCTATTAGAAGTTTTTAAGAAAAAATTTGAGAAAATTAGAAAATTTCAAGATTTAAGATTAATAAGGTTTGGGAGTAAATTTGTGTTTTTATCAAGAATACCTTAGAATTAATCCAAGATGGGGGAAAAATACAATTTTCCACCCATTTTAAAGAATATGCATGGTCACATGTGAGTGGGAAAATAATTTTGGCTAAGTTGAAGAAATGAAGGAAGAAATTTGGTTTAGTGAAAGGACATTTGAGAAAAACTTAGGCAAGGGAGGAATTTTTGCATCATTGAAAGATTCAAGATAAAAAATTTGGAGGAAAACTATAGAATATTCCTAAGAATTATGCTAAGATAGGAAAGTTGTAAATTTCCCACACTTGGAGTGAGGTGCACAACCAAGAGAGAAGAAGGAGAGAGAAAAATAAGTTGAGTGATTTTTATTTTCTTTTATAGTCCTAAGAGAGATAGTGATAAATACTTGAGAGATTCTTTAAGAAGTAATAGAATTTCAACTTTATAAATCATCAACAAGGAGGTAAAATTTTCCTAAACTCTATTGGGTCCTTCCTAGTTCTTTTTATATACTTGTCAATAATTCTATGTTATTTTGAATATTCTTTGGATATGAGGTGAGGAAAGAAAGTTCTACTGATTATTAAAATGAGTAGAGATCCACTTTTTTCTTCTTGATTTTTCTTTTGATGATATTTATACACAATATATATATGTTGTTCTTATTCTATGGTTGATGGTGTGCTAAACTTATAGCTATCATGATGGATTAGTTCAAAAATTCTTGATTTTGAAAGTGATTACCTTAAGAAAGTAAAGTTTTGAAACTATGATTTTATATGGAAATGGAAGAAAAAGAAAATATGAAAGAGCAAGATGAAGCTTTTGGGTTTCACACATAAGATTAGGCAAAATTCTATTTTCAATGCTCATAAGATTAAAATAAAGATGATAGAATGCATGAATATTAAGTTTTGAAAACAAATTTTGGATTCATTTTATTCTTGAAGGCTTATAGGTTTTCTCATGATTTAAAAATCTTTGTTTTTCATGGTTAAATTAAGAAAACACTAAACAACATGCTAATGTGAAGGTTTTGGAATGACTGTATCAAAATTTTCAATCAAAAATCACTTTGAAATAAAAATGCATACCTCATGGGCTCCTTACTATTTTATCAAATAAATTTTCTATTTTTGTGAGAGAAACTTATTATACTATATTTTAAAATATTTAATTAATGCTATTAAGAATTTGAATTAAAAGTTTGTAGCAATAATATATTTAAAAACATGTTCAAAAGCTTATAAAATAATGCAAAAAAAAACTATTCTAAAAATTATAATTTTAACTAATTAAATTCTCTTAGGATCTATTTTGATTGGTAATTGTTTAAGTAACCTTTACAACTTGATTTTAACATAAAAAGGAGTAAAAAAATATTTTTAAAACTTGAATTTATTTCTAGAATTTCCCAAAAAAATTTGGGAAGTTTTATAGTTTAAAGTGAAAATTTCAAGCCAAACATGGCTCTTTACAAACTATTTTGATAGTTTAAATTGTGAAAATTTTATGTAATTTATTTTAAATGTAAAAATAATTGAAAAATAGTATTTTATTCCTCTTAAATGATTCTGGAAATTTTGTAAAAATTTTATGGAAATTTGATATTTAAAATAGAATTTCTAATTTAAGAGTGCCTCTTTCGAACTATTTTGATAATGAGATATAAAGGTAGCCTATATGAATTGTTTTGAGTAAGAAAAAGGTTCAAAATCTAAGTCTAATAGTTATTTTCCAATTTTCGGCATTTTCATTAATTTTTATCAAAGTTTGATATTTTTAAATGATTTTTAAAATTAAGGGTCCCCACTTTGAGCAATTTTGATAGTTGGAAGTAAGTGCAATTTCTATAACTTATTTTATAGCTAAATATGATTTCTAAAGGATCTTTAACATGTTTTAAATATGGCTTGAAATTTCCTGTATTTTTACAACAAAGTTAGATAAAAAATGGTTTTTTTCCTAAAAGGATGTTTCTTTCTTTTAAGGAATTCGATAGTTGCTAATAATAGTAAATAATGGCTTCAAATTTTCTGGATTTTTGCAACAAAGTTACATCAAAAGAAAGGTTTTTCCTAAAAAGGTATTGCTTTCTTTGAAGGAACTTGATAATTGCTAAAAGTAGTAAATAGTGCAACTTATTTTAAACATAGCAAAGATTGAAAAAATAACCTTTTACATCACTATTTCAACTATGGAAATTTTTATAAATTTTCATAAAGTATTAAAGTAAAATTTTAATGTCAAGTATGTCTCTTTCATGGTATTTTTATAGTTAGATGCGTGAATAATGTTTATAACATGTTTTTAGCATGAAATGAGTTTGAAAATGATATTTAAATGTTAAATTTCTATTGTAGGAATTTTTAGAAAAAGTAAAGAAAAGATGGTAATTTAATTGGTATTTACAAATTTTGGATGCTTTTTCAACCTAGTAAAGGTTGGTGCTTGTTTTCTTAATGAGTTAGTATTAATGTAGGATAGTTTTAGGTAGTTTTTACAAAGGTAGATAGTACTAAAATAATGCTGATTTGATAAGGAAAAATAATTTTTCTACTTATTAAAATGTTATACAAAGAGTGGAATTGAATCTGCTTAAGTTTAATAGTTTTGAAAATTGAAAAAAAATCCAAGTTATAAATCCCTAGTTTTTTATGATAAAAACTAAATGTTATATCAATCTTAGAATTGATATTTTAATTGATTGTTAACATATTACTATATACAGTAATTGATTTGAAAGCATTCTATATAAAAAATGAACACTACTTCATAGGCTACATTGTTAAGCCATAAACCTACTACATGATTAGTGCATGAGTTGTAACATGGCTTATTCTATGAATTATTTATGCATTATTGAGGTTATATGCTATAATACTTATGAATAATAGTGAAATCTGACATTGATATATGACTTAGTATTCTAGCCTATGGAAATGGAAGTTCAAATGCTTCTTATGCTTCTCACTAGTAAAATGACAATATAATTATAAATCTCTTTCTTGCTAGATTAAACTATATAATATATTACATTCTGATTATGGTTATGAATGGCATCTTGACTTTATCCTATTTATGTAAAATGGACTAGTGAAGGCCCTATGTGAAATTAGTTTTATGATATATATGAAATTATAGCTATATGCCAAATATAGGCTTTTAAATATGTCTAACATTATTAGCTTGAATGTCATATGCAACATGTGGCATATTTAAGTGATATAAGATCTTGAGAGTTTTGGGATTTAGCTGGTACCTTGACTTTCAAGTTACATGGAAGGTCAAGTGAGATAAGGTTGACCCTAGAAGGACAAAGTTAGGATACATATGGGATAAGGTTAGCCTAGAGTAACAAGAAGGAAATTTTTGTGCCTTTATGCCTTTTAATAGTTATGTAAATATTTATATCATGTTTTGATTAAGTTATGATTGAACCATATGACTAAATTATATTTTGCCTAATTTAATAGTGCACCATGTAGAATTGCTTAACAAAAAATATTTTTCGGTAAGAAAAGGTTTTTAATATACATCTTGTTTTAAAAGTTATTAGGATTAAAACTAATTAAAAAAATTATATGATAGCTATCTCATTAAGTGATTTATCACTCACTTTACCTGTGAACATATATATTTTTTAGATATTCTACTCCTGATAACATCCTTTGAAATTCATATTTGGCGACATAATTATATAAATGCTTATGGGAAGTTCAAAGTTGAACATTACTTTTGCATGAATATAGATGTACACCAATTCAAAATTGGCTATGCTATAAATTTTGCTTCAGTTTATGAAGCATTAGTAGGAGTACCTACACTAGCATTATTAGCCACACTACTAAAAGCAATGGGTGATTCATCATACTCCCTAACATATGAAAACCCTTCTACCTTTAACATTGAAATAGACTCCATTAATAGTTAGTTTGCTAATAACTATCATGTTTATCAATTTTTAAAATTATTTGACTCACTACATATCTATATAATTATTTGAAGACTCTAACAATTGGTTTACTACTTAACCTAAGTATTTTTATATAATTGTGAATATATTATGCAAATTTTTTTGATGTTATTCTAATTACTTCATGGTTTTTACAAAATTGATTTCCTATAGTAAGTTAGCCTGCATGGAATTTCAAAAGGTTAAGGAAAACAGTTCTCATCTGCATGAAAGGTAAATATATATGTTTTAGCTTGAAAGTATTTATTAGAACAGTGGATAGTCACATACTTTAAAAAAAACACTTGTTTTGGGAAAGAAATATTTCTAACTAAATTTCTAAATCTGATGTTAACTCCACATTATTTTGAAGTAGAATAGGATTATTTTGATTTTTCCAAGTTTATTCAACCTAGTTCTATTCTATTATTTTTTTTTCATGGTTTGAATAGAAAGAAACTTAAATCTTTTTACAGATTCATAAAAATATTCTTCAAGTGCTTTCTAGTTTCTTGAAAAAATGATAATGTTGACAAAGTTTTGTAAATATATTTTTAGATTTTTTGAATTTCTATTAGACAAGTCATCCCTTTGAATTTCTATTAGACAAGTCATCCCTTTGAGATACTAGTGCAAAAGTAATAGTTGTTTTCTAATAAACAAATATTAAGATTACTTCACTAGTGTTTTAGAAATTTATTATAATTTAACTATTTTATAATTAAAAAATCCTACTATTTAACCTGGATTTTGAATACAAAAGAAATTACTATATTTATGATTTAAAAAATTCCTTCGAAAAAAAGAAAGATAGGGAATAAGTATTTTTTTATTAATCATTCTGATTATAGAAGAAAAGAAATTTTCAATTAAGGCATCTTAGATAAGGTTTTGCCTATAGATTTTAACAATTATCACAAAACCCATTTTAAAGAATTAAACCACATCAATTGTCAAAAGTTATTTTTAACTTTAATTTCTTAAGGAATTATATATACACAAAGTTGTAAAAAAATATTTGTAAATTTTTCAATCTTGTATTTTTACATTAAGAATACTTTTAGCAAAAAATACTTTATTAGTTGGTTCTAAAAGGCTTGTAAAGATATCTAGTTAATATCTTTATCCAACTCATGATGGTTCAAAATTAAGTTATGGCAAAGTTAGTATTAAAGTATGATCTGGATAAACTATGGAAATGGTGGAATATTGACTAGTATAATTGTGGGATTAGAAAGAATAGTTTGAGGAACTATAGAACCTTTAATCATAAGTAATCAAAATAGTGCTAACTATTAGCAATGATCTTAGTCGAACCATTTAGAGTACCAAGTATCTTTTATTTTGAAATTTTAGTTTATTAATCTATTTTATGCACTAAGGTAAATTTAGGAAATAATTAAAACATGAAGAGTCCTTAAACTTCCCTAGTAACAAAAGTAGTAATGACCAAGAACAACTAGGAGTCCTAGCTTAAGCGGTTGTCTTAAACTCTAGAAAAAGCATTTACCCAAGGAAATAGGAACAAAAATAGGCAAGAAAATGGATAATTAACTCCTCTTTCTATACCCTAAAGATAGGCTTTACATTATCCACAAATTTCAGAAACTAATATGGAAAAAAATTGTTAAAGTGTATATATAAGGAGTTAAAATAGAATTCGGGAATAATGGGTTAAATAGTAATAAAATATACTATACATATGTGGAAGCTAAGGGTTAAGGACAAAGCACAAATCCTAGCAAATGGTATAAATCTCTGCTTAAGTTATAATGCATAAGTTTTGGAATTAAGATCTTTAAGATAAAACATTAAATAAAGATTGATAGGTCATATAGAAAGTAAAAAGTTTCTCTACTTAGGTTTATGAAAATTTTAGCATACATGATTTTGACAATTAAAACCAATTGATGGAATAACTTAAGGCATTCTTTACTTTATGATTAGTAGATTGTTTGGAAATATTTAGGGATAGAGCATTGGGTTAAGGATTATAATAATCCCTCCTTCTAAAAATTAAGAAATAGACAAATGAAAATATTAGTATAGGTAGTTATTTAATAATAAACCTTAGAGAGAATGCTAGCTCAAAGCTAAATTTAGAAGAAATTTTGATTCAAGGAAATATATCAAACAACTAAGGACAAGGTATAGATATATGGTAGTATACAAATGGTGGTGAATGAAGATTGTATAGGTTATGAAAATCTAATGGAAATTAATTGTAAGGTAATCATATGAATAATATGTAGAATATATGGCTATAAGTACTAAGGAATGATTGATTAAGTATAGAAGACATAATAAGGCAATAGATTAGATATAATAAGAGACATAATAAATGAATCATGGAATCTCATGATGAATTTCACTATTAACCCTTGTATTTACTAAGTTTGGTGTGCAAGAATAATACATAATTATACAATTAGAAAGTTGAACTTATGGTGTAAATAGATCTTAAGAAAAATGTTTCCATCAAAATTTTATACATAAGAAGGTTATATTATAGTTGATCAAAAGCCTATAAGATAGGTGAAATGAGATAACTTTGGAAATGGAGAAGTAGTAATAAATTAAGGATATAGGTAATGATCACTTATATTCTACAATACAAAAAATCCATATGCTAAAGGATCAACTAATAAACTATTAAAGAAGTTGAAGTAAGATACATGGAATTTTAAAGGGTGAAATTTAGAGAAACAAGATTAATGATGAATATATGGTATGGATGTATATGTTATTACAAGACTTGAACTTGAAAACTCTATAGGTTATGATGAAAAGAAGTTAATTAATGATTATAACTGTTGTTATGTTTTGCAATACCATGATGGATAATTTTTGAGACATTAGCAATGATACTTATGACAGAAATGCTTTGACAACATTTAAAGTAATAAGAATTATAGTCATAAGCTCTTATATTGGTAATTTCATGCATATTAGTGGTGAAACTAAATCTTTATGGATAAATATTTATCTAAGAAACAAATCTTCAAGGTTATGTGAGAAGGAACCATAAAGTAAGAAAACTAATAACATGGATAAATTCGAAGGTTTAAATGGAATATAAGAGTGGACTCTTTTGGTATATAGTAATGAAGGATCTAATTACAAATCATGGTATAGAAATAATGATAACTTTATTGAATAAAGGATTCATGCTATTTCTCATTATGGATATCAAGGATAGTTAAATAAGTTTAGTTATGATTATCCACAATTTGTAATCTTAAGAACAAATCCTTAACATTTGGAAAAATGGAAAGAAAATTTAGATTGCAAAATAAATTGGAGAAAATTGATCAACGTAATATAGCGGAAACATGGAAGAAGCATAAGAGAGTATGAAATATATGACATCATAGCATAAGAATTGGAAATGAAATGGAATTAGGTTTAGCATAAAATTAAGGGGATAAGGATTTTCTCTATGTAAGAGGGATTATTGTTTGGATGAAATGTTAAAGGAACATAGCTTTAAATCCAAAATTAGCTCCTAAAATTAGTAATGATTCTTGACACTATAGAATCAAACATAAGCTAGTATTGATAATGACCTCTATTATATGATTGTGACAAGCACTTAAGAAAAACTATTTTTGATTTTACTATTCATACATAATTGTAGAAAAAGAGAGTTGATATATGAAACTAAGGTTTAAAAAGATACCTATAGTTAAGATGGCTTAGAAAGTTATAATAAGCCAAAGATAAATGGCTACAAGTGTTTAAGAACTTAAAGGCTTTGTACAAGTTGATGATAATTATAAATAATTCCATTATGATTAGTAAAAATTCAAGGAATTTTCTTGAAGGGGTGAAGAATTGTAATGCCTAATAAAAATTATAGATAGAAATAGTAAAAAAATAACTTAAAAAGTGTTTCTTAGTGAAAATTAATAAAAATACTTATTTTGAGAAGTATTATTAGTAATAATAGATAAGAAATCTATTAGAAATTTATAGAAAAAAATGAGAGAATTAGAAGTATTCAAGATTCATTTTTTATAAGCTTTGAGAGTAAATTCATATTTTTACTCAAAAATACCTTAAAATTTACCTAAGATGGCAAAAATGCAAATTTCCACCCATTTTAAAGGATATGTACAATCACATGAGGGTGGGAAAAGAATTTTAGCTAAATTAAAGGCAGAAAGGAAGAAATTGGGCTTAGTTAAAAGGTATATGAGCAAAACTTAGGGAAAGGATAAATTTTTACATAATTAAAGGACTTAAGAGAAAAAACATGGCATAAAAATATAGAATATTTGAAAAATAAGAATATTCCAAGGAATCATGATAAGATAATGCAAGCATGAATACATATGCTTGGTAGCTACTTCACCTCCCATTATAAATAGAAAATTTATAAAGTTCTCACACCCAAAGTGAGGTGTACAATGAAGAGAGAAGGAAAAGAGAGGAAATTGAGTTTTTATTGATTTTCATCTTCTTCTACACTTCTGAGAGATATAGTGATAAGTACATGAGAAATTCTTGAAGAAGTAGTAGATTTTAGCTCTAGGAATCATTTAGTTCTTTCTATAAACTCCTTACTAATTCCATATTATTCTAGATATCATTCTTTGGATGCTAGGTGGAGAAAGCAAGTTCTACCAGTCATTGGAGTGAGTAAAAATCCACTCTTTTTCTTCATAGTCTTTTTCTTATAATGTTTATACATGATATATATATATGTTGTTCTTATTCTTTAAATGATGATGTGCTAAAGCCATGGCTAGGATGGTGGATTAATTGAAAAGTTTTTTATTTTGAAAGTGATTTCCTTAAGAAAGTGAAGTTTTATAATTATGATTTTACATGAAAATGGAAGAAAAAGAAAATAAGAAAAAATTAAGATGGAACTCTTAGGTTTCATTCCTAAACTTAGGCAAAATTCAATTTTCAATACCTAAAAGATGTTACACTGCTCTACTCTAAAATAAAGATGGTAGAATGTATGAATATCAAGTTTTACAAAAGAATTTAATCCATTTTACTCTTGAACCCTTAGGAATTTTCTCATAATTTAAAGAAAAACTTATATTTTCATATTAGATTAAGAAAATACTAAACTACACATTGATACGAAGGTTTCAAAATAATCACATTAAAGTTTTCAAGTGAAAATCATATTGAAATAGAAATGTGTAGCTTGCAAGCTCTTTAGTATTTTATGGAAGAAATTTTCTATTTTTATGAGAAAAACTTGCTAGCCTATATTTTAAACTATTTAATTAATTTTATTAGGTATTTATATTAAAAATTTGTAGAAAAAATATGTTTGAAAACTTATGGAATAATTCTAAAAAACTATTTTAAAAATTATGATTTCAAATAGTCAAATTCTCGTAAGATCTATTTTGATTAATAATTTTTTTCATGATCTTAGTAGCTTATTTTCAAAATAAAAAGTTGTGAAAATGATGTTTTAAACCTTAAATTTATTTCTCGAATTTACTAAAAAATTTAGAGAGTTTTGTATTTTAAAGTGGAATTTTCAAGCCAAACATACCTCTTTGCAAACTATTTAATAATTTAAGTTGTGGATAATTAAGTAACTTATTTTGAGTGTAAAAATTATTCAAAAATGATATTTTATGCCTTTTAAATAATTTGGGAAATTTTCAAGAAATGATATTTAAAATGGAAATTTTAAGTTAAGTGTGTCTCTCTCAAACTATTTTGATAATCAGATGTAAGAATAACTTGAATAACTTTTTTTAATAAGAAAAAAGTTCAAAAATGAAGTTAAAAGGTTATCTTTGAATTTTTTAGTTTTTCATTTTTTTTTATCAAAGTTTGATATTTTCAAAGGATTTTCAAAGTAAATAATGTTCATTTAAAGTAATTTTGATAGTTGAATGTAAGGGTAACCTTTGCAACTTTTTTTATGGCTAAATACAGTTTGTAAATGATGTTTAACATGTTTTACACATGGCTAGAAATTTTCTAGATTTTTACAAGAAGTTACATCAAAAGATGGTTTTTCTTAAAAAAAAAAAGTATTGCTTTCTTTGAAGGAACATCATAGTTGCTTAAAGTAGTAAGTAGTGTAACATATGTTGAGAATGAAAAATATTGAAAAAAATGATATTTTACATCACTATTTCAATTTTGAAGGTTTTTAGAAATTATCATAAAGGTTTGTATTTTAAAGTGGAATTTTAAATTCAACTATATCTCTTTCAAGATATTTTGATGTTTGATGCATGAGTAATGTGTGTAACATGTTTTGAGCATGAAAAGAGATTGAAAATTCTATTTAAATTTTGATTTTCAATTTTGGAAATTTTTAGAAAAATTGAAGAAAAGATGGCAATTTAATTGGTATTTACAATTTTGAGATGCTTACTATAACCTAGTAATGGTTGTGCTTGTTTTCCTTATTAATTGGTACTAGTATAGGATAGTTTTAGACAATTTTTACACTACTAGATAATACTTAAATAATCCTTATTTAATATGGAAAAGTAGTTTTCCTACTTGTTAAAATGTTATACAAAGAATAAATTGAATCTTCTTAAGTTTAGTAGTTGTAAAACTTGGAAAAAATCCAAGTTGTAAACCCCTAATTTTTATTATAAAATCCAAATGCAATATCAATATTAGGAATGATATTTTGATTGATTGTTGACACATTACTATATATAATAATTAGCTTGAAAGCATTTTGTGAAAAAAATGGACATCGCTCCATAAGCTACATAGCTAAACCATAAGCTTTCAATATGATTGGTGCATGAGTTGTGACATGACTTATTCTATAAATTATTTATGCACTACTAAGGTTATGTGCAAGAGTACTTGTGACTAATAGTGAAATCTTACATGGATATGTGACTTAGTAATCTAGCATATGGAAATGGAAGCTTAAATGCTTCGTATAGTCATTGGGAAAGTGATAAGGTAACTATAAATCTATAATTTGTTAAATTATGCTATATATTATATTATGTTACAATTATGGCTATAAATGGCATTCTAACCTTACCTTATTCGTATAAAATGGGCTACTGAGAGCCCTATGTGAAGTTAGTTTTATGCCATATGAGAAATTATAGATATATGCCAAATATAAGCTTTTATGTCATATCTAACATTATTAGTTTGAAAGCCATATGTCATATGTGATATACTTATATGATATTGAGAGCATATGGAGAGTTTTAGGGCTTAACCTGATGTTCTAACCTTCTAATCACATAGAAGGTTGAGTAGAATAAGGTTAACTTTGAAAGGACAAGGTTGGGATACATATGAGATAAGGTTAGGCCAGAGTAATAGGAAGGAATCTTTTATACCTTAATTCCATTTGATAGTTATGCAATTGTTTACATTGTGTTATAATTAAGTTGAGATTGAATATATGGCTAAATTATTTTTTGCCTAAGTGTTTAATAATGCAATATGTGGAAACTGCCTAAAAAAATATTTTTTAGTAAGAAAAAGTTTTTAATATATGTCGTATATGTAAATATTGCCAAGATTAAAAATAATTAAAAATTGTGTAATACTATTTCATTGAGAAATTTATTACTTACTCTACCTATGGATATACAACTTTTTAGATACTTTACCCTTCATGGCATGCTTTGAAATTGTTGATATTTAATGGTATAATTATAAAACAACTTATAAAAGGTTCAAACTTGAAGGTCACATTCAAATGAATGTAGATGTATGCTAGTATGAAATTCACTATGCTACAAATTTTGCTTCAATTCATAAAGTATTAATAGAACCACTTAAACTAGCATTACTAGCTATAATACTAGCAGCAATAGATGATTCACCATACTCTCTAGCATATGAAACCCTCCACCCTTGACTTTGAAACAAACTTCATTGATAATTACTTTGCTGATAACTATTATAGTCATTTATTTTTAAAATTATTTGACTTACTACATATGTGTATAATTATTCTAACACTTAAAAAATTAGGTGATCACTTAAAGTAATTATTTCTATATTATTGTGAATATATGATGTATATTATTTTGATTTTATTTCAATTATCTCATAGTTTTTACAAAAATGATTTTGTATAGCAAGTTAGCCGTTATAAAATTTCAGAAAGGAAAGGAAATTTGGTTTTCATCTACATCAAAAGTAAATCTATATTTTTTGGTTTGAAAATATTTATTAAAAAAATGTATAGCTAAGTTAAAAAAAAGCTATTTTGGAAAAAATTTTCAAACTTAATTTTTGAATTTGATATTACCTTCAAAGTATCTTAAAACAAAGATAGGATTTTTTTTATTTTCCAAGTATATTGATCTTGGTTCCATTTTATTATGTTCATTTCATGATTTAAAGTTTTTTTTAGAAAGAAACTCAATTCTTTTTATAGATTCATAAAAAAACATTCTTCAAGTGTTTTCTGATTTCTTTTGAAAATGGTATTCATGATAAAGTTTTATAAATATATTTCTAAGTATTCACAATTTCTATTTAACAAGTCACTCCTTTGAAAGTAGTTCTTGGAAAACTATCTGTTAAGATACTATTACAAGAATAATAACTATTTTCTAATTTTTTTTAAAAATCACATTGCTGCTATGCACTAAAATTAGTTAAAAACTGATTTGCTACAAGATAATATAATATAGTAAAATAATCAAGTTGTGCCCCTAACGATCCCCTAATATTATCTTTTCTAATTGAATCCTTAATAATATCTACATAACTATCTAATTTATTATGCAATAAAAACATAAGAAGCTAATGTAACAAATGCAAAATAAAATAGATACAATATGTTGTATAAATACAGAATGTTGTATGCAAAATATAGGATTATGCATTAATAGAATTAGGGGGTTTTATGAATTTAAATTAAATTAAATATATTTAAAAAAGTAAAAACATAGAGTAAATGGACAGAAGGAAAACCAATGTAGTCTGATAGCTAATTCAAGGAATTGAAAGCTTTAGTTTGGATTAATCATTAATTAGTTAGGATTTGATTTTTCTAATTAATTCTTTAGCCTTGGATTGCTCAAAACCCCTACAATAACTCGTGAATTCTAAAATAAATTACCATCTAAGATTTAATTAATTAAGATTAGCCAATTAAGCAATGGCTATAATCCTTATGCTAAATTGAAATTAATTTAAAGATAAAATTTGGTTAAATTGAAAAACTAAATTAGAAACCTCCAAATTAATCCCTTAACCTTATGCATAAAACCAAGATTTACCAATCATATTTCAATATCAAAATAGCAAAGAAATTAGAAATCACAAGGATGAATATCAATTATACCAAATCAACATCCAACACATGTAATCTCAATAATTCAATATAAGTAAATAGGGGAAGAGAAAGATTAATTAAATAAAATTAACATTACAATTCATAACCTCATAATATAAATGAAGAGAGTCTTGGACTCCTTAAATCAACAATAGGTGTAAGCTTCCATTAAAGAACAAAAAAGAAAATAAGAAGAAGAGAAAAACTGTCTGCTAAGTGTTATGTAAAAGTTTGATAGTCTAATGAGTTCTCCTTATTTATTTGATCTAATTAAGCTAAGATCCTACTAGCCTTGGATTGTATGTCTCTTAGGATTATATTAACAGGGCCTTTTTAATTTTTAAAAGCCCAGACCTATTTTTAACAAGATAATTAAATTCAACAATTACATCAATGAATTCCCATAAGTCTAACTTTTAACTAGCTTTTGACCACTAAGATAAAGTAATTTGGATAATCCATGAACATCAGAGTTGTAGCCTATGTCTTATGGAAATTTAAGTGTTATTTCCATGTTAATTTGATCCCCATAGCTTTAAATATGGTTGAAAAATTAAGGCGAGCTTAGTTAAGATTGAGACACAACTTCAACTTCCTAACCACATATGTCCTTCAAAACTTTGAACCAGGCTTGGGCCAAAACATAAAAGTTGTAGTTCTCTCTTTAAGTTTTCTAAAAAAATAAAGATTGCCTCAATTTGACATTAGCAACTTAAGATATAACTAAAAAATAGAAATATTGTTAAAATTCAACATTAATTCAATAAACTTATAATATTGTAAAATTAACCCTAAATTATAAAATAATGTCAATTTTATGAAATTAAGCACATAGAACCTACTAAGAGACATAAAATAGGAAAAAATAAAATAGTAAATATTTTTCTCATCACACATTACTAATGTTTTATAAATCTATAATATTGTAACTATTTCCTAATCAAAAAAGAAACTCCTCTTGCTAACTTGGACTTTAACTCCAAAAAAAATTACAATATTTATGATTCCAAAAATTCCTTTAAAAAGAAAGAAAGGGAATAAGTTTTTTTTATTGTTCTAATGATAGAAGAAAAGAAATTTTCAATTAAGGCTTTTTAGATAAAGCTTAGTTTACTAATTTTGAAAATTACCATAAAACTTATTTTGTAAGATTGAACCTTATCAATTAAGGAAAACTAATTTTTGACTTGTGTTTGTAAGACATTATTCATACATAGAGTTGTAAAATAATATTTATGAATTTTTCAACCTTGCATTTCTACATCATTCATATTTTTAATGAGAAACAATTCATTAGTTAGTTTAAAAAATTTTGTGAAAATATCAAGTTGATATCTTTACACCATTCACGATCTTCCAAATTAAGTTATGAAAATTTACCAACTTTATAAGAGAGGGAGAAGATGCATTTTGGTGGTTAGAAATTTTCTTAAAATGGTACCAATACTACAATAACAATGATAAATGGGCAATGGAAAGAGGAAAGGGAAAGAAGAAGAAGAAAGAAAAATGAAAAGGTCAACACTTGGGTTTAGTTACATATATTCAACTTTCCCACAACATTATCCAAGGCCAAAGTCATAGGAAATTTAATGAAATGATCCATTTAACCTTTTTGTAATTATTTTTCTTTAGAAATTTTTTTCAAGTTTCATATGGTCTCATAATTTGATTCCAAAAAGTGAAAAGGACTAACTGTACATACTACAATGTCGAATAACAAGGGGTAAGGCTAAAAAGATAAAAGAAGAACTTTAAAGATTGATGTAAGGAGAAACAAGATTAGAAAAGCTTGTAAGAGCTAGGTCATGTACATTTAATCCATAGCAAACTACACATAAGTAATCAAGTACCATATTCAACTACCAAGCTTGACTTTCATTTCTACCTATAAATATTTGAATACAATATTCAAATATTGAGAGATTTTCCATATTATTCAAATATCATAGTTGGATATTTGGTAATTTGTGACACCTCTAATTAGTTTTGTTAATTTTATTTCCTAGAGTTAAAGTCATTTTAAGCCTTGTATCTATTTATGTATTTTTTAGCTCATTATTTTTTATCACTTTATTTTAAGGAATATTAATGAGTCAATTACTTTCTTATCTTTGACCTTATTAGTCCATTAGAGTCCGATTAGATTTGATTTTGACCTTCTAGCCTATTTAATAAGGGTCATTGCTCATTATCATAACTTTTGATGAATTTATAATCTAAGACTCCCTATTAGCTTTCTCTCTTGTTTCTTGCAAGAACTTTTAATTTATCAAAGGAGATTTAACCTTCATGTCATCTAATTTCACTTATTAAAGGATCTACACCTTTTATGGTATGTTTCTTCATCACCAATCACATTCTTGCTTCTCTAATCTAAAGTGTGGTAAGAATATCCTTCTTTTTTGGTTTGGTTTTTCAATTTTAGGATAATCCATCAATTAGCTTCAAATCATTTGGTATTTAGAGCGAAGGTTTCTCAATTTTTTTGTTTATCTTCTTCATTTCTTTATTACTTTGTTTGATATTCTTCATTTTTTATTTTTTAATATGGTTTTGTGCTATTTTTATTGTGATTTTATTTTTTTCTACTATTCTTATGTTGCTTTTGTTGTCTATTGTTGATTTTACATTTAAATCCAAGTTTAGTTCATTGTTATTTATAAATTCTAATGTTTCCATTTTTATTTCTATATAATTAGTTTTGTTGTTATTGTGTTCTTATTTTATTCATCAATTTGATCTAAATTACTTTGTTGTTAATTCTATTTTTGTGTCTAGCTATTCCCTAATAATTATTATTCTTGGTGTTCTTCAATTATGTGTTTCATTTCTTTCAAATCCTATGTCAAATAATGTTTGAATTCAAGTTGCTTTCATGCTTTTGGTTTAATTTAGAAAGGTGCTTTGAAATTGTTTTACTAAAGTTCAAAATTATGAAGTTCAACTTATACTACTTGGATACTATAATTAAGTACTACATAAATGTGCATAATATTGGACTATTATAATCTATTATTTGAAGGTAAAAAGAACTAATTTTGGTAGGACTTGGATATTGTATTTGGTTGCCCTTGAAAATTAGCCAATATTTAACTATTGTAATAGATTAGTTGAAGGCAAAGGTTACCTAAATCATTGGTGGTCAACTAATGTACTCATGTATCCTTCTTTAACTTAAGCTATTTGAATGTTGAAGTCTAATACCCTTGTTCTCATCAACACAAAAATGTTATATCATTATTTAAGGGTTTAAATTCAAAAAGAAAACAAAAAAATAAAGAATTAAAAAACAAGAAAAGCAAAAACAAAGAAATGAATTATGAAAATTCAATAGGTCAAAAAAAGGGAAAGAACAAAGGAAGAAACTAAAAAAAGAAAAGAACAAATGTGAGAAGTTGTTTGAAGAGAAGTTGATTATTCCTTGTATGCTTTATTTCATCCTTTGAACTTCTAATTTTGAATTAACTTTTTCATTGCTTCTTTCATTAAATCAAAATTTTCATTCTTAGCCTTTACTTCCTAGTTTTCTCTCCTCAATTTTGATTATGTCCTTAAGTTTTCTTTATTTTCCTTTCTTCAATCCATGAGTGTTATTCATTGTTCCATTATGTTGTTTAGGCCTTGATAAGTGACATTAATATTATAAGTATTGAATCTTGTTGATTGTGTCATCTTAGTTTTGAAGAACAATAAGACGGAAGGATAAAAATGGAAAAATACAATAGTGTGTGAGTTCATTTAAGGGTAAAAACTTTAATTAAAGTGTAAATACGAGTATAAGTACCTCTAACTCAAGTGAGAAGTGTGAAGTCCTTTTCTTTATCTAGCTTTTTTTTTATTGTTTTATCTTTAAGATGTCACAAGGAAGTGTGAATAATGATGCTTCATTGAGGGATTTATGATATTTAATTGAAGACATGAATGTGAGACTTAGTAAAGTGGATAGTGTTCAACAGTATAGAAACCACCATGGCAAAAGGAGAAAAGGGTGACAAAATAGTATAAATTATGAAAAAAAGGAGATATTAATTATAGAAGGTGTAAGAGATCATATGAATTTGAAAAAAAATGAGAGAAGAAGAATTGAAAGGAAAGATAAAAGAAGAAAAAAGAGGAGAGGAGGTGATCAATAAATAAGGAAGGAAATTAATACTGCTCTTGACAATATCAAAATGAAAATCATGCCCTTTCAAGGAAAGAATAATCTGGATACCCCTTTTGAGTAAGAAAAGAAGATGGAATTAATATTTGATTATCATAACTATTTGGAAAAGAAGAAGGTGAAACTTATTTTCATTGAATTCCCCTAATATGCCATTGCTTGGTAGGATTAACTTATAATAAATGTCTAGAAAAACTGTGAAAAACCTATTAATAGTTAGGGTGATTTGAAGCTTATCATAAGAAAGAGATTCATTCCTAGCCACTATAATAGAGATTTGTGTTAAAAATTGCAAAATCTCACTTAAGGTTCTAAGAATTTTGAAGGTTACTATAAGGAGATGAAACTTGTTATATTTAAAGCCAATGTGGAGGAAGATCAAGAAGATATAATGACTAGATTTCTTTATAGATCAAATGGGTACATTGCTAATATGATAGAACTACAATGCTATAAAAAGCTAGAAGAGATTGTTCACATGGCTATAAAATTGGAGGGACAATTACAAAAAAATTCTTTTAAATATGGTTTCTATTCAAGTTACTTATCAAAATCTTAGAAGAAAAAAGGTGAAAGGAAAAAGGGTAATAGGAGTAAGCACAAAATAAAATCTTCTTTTAAACAAAAAGGTGAAGACCTTAAGGGTAAAAATAAAGTTGGAGAACCTTAAAAGCATTCAAACATCAAATGTTTTAAATGCCTAGGATATGAGCACATTGCTAATGAGTGTCTTAATAAAAAAGCCAAGGTCTTAAAGGATGGAGACATTGTATTTACAAGTGAAGCCAAAAACAAAGAATCCATAACGTCTTTAGAAGAGAAAAGTAAAGAAAGTGGAGATGCTTTTGATGGAAATATCTTAGTGATTAGGAGAGTATTAACTATGCAAACCAATGAAATAAAGAGTAAAGAAAGAACATCTTCACACTAGGTGCAACACCAAGGGTAAGATGTGAAATATTATTATTGGTAGTGGAAGTTATGCTAATATGACTAGTACCATCTTGGTAGAGAAACTAAATTTGCCTATTTTGCAACACCCTATCCCATACAAATTACACTAGTTAAATAAGAGTGGGGAAATGAAAGTGATAGAGCATGTCTTGGTATCTTTCTCCATTGAAAAGTACCAAAACAAGATATCTATAATGTTCTTATATATGCTTGCCATCTATTACTTGGAAAGCCTTGGCAATTTAATAGAAAAGTTATACATGATAGTGTTGTCAACAAATATCAATTTAAAATGGATGAGAGAAAGGTGAATTTCAAACCTTTAACCCTCTAAACAAGTTTATGAGGATCAAATAAGAATGCCAAGAGAGAGAAAGATCAAAAAGAGAAAGAGAAAAAAAGAGTATGAAAAAAAATAAAAATACAAAGGAAAAGATACAAAAAAGAAAAGATAAAAAGAGTATGAAAAAGAATGATAAAAAGAGAAAAAAGTATGACTAAAAAGAAAAAGATGAAAAATAAGAACGGTGAAAGTTTAAAACAAAAAGAAACAAATTGAGTATTTTTGCAAAAATGGGTGATATGAGAAGTGCTCATTATGCATCTAGGCCAATGTTTGTATTCTTATACAAGGAGGCCTATGTAAACACTAACTAAGAAAGCTTTATTTTGTCAAGAGCAATAAAATTTGTTTTATAGGAATATGATAAAGTGTTACCAAAGGATACTCTAAGAGAATTATCACTAAAAAGAGGAATTGAACATTAAATTAGTTTCATTTTAGGAGCTTTCATTCCAAACTATCCTACTTATAAGATCAATATAGAGGAAACTAAGGAAATACAAAGACAAGAGGAAGATCTCATGTCTAAAGTTTACATAAGAGAAAACATAAGCTCATGCATAGTAGTAGTCTTTTTGGTGCTAAGAAAGAATTGTTCATAGACAATGTGTTAATCATTAATCAATCAACAAAATCACTATAAAATATAGACATTCCATTCCTAGACATGGTGCCATGCTTGATAAATTACTTAGCTTTTTTGTTTTTTCAAAAATTAATTTGAAACAAAGGTGTTACTAACTTATAAAGATAGAAAGTGATGAATGAAAGATAAATTTTAAAACAAAACATGGTTTATATGACTGGCTTATTATGCTTTTTGATTTATTTAATGCACCAAGTACTTTTATGAGATTAATAAACAATGTTTTAATCCTTTTCATTGGAATACTATTATAGTCTATTTTGATGATATTCTTATTTATAGCAAAAATGTTGATAAACATGTTGTGCATTTAAAATGTTTGTTACAAGTTTTGAAAGAACAGAACTCAAATGCTAACAAAGAAAAATGTTCCTTTTGCTTAGATAAAATTATGTTTTAAGGCTATATTGTAAGTAGCAAAGAAATTGAAATGGATGAAGAGAAAATAAAAGCAATTAGGGAATGGCCTACCCTTAAGAATGCTAGTGAAGTGAGAAGTTTTCATAGGTTAAATAGTTTCCATAGATGATTTATGAGGGATTTTAATGCCTTTGTTGTCTTAAGTGAATTAGTGAATAAAATGTGGAATTTCATTAAGTAGAAGAATAAGAGGAAGCCTTTAATTTGTTAAAAGATAGGTTAAGTTCAGCTCCTTTCCTTACTCTTTTCAATTTTCCTAAAGCTTTTAAAATTAAGCATGACACCCTAGGTGTAGGTATTGGAGATGTTTAAATGCAAAAGAAAAGACAATTCCATGTTTTAATGAAAAGCTAAGTGAAGCAACCCTCAATTACCTTACTTATGACAAAGAACTTTATACTTTGGACCAAACTTTGGAAATATAGTAACACTATCTATGGCCAAAGGAGTTTGTCATCTATAATCATGAATCATTAAAACATTTGAAAAGTTAGGGAAAATTAAATAAGAGGCATTCAAGGTGGATGGAATTTATTGAAACATTCTCATATATAATCCAATATAAACAAGATAAAGATAATATAGTTACTAACGCATTATCTCAAAGGTATCTTCTTATCTTTAGTTTACAATCTAAATTATTAGATTTTAAGCATATTTTGGATTTGTATGGGAATGATCATGATTTTTTTGCTATTTTTGAATCTTATAAGAAAATGGCCTTTGAGAAATTCTACAAGCATGAAGAGTTTCTATTTAAAGAAAGTAAATTGTATGCACCTAGGAATTTTCTTAGGGAATTGCTTGTGAAAGAAGCCCATAGAGAAGGATTGATGGAACATTTTAGCATAAAAAAATCTTCAAACATTTTATGTGAACATTTCTTTTAGCCTAACATGAAACATGATGCAGAAAAATCTTATGCTAATTGCATTACTTGCAAAAAGGCTAAATCTGAAGTTTTTACCATATGGACTTTATATTTCACTTCTTATTTCTAGTGAACCTTTGATTGATATTTCTATAGATTTTATGCTAGGTTTACCAAGGATTAAGAATTGAAAGAATTATGTGTTTATTATTATTGATAAGATTTCAAAGATGACTCATGTTATTCTATGTCATGAGACAAATGATACAAAAAATATAGCTAATTTTTTTTCAAGGAAATTATGAGATTGCATGGAGTGCCGAAGAGCATTATGTGTGATAAAAATACAAAGTTCTTAAGTTAGAAGGTTTTGTGGGTAACATTGGGAATAAATTGCTATTCTTAATAGCTTGTCATCCTCAAACCAATAAATAAACTAAAGTAGTGGATAAAATTTTAGGAACTTTATCGTGCTCTATTATTCAAAAGATTTTGAAAAATTGAGAAGAATGGTCACCTTATATTAAGTTTTCTTATAATAAAATTGTTCATTTTGCTACTAACTTTTTTCCATTTAAAATTGTTTATGGCCTTAATCCCCTTACTTATTCAGATTTATTATAATTACTTATTGATAAGCATTCTATTTTAGATGGGAAAAGAAAGTTAGAAGTGAAATAAAAATTGCATGAGAAAGCAAAGAGGAATATTAAGAAGAAGAGTAAGTAATATGTCCAATAGGCTAACAAATGGGCAAAGAAGGCTGTGTTTGAGCTAAGTGACAAGTGTGTGTTCACATGAAGAAAAAAGGATTTCTAACCCAAAGGAAAGCCAAGCTGCATCCAAAGAGAGATGGTCTTTTCAAAAGCTTGGTGAAGATTAATGATAATGTTTACAAGTTAGATTTACCAAATAAGTATAGTATTAATGCTACTTTTAATGTTATTCATCTTATTCATCTTTCTCCTTTTGATGTAAATTCTAAAGATTTGAGATGAATACTTTTAAAGAAAGGAGGAGTGATTTAAGGCTAAAAAGATTAAAGAAGTACTTTAAAGGTTGATGCAAGGAGCTTAGATGCAAGGAGTAGCAAGATTGGAAAAGCTTGGAGAAGCTTAGGTCATGTGTATTTTGGCCTTGGCAAACTATACATGAGTAATCGAGTTCTATACTTGACTACCAAGCTTGAATTTCATTTATGCCTATTAATATTTGAATACAATATTTAAATATTAAGGGATTTTCCATAGTATTTGAATATCGTAGTCAAATACTTGGTAGTTTAGTGCATGCCTAATTAGTTTTGTTAATTTTGTTTCTTAGACTTCAAGTCATTTTAAGCTTTATATCTATTGATGCATTTTTTATCCCTTTTTTGTCAATTTATTTTGAACAATATTAATTATTTGATTAGTTTTTTTAACTTAATCCTAATTAGTCCATTAAAGCCTAAATAGTTAATTTTTTACCTTCTAGCATATTTGAAAAGAGTTATTCCTAATTATCACAACTTTTAATGAATTTATAATTTGAGACTCTTTGTGAGCTTTCTGTTTGTTCTTACAAGAACTTCTGACTTATCAAAAGAAATTCAACCTTTGTGACATTTACTTTCACTTATCAAAGGATTGATATCCTTTATAGCATAATTCTTCATCAGTAATTGCTTCCTTTCTTCTCTAATTTGAAGTATAGCATGAATATCCTTTTTTTTTCAGTTTGATTTTTGAAATTTAAGACAATCCATTAGTTAAATTCTTATCATTTCATAATTAGAAAATGGTGTTTTTTACACAACTTTAGC
Source organism: Sindora glabra (assembly GCA_020226215.1). NCBI lineage: Eukaryota > Viridiplantae > Streptophyta > Magnoliopsida > Fabales > Fabaceae > Sindora > Sindora glabra. The sequence continues at coordinate 79,634,598 of CM035228.1, forward strand.
CATAGGGAATTTTTCTTAAAATTATTTCTATGAACTTTTTGGATTTTTTTTCTTTTTTTGTACTTTGTAAAATCACTATTCCTATAATGTATTAGCCATAGAAACTAATGACACAATATTTCCTATGAAATCTAATTATGGGAAATTTTAAAAAAAATTGAAAAATATAAAAATAAATAAAACTAAATACATAATTTTATTTATATAAATATATACTTCAATTTACAATTTATTTATAAATCTAAACCCTAAAGTATTTTGTACTAATTTTTTTAAAAATTAACTAAAATACATAACAAGAACTGTAACTTTTGTGAGCTATTTCTTCAATTTATTTCATCCATATCTTCCCAAACTAGAGGTCCTTTTCCTATTTGCTCTTCATAAGTACATATGCTACTTTAACTTCAAGCCTAATCAAAATGAACTTTTTAATTGTTCTTCTTGATCAACATAGTGCAATAACTACAACCCTAGCCAATTAAGGCTTTTTTAATTGCATTCCTATTCACAAGTGGTATCTCAAGCATAACTCCTTGATCAATCATCATAACCCATTCCTAATGATTACTAGCATGGATTGCAATACCTGATTTCCACCAACCTTTTTCAAGATTCCTTTATTCATATAATTAGATTATAAATCAATAAAATTACTAACAATGTAATGAAGGAAAGTAATCAATACAACGCAAAGGAGGTAATTCCTCCTTAATATGGATGATTTAAGCTTGTAACTTGTCTATACTATCTTATCCCATACTATAGAGATATGGCTTTTACATCACAATTTGACACTAAGTTTGTTGCCTTAGCTATACCGTTTAACTTTGAAAAGATAGGACATTCAATGGTGGCAAGCCATTTTAGAGAAACATGTAAAATATAAAACATAAAGGAGTAAGTTTAAGACTAAGTGATTAAGTATGCTAGCATAATTGAAATTTAACATTCAAAACACATCTTACCAATTAGGGTAATTGTAATGCCCTAAATTTTTTAATTCTATCATTTGCATCTCTAAATTTTGAGGCTGTAGAAATGAAGAGCACGTTTGAATTAGCTTGGTGGATGAATCTTAAGTTGAAAGGAATTAAGTGTAAGTATAATCAAAATTTTGAAGGAAAAAGGATAGTAGGAAAAGAATTAATTTCCCTAAAAAGTATAGATGATCAGAGGAGGTTAGAAAATTCTAAAAAGGGGAGTTGTCTAAGTCTGACAGTGTAAGAAATTTTAAACAGACAGAAACTGTACGGACTAAATTGTAAAAGTGTAAAATCGGGTGTGGTTAAAGTGTGAATAATCAAGAATTTGGGGTGTAATATATAATTTTATTTAGTGTGACCAATAGACACATGACAAGTGTCATTATTAGAAAAAAATGGCAAGAATAACTTTACTAATTGGTGAAAAAGGACTAAAATACCTTTAGAAATTTCAAAAATGATCAAAATACCCTTGAAGCTTCATGAAAACTCTTTCTTCTTCTCTATTTCACCATGAAGCCATAGACCGCCTCCATGAAAGCACCAAAAGCGTGCAAGAGAGAGAAGGAAGAGAGAGAAAATTTCTTTTGGCTTTTTCACCCAAAAATAGTGAGAATTAGGCTTAGGTGTAGAAGAGAAAGTTGCTCCTCTCATCAAGCTCTATTTATTGGTGTATTTATATTGAAGAAACCTCAAGTTTGATCAAGTTTGGTGAACTCTAGGTGAGGATTTTCAAGTTGGACCAAGAGGTAAAAATGTTCTCCTCTAAAAGCTCTTTAATGTAGTCTTTTTAGTTTCTTGAAATTTTGATGTTGGTATGGTCAAAGGTGGTTGACCATGGAGTCTTGGATGATTTGAACATGTCTAATGGTGTTTTGGATGTTGTTATGTTGATCTATGGCTTTGGTTTGGTATAAAAACAATAAGAAACCATGATGTACACATTAGGGTTTTAGAGGCATAATGGTGCATGTATGGATTTGGCATGATTTGTTTGGAATTTGGCTAAATTGATGAAATTAGAATGATTCTTATGAATTATGAAGCCTATGGAAGATGAAATTTTGAATTATGAAAATGTGTGTGAAACTTCCCTTTTGAGAAGCCAAAACCGTGAATATGGAAAAGAAGGAGGGAAGGAGATTTAGCCATTTAAATTGTGTTTTTAGAAGATTGGAATAATGTATTACAATGAAATTTAGGAAGTATTGGAATGTACATTAAAATTTGGGTACTTCCTTCATGGTTTAGTGTATGTGGAGGAAGTGAAGAATACATGAAGTTTAAGAAAAATGATGATGTTCTAATAAGAATTATGATGTGTATTTATGTAGACTAAGAAGTGACAAGTTAGGAAGGCAAGAGGAATTATAAAGAAGTTTTTAAGTGAGGGCAAAGGAAACATCACTATTGAAAGCTTTTAAAAGGTAGCTAGCTTTATCCTTAAGCTCTGTTTTTCATTTATGTATTTTTTGTATTTTATGCCATTGTATGGAATGTGTATGAAATTGATGTGCATAAATTATTGTATATAGTACCTATGGCCCGAGTACCCCAGGAAGATAGTGAGATTACTGTGTGTGAGGCATATGGCCCGAGTTCCCTAGGAAGACAGTGAAATTGCTGTATATGAGGCCTAGGTACGACTATCTGTGATGGCCATCTTGATATCTTTATGAGTCCTTGAATGGGCTTGATGATTGCTATGTGTGATGCACATTTCTTATAATGATATGGAATGAGATGATAAATGATTAATTGATTTTGAAATGTACGTTTTATTTGCTTAAGGATCTGGAATGGCTTGATATATTTTTATGGTAATAGCTAGCTACAGGAAAATTTTGTTTCTTATATTTCTGTATTGTTACTAATCATTCCAGGTGATACTTCTAAAGGCCCTCTTGACAAAGGAGAATAATGTTTTGAATTTGTATTAAAAAATGTTTAAATAGTTTGTGATGTTAGTATGTGATGGATATATGTTTTGTAAGTTAAACTTTTTGTATAACTATATGACCCTTGCCTATATTATATGAAATATATGAATTTGAGGTATTGTGAGCTAGTTTGGAGTAGAAGGTAATTTAGTATGCAATATGTGTGAAAATGGAAATGACCAAATGAATAGTAAATGACCAAATGAACAGTGAACTCGTAGGCAGCAGGTTGAGTATGTTTGCAGGGACTTTTGGTGGAGTTATAATGGTCAAAAAATTATGATAAAATTTAGGGATGAACCTTACATACTCAAGCTCTGTGCCAAAATTCAACCAAAAATAAGTTTATTTACTATGTGAATTTATTACATGTTTTGGTCTCCCCTATTACCGTCATAGTGCAGAGCACTAATTGTATCTCAGAGATCAGAAGGAGTAAATGGATGATTTTTTATCTGAAAACTTTATCAAAAGTATATAACATGTTAATCAATTCCCATACCAAATTTTAGCTTATTCGGAGTTGATTTACCCCCTGAAATAAGGGTTTACTTTTACAGTTATGAATTCTGGACAGCACTGGGACATAAACACTTTGCTGTGAGTTTTGAAAGGCCTAATGATATCTAAATTATGTCAAATTTTTACAGGATGTATTTAACACGTGAAAGGTTCATAAGATATAATTTCATCATTTTTGGATTTCTTCAAAGTAGTTTTTCATATTTTTGAAATTGGTCCAGTAATTCTAGAAATCAGCAGAAAATTGTTGAAACTCAAAATCTATAATATTCTATTGTGTAGAATCATAAATTGACTTCAAAAAGACTTAATTGTGTAAAAATTACCTATTTAATGAGGATTAAGGTGTTAATAAGTAAGGGAGTTACATTAATAGTAAAGTTTCTTACCCAATTAAGTTTTAAGTTGTCATATTGTACAAAAGCTAGCATGGTCATAGTTGGTATTTACAATTATTAAGACTACCTTATCTTTTAAAGATTTTCAATACATATGAATAAAGCATCATATATTCAAGTTTAACATAAGCATCAAACATAACATTAATCATAGTAAGCCATCAATATTGCATTTAACATTACCATAAGAAAGCAGTATGCAATCTTTCCAAGTCAATTTTATACCCTCCACAAGCCATTATCATATCTAGATTTCAAATATTTAACATGTCCCCTCACATATTTCCATAAATCATCAATCTTAAACCTAATCCTGCCCCATGCCTCACTACACGGTTATATTACAATTCATAAAACAATTATATATCAACCAATCATATACAAATTCATAGAGCGTAGCAACATGCTCATGCCTTTAATGTAGAGGCATTTAAGTGACAAAAATATTGTCTAAGCTATTTATCACCCTACCATTAACATGATAAGACCAAGTGTTTAAGAAATGTTACAATGATTTTTTTTTTCACTTACTAAAGATTTACATTATGTCTCTTATTGATTAGTTAATCTAATCTTAATAATCCTTACGATTATCATTACCTTTTTTACTTACTAGATTTATCCTTATTTTGATGTTGTATTATTTAAAGTAACTAGCAATGTAAAGAGCAATAGTTGATCATTTGGAACATAATAGTAAACCATTTACTATTGAAAAAGGATTGAAATGAAAGCGTAGTACAACAATTAACTATTTCTTGCTTAACAATTATTCATTTTCTTGAGTTTCAACAAAACTCTTATTACAAAACTACAGTTCACAAAGGTCTTTTACCACTCGTAGCTCCACCATTCCTTATTTTATACCAACCAAATCATTAATACTTCCTAAAAGAGCCTAATTTGAGATATTTACATTATTAAATTCCACTTATACACTATTAGCTTAAGATTTCCTTAAGATGAAGAATTTATCACACTTTTTGTAAATGCCTAAACTATTAGATAGTTAGAGATTGAACTACAAGATTCCTTCACCTTGGCTAAAGGAAGATTAGAAAGGTTTAATTTATCACTTTTCCACCCTAATGATCCAAAATTTCAAAATTTATTGGTTAATGTTTCATTTCCCCTCCCAAGCTCAAAATTAGCTTCATCCCTTACCAAAGGAGAAAAATAACATAAAACTAACAATGGTATAGGAGTTCTTACATTGGTTGCATGATGATTTTAGCTTAATCCTTTACTCTCCTCATATGGCTTCATAAAAATTTACAAGGAAGGAGAAGAAGAATGAAGAAGAAGGATTCTTAGGAAAAAGGGAAAAAGTTAAGTTAGGACTTTTATAGGAAACAAGGGTATTTTAATCATTTATAAAAAATTTCTCTATACTCAACTATTTATTCCTACCCTATCTTTAACTTTTAATTTATTTGTATTTTTCATTTCCATTACCCTTTCTATGTCTATCCTATAATTTAAGGTTTAATTTAAATTAATTATAACTACTATATTGCTTCAATTACTTTACTTAAATTCTAATGGCATAACAATACTTTCCTCCTTCAAAAAAATTTGTTCTCAAATTCTCAAGACTTAGTTAATTCCAATACAATAAAAGTTAGTTATATACATCCTATAATCATTTTCAATTGAACTCTTCTTTTTTATCTTAGTTTCTACTTTATCCAAGTATTTATGATTTATTCCTAACCAAACATGTTTTACTAGCTAGGTCCACTTGGTGTTATTAATTTTACCACCATTACAACTCCTAGGATGTTATGAAATTGGTACATAATTTCATACAAATTGTGCAAGTCATGAATGCCTACTTCCATAATTTACTACTATGTAAAGAGAGCATTCCCTTTGTTTTATCTTATTAACATTTCCTTTTGGCAAAAATGTAAATAACCTCTTCCAACTTCAAAGTAGTTAGATTTTACTCCATTGAATTATGGAAACTTAAATTTTACCCTCTGTAACTATATAAAACTTGAATTTTACCTCTATCATTACCAAGTTAATGATTGTAACACTTAAGAATGGTTATAAACTAATGTCACCGCTTAGTAGTAATTCATAACCACCGGTGGGTGAAAAAAAATTTAAAAAATTGGAGAATATGCAGTGGTTTTTAACCGCCTGTAAGTAAAATATGATAACAGTAATTTTCTTAATAGATTCCATCCACTTGGTAATAATGGTGGTAAAATCCAAGTTTTTTATAGTTATAAGGAGTAAAATTCAAGTTTCCATAATTTAAGGGCTAAAATCTAACCATCCTATAGTTAGAGGATGTTATTTGCATTTTTCCCTTTTCTTTTTGCAATATATTATCCTTTTAATTAGTAAAAAGTAACATTATGGTAGAATATGTGCATGTAGGTACAAAATTTGTTAAAAATTTAACTATCAAATTCCCAAGGTTTAGTAGCCAGCAGATAAATATTTTAGCCCTAATAATAATTGTTCTACTAGGAATGTCAAGAATTTACATGATTTACATAAGGGTTTACTCAACTTTCTGCATCTCACTATTATAATATTCCATCACCCTTATTGCTTAGTTATAACAAGCTATTAATTTCACCTCTTACCTCACAACCAAGTAATTACACATATCAAATTAACATAGCAATCATTCATAAAACATTTAAGTTAATTAAGTATCATGACAAGTGATATTTCAAAGGAGTTTTTACACCGTAGCCTTTAATGGCCAGGTTAACACAAGCACATTTAAGTAGCTCTAATTATAAGTAATGTCACACTTATCCATCCTCATTTCATAAATATGTCTAATTAATAATGTGTATTGGCAATTATAAATTTACAATCATATCCATATAAACTAACTATAATCATCATCATCATAACATGTCATTCATAAGATTAGGAAATTTAACACTTCTAACATCACAAGGTTATACCAAATTTATTTGGTATTAAATTATGAATTCATATATGCATAACTTTATCTCCAGTCAAAATCCAAAATCACATGCATTATAGCAAACCACTTTATGAAATTTCAAGAAAAACTCATTCATAATTAAAATTTCATAGGTTAATAAAACCCTTAAGTCCAAAGTGATAAAGTGCTAACATTAAATAAAAAGGCCAACCATGGCCAAAATCTAAAAAAAGTTTTACAAGAACTCTCTATAATGATATGTCAACAAAATACAGCTAAAAGAGCAACAAAAATGTTAAAAAAAAAAAGTCATAAGAGCCTCAGGCTCAGGCATCATCGCTATATTTTATAGGAAAATCCTAAAAGGTTATAAGTTTGTTAGTTATACTCTTCACTTAGCCAAGTTAATCACCAAAAACTATAAACTTTACCTCTAGCCTATATAATTGGCCTTCCACTTCATCTCCTAAAGCTTATATCTACTTAGTGAAAAAGGTTTGCATTTTTGCAACATGGTAAGTACCTCATTCTCAAATTCAAGCAAATGGTTGCTAAGAGGACTACTTATTTTCTTTAGTGGTCAGGAAGACCCTGTTAGTGTATATGCCTTAGAATCAATCATATTGATGATTGTAAATTTGAATCGTGTTATTTTAATGGTAATTTCAATTATCATATTTATATATATTATTTGTATAATATATTTAATTATGATAATAACCTTAGAATAATTGTATTCTTAAATGTCCCTTGTCATATATCATTGTAGATTAGGTTGCTTTGATATGTTAAGGCTAGCATGTGTGGTGACTTATATGAGATATTAAATCCACACATGAGTATAAGTTAGAAAACTTGTATACTAGACCGACCCATCTTAAGAACACTACATGGATCATTATATGAGTGTCATGAATGATTCTTAGTGATCATTATTATGATGGTCTTTTGACTTGAGATCGTTAAGGTTCCCTGCATGTGAGTTTCATATTTTGATACTATTTTATGTCACTCATGGTTGAGCGAATGCAAGGGTAGTTATTGGATATGTCACATATCATGTGGAAGGGTTTATATGATCAAGATGAAAATTTTTTCTCCTATATAATAGGAGTAACATCTGTGAGCCCCTTAATTAAGTAAAGTTGAGAAAATGCATGGTCATGCTCAGATGAATTGACATGGAATGTCAATTACATTTACTTTAGCCAGCTTACTTAAGAATTAAGAAATCTCAAGATTGGACTATATGGGAATGACACAGTTCATATCTCGTGCTCAATCTAGATGTTTAAGACAAAAGGACATAAATGATAATCATGTGTAAAGGTTTAGTCGAATCACTAACTTTCTCATTACTTAGGTAACAATAATGTGTTGCTAGACACCGCTCATTATTTATGATTATTAATATGATCAATGATAATTGCCAATGTAATGAAAGCTTGTAGGGTTGTACACTTAAAGCCTAGTGGATTTGGAATTAATGAACCAAATTGTTTGGGCCTAATATTTAGGAATTCCATGTTATAATTATAAGGCCCAATAATAAGCATATAATTATACATAGAATAAAGCCCAATGAGTTAAGGTTTTCTATGCACCTATTTAAATAGGCTTGTTGGGTAATAATATAGGATTATTATTCACTCATCCCAAGCATAGAAAAACCTTAGGACCTCTCCTTGACCATAACCCTTGAAGAAGCGTAGCTAACACTATAAGGCAAAGGAGAAGAATTCTAACGAGTGTTCGTATGGATGTTCATTGGTGATCTGCTGGTTCGTATGGATACCTCGGAGTCTTCAGCTAAAAGGAAGTTAAAAAGGTGATCAAAGAACAAGTTCTTGAGTCATCCCAAAAAGGTATTAAACGAATCCTTATCCTAATCTAATGTTTCGCATGGATCCATTGGCTGGGATCAGTTAATTCCACTGCACTTGTTTGGCTCTTAATCCCAATAGACCTAGCTTCCCTTTCTACTACAGCTACAGTAACCCATCTTACTTCCATTTCTCTTTTGCTCATTTTTGAACTAAAGTCTCTGGTTTCATCCTTCATTGCCTATCTTTCTTTTCATATCTCACTCTATCCAACATACTTAAATTGGATTTAAATGGAATCTAATACGCTATGATTATTCTAGTGACATCAATACCTTACTATTATATGATGCAGACCACTAAGTAAGTATAGGGGAAGGGTGATTGTTTATAGCAAGCCATATTTCTCATTTTACGCATAATCAAGAAAGGGACATTAATTGGGCACTTCTTAATAATTGTCCATATCAAGTACAACTCTATATCACTTATATTTTCATGGTTCCCAATCTTATTCAGAATCATATCATCTAAAGAAATTTTATCAAATGGGTTTTTACTAAGGGTAATTATAGCTATCTATTCTACCTTGTTATAATTATCATTTATTTTCCCTAGCTCCCTAAGCACATCAATTACCCAAATACCATCCACACCTTCAACCCCAATAATTGTATTACAATGCCTATAGTAATACAAACTCTTTGCTCTTTAATTCAAGATTCTAACATTAGAGGATTATCATATACTTCCATATTAGCATAAAAACCTTGAGTAATAGAATCAAAATATTTAGTATTTAGGGTGATAAATCTTTTTAGAAGAAATAAAACACCTCAAGGAATTATTTCTCCTAGAAGTTAGCTTGGAAATTCATCCTTTGCATCATTATGGTGAGACAAGTATCCATCTCCTCATTAGCTTTCACTTCATCTCTACAACCTTTAAGTGAGTTCAAAAGTGAATGTCTTGCATGCTTCGATCGAAAGGACACAACCATTGTTACTCAAATTTCTTGGAGAAAGAGGATCTTTAATGTTAAAAAAAATAGAACATTAACTAGAAGCTCTAAAACCTTGAATCTCCTAAAATTAGAGAAATTCAAGATTTTAATAAAAAAATTAGTAGGTTAATTTTAAAAGGGAAGGTTGGAGCTTAATTAGCATGCTTTATTGTTTAGAAAGCAAAAGATGAAAATTCCAAGGATCTTAATAGAAAAAATAACACTAAAAACCCTAAGAATTTTATAACATGACTGATCAATTGTGATAACGGTATTTATACTAAGCTCGCAATAATTAGCCATTCTAACTCAATAGATGGACCATTCTAACTTAACGGTTAACCACTAGCCTAAGGTCCTAAACCTTGCCATCTTGTACCTAATAATTGACCATTTTACATGTGAAAGTTAATTGTTGGCTTCTTAATAGTTCCAAAAGGTTGCAAGACCCTAAAGAAGGCTAACAACCACTCATTTATGCAATGCTTTCTTTCTTTCAACACAATATTCAATGGAATTTGAAAGGGAATAAATTCTCTTTGCTCTAATAGGCTAATAGAAAGGTAAAGCAAGTGATTATACCTAGTCATAAATAATTAAATCATGGTATAAGGCAAGATATATAATTATTACTACTTATGTTATCAAATAGATTCCAATAATTTAAGGTCCTGTCCTTGTCTAACTTTTACTTGTACATTCAAATTCAACCTTGTTCTTCATATAACCCATTATGAAGTGACACTTTAATAGCACCTTAGCAACACACACAAGCTCCAAATCAAAAATCTTACATTCACTATATTAATGTTAAAATGACAGTCACTCGCTCACTTAATCACTTTTCTATTCCTTTCTTAGTGTCCCTTGTATACAAGTTTAGAGCACTTTACCAGTGGTAGCATTAAGTGGATAGCAACCTTCAACCTTAACCTTTAGCTAGGAATCTTATTTTGTAACTTGAATAGTAGTAACAAAAGAAGAGAAAAAGGCTATATATGAACTAAAAGTAATTTCTTTGCTTTGCATGGCTTCTCAATCCCAAGCAAAACCTTAAATTTTCCCTCAATCTTTGCCTAATAATATTACAGTCAAGTGTAGTACTAAAATTTCACATATAGAGGAATGTATGTTTCAAATGTGACAAATAATGTCATTAGGATATTAATCACCCACTAGTAATGGGTGGGTTTTAAAGTTTCAAAGTCCAATAATGGTTTCACTTCTTATAGGTAGAGTTTTAAAGATAAACTTATTTGCTTATAACACTAGCAGTAAACTCCAATCTTTAATAAGGCTCTTCCTTTTAATATTACACCTACCGTTAACTAACTAAACTAACTACATCTATTACCATCTATTAATTTATTTCTATGTATACTCAAATCGGGTATAGCATTTTGTTTAAAATAGAGTTGATGATCCTTCCATAATATCAAGACTTCTACTTAGATTTCATAAGTTTTTCATTAATAGTGTAGATTTATACTATTCTACACCTTTATTTCCTGAATCCTAAGGTAATGCACTACTAATTCATCACTAGGATTTGTTAATATGAATTTATACACTTGAAGAGGTCATCTTAACCACTATTCCACCTCATTACCCCATCTGTTATGAGACTTTAATCCTACATGTGGTCTTTAACTGACATGTTTCTACATTTATACTTAATACATACACTAGAATAGTTTCAATAAACACCTATCTAGGTAGCAAACAAAATTAGCCTAAGGGCCTTATCCACTAGGAACTTAAACTATGCCCTAATACCAACTTTGTCATAACCTATTCTTAGCTATAACCAGCATAGATCCCAATACCCAATTTTTACTAAACTTTTTTGTAGATTCCTATATTCATATAATTAGATTATAAATCAATAAGGTTACCTACAGTGTAATAAAGGAAAGAAAGTAATCATTATAGCTTGAAGGAAGTAATTCCTCTTTAATACATTTGATTTACCCTGAATGTGTCTATAATATCTTATATCTCACTATAGATATATGGGCCTTACAATACTACTCGACACTAAGTGTTGCTGCTTTAACCATATTGCATGACATAAAAAATATATGATGTTGAGTGGTGGCAAACCATTTTGTAGAAATGTATAAAATATATCAGAAAGGAATAAATCTAAGACTTAGTGATTGAATATGCTAGTACAATTGAAATTTAACATTCAAAATATATCTTACCAACTAGGTTATACTTTAGTTTCTTACTGGGTTAAGGTTTAAATTATCACATCATACAAAAGCTAGCATAACCACACTTAGTGTTTATAGTCATTAGGACTTCCTTATCCTTTAAGGGTCTCTAGTACATGTGAATAAAACCTTGTATTTTCAAGTTTAACATAAGTATTAAACAAAACATTAATCATAACAAGCCTTCTATATTGCATTTAACATTATTATAAGAAAGCTATAAACCACCCTATAACTCCCAGTTAACCTTATACCCTTCATAAGCCTATTTTTATTCTTTCTAGGTCAACCTTATACCCTTCACAAGCTATTTTTGGAATTAGATTTCAAATAATCAACATAACCTCTCATAAATTTCCACAAATGCATTAATTTCAATCATAATCCTTCCCCATACCTTATTGCAAGGTCACATTACAATTTTTAGCATAATTATATCTTAATTAATCATAAACACATTCATAGCAAATAGTAATGCTCACATACCTTGAACTCATGGCCATTTGATTCATAATAATACTATTTAATCCATTTATCATTATGTCATTAATGTGACAAGAATGAGTGATTAAGAAAGATATAATGATTCTTCTCTTACTTATTAAAGATTTGCGTTATGGCTCTTGCTATTTAGTCAATTTGATCATTACCTTTTTTTTTACTTACTAGATTTATCTTTATTTTGATATCATATCATTTGGAGCAACTACATTACATTACTATTAGAAATGAAGAAGCAATAATTGACTATTAAGGTTAATCATTTAAACCCTAACAATCGACCATTTATTAGTAGAAGGGGATCTTAGCAAAAGCCTAATGTATCGATCGTTCTTTTTTACTAAGCTTTAACATAACTCGCATTACAAAACTATTATTCACAAGGAGCTTTTACCCTTGTAACTCCATCATTCCTTATTTTATACTTACCAAATCATCAATACTTCCTAAAGGAAACTAATTTAAGTTGTTTATGCTATTAAATTCACTTAATATATTATTAACTCAAAGATTCCTTAAGATGCAAGAATTTATCACATTTTCTAAAAATGCCAAAACTCTTGCATAATCAAAGATTAACTTTGGCTAAAAAAATATTGTAAGGGTTAAATTCATTGCTCTTCCACCCTAATCATCCAAAATTTCAAGAGTTATTAGTTAAGGTTGCATTTCCTCTCTTAATCTCAAAATGAGCTTCATCCCATACCAATAGAGGAAAAATGTTCAAAATTAACAATGGTATGATGATTCTAGCTTAATCCTTTACTCTCCCATCATGACTTCATAAAAATTTATAAGGAAGTAGGAAGGCAGAAATGGAAGAAGAAGAAAGTGAGAAGGGGGCTTCTAGGAAGAAGGGGAAATGAGGGGAAAGGCTGGGATAGGCCTTTTATAGGCAATAAAGGCATTTTTATCATATGTTAAAAAAATTTCTACACTTAGCTATATACTCCTTCCCCATCTTCAACTTTTGATTTATTTATATTTTCCATCTCCCTTCTCTTTTCTATATTCATCCTATATTTTAAGGTTTAGTTTAAATTAATTATAACTACTCTATTACTTCAATTACTATGCTTAAATTCTAAAGGTGTAACATTAACAAGGCCTTCTTTAGTTGTGTAGCTACTTAAGTCATTCATTGTCTTGATGGTGATAGCTTTATTTGGTCAATAAAGGCTTTTTTAAGACGATATTACCACTACACTATTATGTCTTTTTTAGTTAACAAAAATTTTAAAGTTGGTTTCCTGTGTACTCATTGTCCAAAAAGTGAAAAGTAAAGTTTTCATTTTCACAAGTTAATAGCTAAGAAAATGCATGCAATTTGAAGAAAAATTAGGACTTGTAACACATATAAATATATAAGAATAGCAAAGGAACTTCATGATAGTTAAAAAATAACAAATTAACATAATATGCCTTCCTTAAATCAAAATTACATACATATCAAATACATCACACCCCTATTCATTCTTATATATGCTATGAAATGGAAAAATTATATATTCTAAATATTACATGCTAGTTATGAAAAAATAATTTGACCCGAACAATTTATCATGATTTTTCATGGCAATTTCACACAATCTTAGAACCATTGGAAATGTCAAAGGAAATTAGCCATTTTCTAATAGTCTAATATGCAAACCAAGCTTGAGTTTTATATTACTCAACTTAACATGTTCGTAAGCAATAACCAACCTAAAATAAAAAAAATTATTTTTTTATTTTTTTATTTTTACTTTTTATGTTTCAATAATATAATAGATAAAACATTTAATTATGGTAGTAATTGTTAAAGTTACATGAATTAAGTAGTATAGTGCTTTGATTGAAGTAATTAACTTTCTAATACTTTTTACTTTTTATTAAGTATAATTATTGACATTATGTGATAATTGAGTAAATATTTTTGTTAAATTTTGAAATAATCTATCGATTTCCACTTCCTTACAAGTGTAGTTGTAATAAAAATTGAATAAATCTAGCATCGTGCTAAAAATATGTATCTTGAGTTTAAAATTTAAATAGTTATAATTTCATACTTGATTGTTCATTTGAGCTAAATTTTATATTGATTTCAAGTAAATTTCCAAGTTTTCTCTATCGATAAAATGTTATCCTTCTAGAATCATGAAAAATGATCATTTTCATAAACTTTTTTTAATTATTTTTTTATCTCTCATTATTATTTTCCTGACTTTAGACTTTCCAATAACATTTTAGTAAACACATAAGACATCTAAAACTAAGATACAATTTAAAAAGCTATACAAATGAAACATAAATAAAAATTTCTTAAAAACTAGCAAAAAATTAGAGAAATAAAAAGGGTAAAGATCTAAGAATTATTGAAGCAAGAAAGGCACATTTTATATTTTAAACTCACTTCATGCTAAATACTAATTGAAAGAGTATTAGTAGTTTGTTAATGTGTAGTGGAAGACGGAGTAAGATCTAGTGTTATATAAAGGAAACTGGACAAGGATAGAAAATAAGGTTGAAAACAAGCAATATTATAATAAATTATCACTTGTGTCACAAATTATGTTATAAAAATTTAAAAACATTGATGATTTTATTGATCTCTTGTGATAGGAACAAAAAAAAGATTAAACAAATGTGCAAAAAGCTGAAATATTTATGCCACATGTAATGCCATGGGAAAACTTTGCTCGTGACATAATGTCACTTATGCCGTAATATAAGTAGGAAAACTTTACTAATGATAAAGTATCACTTATGCTACAATATAATAAGTAAAAATTTTTATTTGTGATGAATATACATATAAAAAATACCAAATTGAATGAGTTTCCTGCCTACAATTTGAAAGGATAAAATAAAATTCAAAGGAATAAATATATAATTATATGGGCTCATTCAGTGAACTGAATAAGATTGATGTGTCATAATCAAATTACTATATTATTATATATTTATTTATATAAATATATATATTAAAATAATATTAATAATATCAAATTATTAGGTAATAATAAGTTTTACATTCATCACTACTATTAAGAAAACTTTCATTAAAAATTAAAAATAATAATTATGAAAAATTATATAATTTTTAATAATAATTAAATTATCATGTTAAAAAATATTTAAGTAAATTATATTTAAGGTGTGATATATATAAAATAATATAAAATTTCATTTTGGTCCCTTAGTAATTTCACTTGCATCAATTTCATTTCTTGCAAATATTTTATATCAATTTTATCCCTCATTAATAATAATTTAATTAATTCTATCTAATCATTAGTATTCCTATTCATAGGTTGATGACTTTATAGGTGGAAGTATAAAAATAAAATATAAATAATATATAAGAAATAAAATTAATACTAATGAGTCAAATGATTTGAATTATATTTGTAAGGGACAAAAATGTATTATAAATAAAAAATTAAAGCTAAAAAAATAATAATTTATATATTAATTTATAATTAAAATTAAAATATATATGATAATTTAAATTTATGATTTATAAGTATTTATTTCTTGTAATTTGACTTTTTTAAAGAAATTTTTAGAAAATAATAAAAAATTGCTCAAAAATATTAAAATTTTATTTTTACTTTGTAATAACTTAATTAACAATAATTAATTAAAAAACCATTAACTTGGAATTGAACTTATTTTGTAATAATTTAATTATGAGAATTGTAATCATATATATTGACAAAAAAATACATATAAGTATGATTTGCTAGTTTATATGTGTGTAATATATATAATTTTAAATAACGAGCTATAAATTCAAACATTTTATTTGTAAGATAATATATATAAGAATATTTTAATGTAATACTATTAATTGAAAATTTTATTTTATTTTAAATGGTTGAGTTTAACCTTATAGTCTTAATTTTAGGTCCAATTTTTGTGATCACTTTTGTGGACTGAAAATACCTAATGAACTGATATGGTTAGTAGTACTTTAACCTACTAGACTTTTGACGGATGAGCCTAATAAATTTTTCTTATTTAATCAAATTAGATCCTCTTAACCACTCTACACTCTAATACCATATGTAATCTAAAATTCTTGTAAAACCAAAATAACTTACATAGACTAAGAATATAAAATACATAATTTCAAATAAATAACTCATTAGTATTAGCCATGATAAAATAAAGATCACTTGATGAATAGAATGTTTAATTAATTAAAGAGAATATTCTATTTTTCTTAGAATTTGATGATATGGATATATATATGAGTTGTAT
Source organism: Sindora glabra (assembly GCA_020226215.1). Classification (NCBI taxonomy): domain Eukaryota; kingdom Viridiplantae; phylum Streptophyta; class Magnoliopsida; order Fabales; family Fabaceae; genus Sindora; species Sindora glabra. Next base: position 79,651,155 of record CM035228.1, read on the forward strand.
TAGAGATAAGTTAACCAAGATTAAAAAGAAAGATGCTACTTGTAATTATGATCTTTTAGAAATAGTTCATATTGATATATCTAAACCATACTCTCTTACTATTTGTGGTTGTCATTGTTTTATCGTATTCATTGATGACTTTTCTTGATATAGCTATCTCTATTTGATAAAAGAAAAGTCTAATGTACTTGAGAAATTCAAAATTTTCAAAATTAAGGTTGAAAATTAATTAGGAAAAGTCATTAAGATTATAAGAAGGGTGGTGAATATTATGACAAACATGATGTGTATAAGTAACACATAGGACCATTTTCTAGTTTCTTTTACAAGAATGTGGAATTATTCCATAATATACCATGCTTAATAGTCCTGAGCAAAATGACATCATAAAATGGCACAATCAGACTCTTAAGAACATGATCAGGAGTATGATGAGTGATTTATCTAAATTTCTCTAATGCAAGCATCAAAACTGCCTTGCACATCCTTGGTTATGTTCCTAGTATGTCAGTACCTGAAACACCCTCTAAGTTTTGGACTAATAGAAAACCTAGCTCAAATCATTTTTAGGTTTGGACTTATCCTTTCGAGGTGAAGATTTTTGACCCATTAGTGAAAAAACTTGATCTAAGATCTATTTGTTGTTACTTCATAAGGTATCCATATCGTGCAACAGGATACAAGTTCTATTGCCTTATAAAAGGTATAAGAAAAGTTAAATATATGACTACTAAATTTCTTAAGCTTGATTTTATTGATTTATCATTAGATTCAAGGCATATTGAATCATAAAATGAGCCAATTTTGATCATTATTCTACTATTTTACCAAGTTAGAATATTGTACCTCCATCTATTTGAGCTGAGATACAAAATAATCAAAATGTTAAGCTTAAAAAAAATGTGGAGACTTTTACAATTGTTCCTACTAAAGATCCTTAACCTATTCAACTTGTAAAGTAAATCCCAGTTAAAAAGTTAGTTAAATAAAGAAAAGCAACAATTTAAATGATTATTACATCTATCTTGGAGAGAGTGAATATAACATTAGAGATATTGTTAATCTAATTTCATACAATCAAGCATTAAATAATTAATAATCTAATTTATGGGTGAACACTATAAATGAAGAAATTCAATCCATAATCAAGAATGAAGTATGAAAACTTATTAAGCTTCTAGAGAATTATAAGATAATTGGCTGCAAATAGGTATACAAGACTAAGAAAGACTTAAGTGGTAATATTGAACGTTTTAAAGCAATATTAGTAGCTAAAGGCTTTACTCAAAGAAAGGGAATGATTACACTAAAACCTTTTCACAAGTATATTTTAAAAACTTATTCAGGATTATTATAGCCTTAGTTACACATTTTTATTTGAAGCTTCACAAGATAGAAGTTAAAACAACCTTTCTAAATAGTGAACTTGGGGAAGATATATATATATATGAAACAACCTAAAGGGTTTCAAATAAATGGAAGTAAGCATATGGTGTGCAAGCTACAAAAATGAATATATGGTTCAAAATAGGCATCCTGATAATGGTATTTAAAGTTTGATGAGTTAGTCATATCTATAAGCTTCATTAAAAATAAAGTAAATTAGTGTATTTATTTTAAAGTTAATGGAAGTACCTTCATTTTCTTGATCTTGTATGTTAATAATACTCTATTAGTGAGCAATAGTTTAACATTGCTACATGATACTAAACAAATATTATCAAGAGCTTTTGACATGAAGGATCTTGGTAAGGCATCATTTGTCTTAAAGATCCAAATTCATAGAGATAGAACTTGTAACTTGTTAGGATTGCCTCAAAAAGCATACATTGACAAGTTTCTTGAAGGATTTGAAATACAAAACAATAAAATAAAGGATGTTCCAATTACCAAAGATGATAAGTTTAGCAATAAATAAGGCCTAACAAATGAGATAGAGAAAGAGTTAATGCAAAATGTTCCTTATGCAAGTGTAGTATAAAGTTTGATGTATGCTTAAGTTTGCAATAGACTAAATTTATCTTTTATGGCTAGTGTTCTTGGCAAATATTTGTCCAACATAAAAAAGATCATTGGTATGCTATTAAGAAAGTTATGAGATACTTGTAGAAGACCAAAAATTATATGCTCATTTATAACAAGGTTAATAACCTATAAGTAGTAAGGTATTCGAACTTAAATTTTATTAGATGCTCTAATAATATGAAATCTACTTCAAGTTATATTTTCATGATGGCTGAAGGTGCTATATTTGGGAAAAGTATTAAGTAAACATTAATAACTTCTTCCACCATGCAAGTAAAATTTATTGCTTGTTACTATGCTACTTCACAAGTTATTTGGTTGAGAAATTTTATTTTAGGATTATAGATCATTGATTCTTTTGCTAGACCTTAAAACTTTATTGTGATAATAGTGCTACAATTTTATTTGCTAAAAAAAAGTTCTAATGGATCCAAGCATTTAGAGTTGAAATACCTTATAATCAGGGATCTTATGAAGAAAAGGGATGTAGTGGTAGAGCACATTCATATAATTGCTATGCTAGCAAATACAACCTTTCAAAAAGATATTAAGACCACAAGATTTGTAGGTTCATGTAATATCTTTGGTTAGAGGGAGTTATTTCCATTTATATTACTAGCTTTTATGAAATTTTTTATATGTTCCTTTCTTATATCTTCACATATGCTTATTGGTACATTAATTATAAATTTATGTTATCTTTGTTGATGCATGCATCATTTGGTTTTAATGTACCAAGATTATTATAATTTTATGAAGGTTAAAATTTGGTACCAATCGTTAGTTCCTAAGCTTAGTTATTTGTCTCGAAATTAACACCATTTTAGGATTTATAAGATGATCTAGCTTTGCATGTTGCTAGCTAATTTCTTATGTCATATTGAGTTTATTTAAGAAATTGTCAGGACTGACATGAAAGATAAGTATGATCCAATCATAATTTTTAATACTATCGTTCATGCTATTCTATTACATCAGTGACTAAGTATGTGTAATTTATGATATTTTGCAACCATGGAGGGCCTTGTATTATTAAAGAATATGACTGCCACCATGATTTTATATCATTAACTACATAAACTTAGTCAAATTTTTAAGCATTAGTTAAACCCCGCTGTCTAAGTATGAATGTGAGCTCCGTCAGGTATGTCCTGAACTGTTGTTGCATTTGCTGCTACTACTAAGTAAGGTGTTATTGTTGTTGTTGCTGAGCAAGCTGTTGTTGTTGCTACTACTGCTCTTGAATCAACAATTGACTCTGTTGAAACTCCTCTCGACACTACTGCAGCTGCTCCCATAACTTAGACACTTGGGACATGTAATGGGAGCTCTCCCTAGAGCTAGAGGTGCCTAATGAATGGTACGTCTAGCTAGCCAGCACATGACCGACCGTTTTACTGTATCCTCGGCAAGTGCCAAACACCTCATCAGTAATGGTAGCCTTATCGATTCGCATAAGAGTATTAGACGAGTTAGTGGATGATACACTAGATTATGCATATTGGGGCATCAGTTCAGTCATCCTCGTCTTGAATTTTTAAAATAAGAATTAATTATACAAACTACAAGAAAATTTATATCATTAAAATATAAAATTTAAGGTACTTATAAACTGCTTTGCAGGGGTCGGAAGCACCCACTCCCCTTCCTATATGTGTGTTAGTCCTTAAAATTCTCTAGCACCAACTGTAGCTTACCAATATATTTATTTCTCTATTCATATTTTACAAGAAAAAGAAAGGATAAATATAATTATTGAATTAGTAATAGATTATACATTTAAATAATGAATAATAAGTTGAATTACCTTATCATAACAACATTTAACAATGGATTTCAATCCATGCTAATCATTCACCACCTTCTTTGCTCAATTATCTGCATTTCTTGTAGATAACTCTTGCAAAGTAAGAATTAATCATATAATATAGTTACATTTACAATTTAAATATATGAAATACTAACATAATTTTATTCATGCTTACCCTATAAACATCACTATCGAAGAAATCCACACACCTCTGCCATGTTTGGGACAAGATAGATCATGGCACAAAATGCCTTCTAATAATGGATTTCGATCCATGCCGATCATTCACCACCTTCTTTGCTTGATTATTTGTATTTCTTGTAGACAACTCTTGCAAATTAAGAAGTAATCATATAATATAGTTATATTTACAATTTAAATATATGAAATACTAATATAATTTTATTAAATATCATGCTTACCCTGTAATTGTCACTGTCGAAGAAATCCACACACCTCTGCCACATTTAGGGTAAGACAAATCACGGCACAAAATGCTTAGCATAGTCCAGGTTGAAATCCTGGTCCCGATTGCCCCTGTGCTCTAGAAAATTCCTATTCAACCTGTACTTCTAATCTCTGTACAAGTTGGTACCATTCTGCATCAAGCCACTTAGTGCTCTATCCCATTTGGCCTCAGTGATGCCTTGGAACTTAAAGTGGGACTGTAGTAAAAGATATTTAACAAATTAGTGAGAATTATGTCCAAAAATTTCAAAACCAAATATAACTAAGTTAAGATAAGGAAGAGATGGATACTTATGGAGACCTCCTGCATAACCTTGTCTTGCAATTGTTGGGGTTGCCATGATTTATAATAAGATGGCACATATGCTCGAATGATACTGTCAATGTCACAAGTAAAATGGTTAGCATTTTCCCTAACCGAATGCCATGTACCAGTTGTATCGAACTATATAGGTACCGGTCTCCCCCCACTCCTCTCTATCTTTTCGTGTAGCCTGAGGGACCTATTCGGACCCTTATTTCTCAAAGCTACAACTTTGATGGATATCAAGAAGTATTAATACTATAAAATCATATTTAATAGATAATTAACATAAGTGTGGACAATTATAAAATATACTTGATCTTTCACATTACGAGGGAATGTGAGTGGGCTAACATGGAGGTTCCCTTCCAGCGTCACCTAAACCTCCATGGTGTCATGCCTTGACATCCATCATGACTAGAATAATACATATTATGTAAATATTTAAGAGAAAAACCCACAATTGAATTAGATGAGAAGATACAAATTATTATATTCATATAAGGAAATTACACAATAACTCTTACACTATTGTGAGTTATCATGCAAAAAAATAATTTTGTTTCCTAATATAATTTAGTGTCGGTAGACCTAATAGACTCATTCCCATGGTCGTCTATTTGTTCACCATCATTAAATTGTACAAGCACATCCTCCATATAATCTTCAATTGTTTTATTTTTGAAGTTGTCATCATCATCAATAAAAACATCCACTCCTTTTGTCATAAATATAGTATTCCTAGAAGGTGAAATGATTAAAGGATCATTTCTCTAATCCCTTAAGTTAACTAAATGAAAATCTCCAAGACCAACTATGAGGTTGAAATTTAAGGAGTTTCTTTCCTGCAAGAATGACGAGTCTTGTACATTGACATCATTGTCAAGTAAATCCCATATGTTACAATGCACAATAGTATGGATGACCCTCCAATTTAGCTCATTAAGAAGATCATCGATATAAAAAACTTATTATGTTTAAGTTGTAAGAATGAAAGGCTCATTTCTATATCATTGCCTACTAACAAAGATGCTTATAATGTTCTTATCAATGCAAAGCTTCTTCTTCCTAGGATCAATATCATACCATTTGCATTTAAATAAACTCACAGTATTGTTGTTTAATAAGTCAGCTCTATAATTCCTCCAGTACACCATAAAATATGTTGCCATCAACCCCCAAAATGGAAATGCCATTGTTTTGTATTTTATGCTTCACATCCCGAATTTCAATTACGAAACACACTCCATTACCAATACATGTTGAGTATATCATAATAGTAAAATTAAGGCTGAAAACTAATGATAGTAGCTCTTCAATGACTTTGGGGGAACCATTTCTATGTAAATGGTACATTTACGAAAATAGCATTTCTATGAAGAGTTAAATTGAAAAAAAAATTACAAATAGGGAACAACATTTACATGATTGATATAATATGTTTGGAAGGAACAAACTTTTACCTTAGAGTAAAACCATGCAAGAAATTTTGTTCTTTGTAACTTATCTATGTTATCAACACCACTTTGTTCGAGCTCTTATCAATGCTCACTACAAAATATATGTATTTTAGTTTATTGTAATTATTTAGGAGAAATGTACAAATAAATATGAAAACTTGCCAAAAATATTTTTCAATCTCCATGCAGTTGGCAACATCTCGATCCTTCCTATCAAAATGAGATACGATCTTTTTTCCTAAGGGTCGATATTGAGATCGAAACACTAACAATGCCCTTTTATATGTTTGGATGCTACATCCTAGTTGTTAGGATCGGGAACCAAACAAGTGCAATGAAATAAACCTATCCCAGCTAATGGATCCATGTAAAATGTTAAGTTAGAATAAGGATTCATTTAATACCTTTAGTGATGACTCAAGAACTCGGTCATTGATTACCTCTTTAGCTTCCTTTTGGCCAAAGACTCTGAGGTATCCACACGAACCCGTGACTCACTGATGAATGTCCATATGAACACCGTTTGGAATTGTTCTCCTTTACCTCGTAGTGCTAGCTACGCCTGCTAGTTACGCCTCTTCAAGGGTTTTTGGTCAAGGAGAGATGTTAAGATTTTTCTATGCTTGGGATGCATGAATAATAATCCTATTATTGCTCAACAAGCCTATTTAAATAGATGCATAGAAAATCTTAACTAATTGGGTTTTGTTCCATGTATAATTATGAGCTTATTATTGGGCCTTATAATTATAACATGGAATTCTCAAATATTAGGCCTAAACAATTTGGTCCATTAATTCCAAATCTACTAGGTTCTAAGTATGCGACCCTACAGGCTCTCATTACGTTGGCAAAGATCATTAATTATATTAATGATCATAAACAATGAGCAGTGTCTAGTAACATATCATTGTTACCCAAGTAATGAGAAAGTTAGTAATTTAACTAAACCTTTACACGTGATCATCATCTATGTCTTTTTGTCCTAAACATCTAGATTGAGCGCGAGACATGGACCGTGTCATTCCCGTATAGCCAAATCTTAAGGTTTCTTGATCTGTAAGTAAGTTAACTGAAGCAAATGTAATTGACATCCCATGTCAATTTATCTGAGCATGGCTATACATTTTCTCAGTTTTACTTAGTCAAGAGACCCACAGATGTTACTCCTATTATATAAGAGGGACAAATTCCATCTTGATCACACAAACCCCTCCGCATGATATGTGACATATCAATAACTACCCTTGCATTCACTCAACCATGAGTGATATAGAATAGTATCAAAATATGAAACTCACATGTAGGGAACCTTGACGATCTCAGGTCAAAGGACCATATTAATAATGATTACTAAGAATCACTCATGACACTCATATAATGATCCATGTAGTGTTCTTAGGATGGGTCGGTCCATTATACAAGTTCTCTAACTTATACTCATGTGTAAACTTAATATCTCATATAAGTCACAACATATGCTAGTCTTAACATATCAAAGCAACCTAATCCACAATGATATATGATTAGGGACATTTAAGAATATAATTATTCTAAGATTATTATCATAATTAAATATATTATGCAGATAATATATATAAATATAATAATTAGAATTGCCATTAAAATAACACAATTTAAATTTAGAATCATCAATATGATTAGTTTTAGGGCATATACACTAACATTAGTTTGGGTTTGGTCGATTGAATCTAGTTTCCACCCCTTTTAGATATATGGAACAAAATGTCAATGCCTTATCAACAACATATCCTTTTGCAATCAAACCCTTATATCAAGCACGATTCCTGATATAATCCTTTAACTTTTTATATATCTCTTATATGGCTACATCCATTGAAAATGAATGAGACCACCTTGCAATGCTTTGTTGTGTAAATGCATTAACAAGTGGACCATTATATAAAAGAATGTCAAAGGGTATATCCTTTCAAGCTTGCATAAAATGATGATAATATCTTGCATGGCTTGTAAAACATCCCTCCTACTAAGAGTTCTAGCGTATATTTGGTTGAAAAAATTGCACAACTCAACAATCAGATATGATAATTCCTTCGATAAAAATGCTCGGATTGAAGGTCCTAACAACCTCTACATAATAACATGACAGTTATCTAATTTCAACCCTTTTAGCCTTACATCACAATTGGTCACATTCTTCTTAAAACTCCCAGCAAACCCATCAGGAAATTTCATATTTTTTATAAACTTGAAAAATCATCATCATTCTTCCTAATTGAAAGTGTATGCAGCATGTGGTTTGAAAAGCTAGCCCCTCTCTTCATGTAGATGTAAGTCTGGCCTTATCTTCATGTCTGCCAGATCCCACCTCTCATTATTTGTATCCTTTATTTTATGTTTAATATCCAATAGTGTACCCAGAATACTGTCACATACATTCTTCTCAATGTGCATCACATTAATATTGTGCCTCAAGATCATTGTTAACCAATACGGGAGGTTAAAAAGTATACTTCTCTTACTCTAATTAAATTCATTAGCACCCCTTTTCTGCTTTAAACTGCCAAACTGAACATGTTTACTAGAAAGTCTCTATGCCACCTTATCCAACTGGTCCATGAAAATTTCATTAGTAAGAGAACAAGGAAAGGCTTTCCTCTCTAGCTTCCCATTGAATTCCTTTCGATTTCTCTATGTGTGACTTCTTGGAAGCCAATGACGATGGCCAACATAAACAATTTTCCCCTTAACTTAAATCAATGAAGTATTGTCATTGCACATAAAATATGTTTAACAATCCTGTCCACTCCACCCAGACAGACTGTTTCAAGCAAAAAAATCATTTATAGTCCATAACAAAATAAGCCTACATGCTAAACATAGTACTTGTATTAGCATTTCAAGTCTTAACGCCTTTCTCCTAAAGATGCCTTAACTCTTTTACAATCAGTCTTAGAAAGACGTCTATATCCTTGCTTGGTGACTAAGACCCCAGTATTAATAAAGTTAACATAAAAAAATATTGAGATATGCAAATCCATGGTAGTAAGTTATAGGTAGTCACAACCACTAGTCACATATTGTATGCCAAGTTCCTATCACTAAAAGAATTAAATCCATTAGCACTTAAGGCTAGCCTAACATTTCATAGGTCAGTGAAAAAATCAAAATGCTTCTTATTAAATTCTTGCCAAGCTTCCCTATCAACAAGATATCATATAACCTTATCCTTTGTTGACCTATTAGTATGATGCCATGTCATATCATTTGCAATATGCCTCGACCCATACAATCGCTTGAATTGAGGAGTCAGTGGAAAATACTGAAACACTTTTTGAGACACCTTTTTCTTTTTCATGTTTTTATCAACCCGTCGGCTCTCCCCACAGATTGGACAATTATTCTTTGAAGCATCTTCTTTCCAAAAAAGTGCATAATCATGCTTACACATATGGATTGACTCATATCCCAACCCTAACTTATTAAGCCATTTCTTTGCACCATAATATAACTCAAGTAATTTATTGTCCATCAGAAGTGCCTTTTTCAACAACTTTAAGAGAGTTTCACTAGAAAGTTTAAGGTTGAGAATGATGTACAGCCCGAATACAGTTCTATTTCCATTTGTGCAAATAAATTATTACAACCACTATGATTTAATCCAATGTCCCCCTCAAATACGTCCTTATTCCTCTCTCCTTCATCACGAACTATTTCTTCAATTTCGTGAGGACCAATAAAATCATGTATAATATCCACCATCTCATCCCTATCATTAGGAGATACCCCCTCATTCCTTGAGAAGTGGAAACACCTGCTTCACCATGGTGTACCCAATTTATGTATAATGGATGAAATCCATTATCTATGATATGTGCCTCTAATGTTCCTAAATTTTGGAACAATAGTTTCTCACACTTCTTCCATGGATATCTCATTAAGCCCTTTTCATCAACAAAGTTTTTAGCTCTATTAACAAACACCATCGCACCATTTCAATACTCATTTGACAAGTGATTTCACAGATGGATCCAGCTTTTATCTGTAGACATCATACCATTAAATAGGAAAAAAAATAACTTCATATGGAATTAAAGGTTGGGATCAATGTTTGTTATGTGTCTTAAATCCACCGTATCACTGCAATTCTAAAAGGTAGGATCCTATCCCATTTGAAATATTTTTGTAGTTATTAATTCATCCACACTCCTTGTTTCTTCCATGTAGAAATTTTGGCAATATCTCCCTATAGTTCTCTAAATGTGTAAACTATACATCAGTGTAGTTCAAACCTAGAAAATAGTTAGGATGCTAAAAAAATTCTATAGTGTGAAATGAGAGCTAGATAAATTCTTAATAATAACTACAGGACATATCCTAAATTGTCTAACTTTGTAGGACAATTCAAGGGTTAGTTGACATATAGAGATCAACTAACCCTTAAATAGGTCTAAGCTTACTATGCAAATACAATTCTATTTAAAATTATTGTAAAAATTTATTTATAATAATTTTAAACTTACATTACAACATTTTATGAGTGCCATTATTCTAGTGTGTTATTATCTATACAATTAGTTATTTTAAATATCCACATAAATTTTCACTATTTAATAATTTGGAAATAGGAATTTAATTTTGTAACCTACTCTACCACATTCATAAGATGTATAACTCAACTCATTTGCCTTGACGTATATTTTATAAGTACTTAACTCTTTTGAACAAACATATATCTTATGAGTACATATATATTTTCATAGGTTCAAAGTTTTCGAGTTTCTATTAGTGTACAATCATCAAATTTATTTTGATTGTATTTTTTACAAGAATTCTTATTGATGTAGAAATTTAAATCGTCATAATCTTTTTTAAAATTCAAACTCATATGTAATCCTATTGTCAGTACTTTATAATTTTCTTAAAAGATATAATTATATGTAATCTTATTGTTACCACCACTCTATATGTAGTTGTTATATAAATTTCTTATTTTTATCATGCATAAAATATCCAATATTATTATTGAATATATAAAAAATATAATTTCAAATATTTAATATTCAATATTAATATATTCAAATGAATCATTTTAATGTATTTAATTTTCAAATATTTAATACTTTTAATTGATGTTTTCAAATAGGTTTCATCTTATAAAAAATTCCATATTGTATTTAAAAATATTGGCATAGAATAAATACAAATGATCAATATTGAATAGATATTAATTTTATACAAAATAAAAATGTTAGATATTGTATAAATTCATAGATAAAATGAAAAATTATCTAGAAATTATAATAAAACCTATTTGAATTATTGTTGATTGGTTATTATTTTTAATACATTTCCAATTCAAACATTGAAAATATAGGCATCTGAATACATATTAATCATTATTGAATAAACATTATATATTGTTATGAAATTTGTGTGACTTGTAATCCTTATTAAAGTATATATTCATATGAAATTGTTATATTAGTACATAAATTATAATATGAAATTTCTTTTCTATATTGATAAATGTTTTTTATTTTAATCAATATACAATGTTATGAAGTATTTATGATAACAAAAATTGAAAAAAAATTCTATTTGAATTTTTTAATTAAAGAATTAAAAATAATAAATATTTCCATTCACAATCTATCATGTGATAAATTTCATATAGTAATTTATTTTCATTTAATTTTATATTAAAAAATATTTCATGCAACAATTTATCTTCATTTTTTAATATAAAATTTTTTCCATAAATTGTTATATGAACTATTCATTAAAAATTACATAAGAATCATTATTGAATGATAATTTGTTTTTATTTTAGTTAATATACATTGTTATGAAATTTTTATGAATTATGATCCTTGTTAAATTGTATAATCATATGAAATTGTATTATATTGTGAGAAATTCTAAAGATATGTCTTGAATTTTTTAATATTATTGTTCAATATAAAAAAATTCATTATTAAATACAATGTTTCCATCAAATATTGTATTAGGATTTACTTTCTTTATTATACATTTTCTTTGAAGTATGTTTATAAAGTTATATTGAAAAATTTATCAATATACTTAAAACTTTATTTTTGTGTGGATATATTTTTTTAAAATATTTATAAAATTATTCTAATTTTGTATATTACTATGTTTTAACAAAATTAAAAAATTTTGCATTCTAAAACTACATCCTAAATTTTATTTACAGAACAATCTACCTAACTGAATAATCTATACATATATCGAATTTTGCAAAACTACAATTTTACTCAGCAATATAACAATAATAAAATTTATATTTATAAATTACACAGGAAAGTAAACTTATATAAACACATTTAACATATAAATCCAACTAATATTAATTTCATGCTAAAGATGTCATACCATTAAAATAAATTAATTCATTACATATTATTATAGCAGATAAATTCATATCAGATTATTCATCTCATAAATTATATAATAAAATAAAATCTTACAAAATTTAATACACATACCCCACTAAAATAAATCTACTAATCAAATATCATTGAACCAAACACAAATAATAATAAACAACAACAATATCTAATAAAATAAAATAATATACAATATATAAAAATAATAATATTATATTACTAAAAAATATAAATATAAATATATTAAAACATAAAAAACATACCTGAATCTCTAACTTTAACTTCCCTCCTCACCATGCAAAAATAAGGCTAAAAGCGTAGCCAAGGTATTTATAAACTAACCTTTCAACAATGATAAATTTCTTGATCATCGCTAAAGGGTTGTCACTGAAGGCTGGCATTGAAAGTTGTGTTAGTCTTTCAACGATGATAATGTTGTTATTGAAAGCTTCAACAACAACTTTCAACAACGACAAGTGTCATCGCTGAAAGTTTAAAAGCTTTTGTAATAATAAATGTTGTCACTGAACTATTTTTGTTTTCCACCCATTTAATTCGCAGTGGTGCCATTTTATTACCGACAATTATGTTGTCAATAAAAGTCATTAAATTTTACAACGATGACCAAATATTTGTCATTGTTGAAAATGTCATCGATGTTGATCTATTTTATTGTAGTGGCAGCAAAGATGGGTGAATTGTTTTCATATTCCACTTAAACTTTAAAGTAAGTAATGGAGGCTACTATATTGTTAAAACTTTTGGACTACAAATGAGATCACAAATAGAAAAGTCTCCAACATGTGGGAATTTGCAATCTTCAAATTGCTAATGTATTATACATATGTTTCTAAATTTAGTTTAGGTATTACATTATAAAATATAATGATTTTATTTTAATGTTGTATTCATGATTTAGTGCATTTTCAGTTTAAGTTGATGTCCATTTTTTAAACATATATATGTAATATTTTGAAAAGCAATAAAAATGTTGGATGAAATTTTTAGAATTGTTTGTCTCACCTATCTCATCTGTTTGTACTTTCAAAATTAATTGTTTAATGACAATTAAATTTATATTAAATTTGTATGTTTGAAATTTGGATTACAAAAAAAGATGATTGAGACACAAATAACTGATAATTTATTTATACTATAAAATAGATGATCTCAACTAGATTGCTAATTACATTGCAACTTTATATCAATTAAATTTACACTAAATTTGTGTAAAATCTCAACTACTCTTAGCTATTTGACTACAAATAGTGCAATTGATATAAAAAAATTCCCTATGATAAAAAGTCAATCCTTTTCAAATAACCAACATTTTAGTATATTATAATGTTAGTACCTAAATAATTGATATTTAAAATAATAAGAGAGGTGACATTTTTTGAAAATATAAGAAAACACTAGAATTTGGTTTTTTAAAAACCAACATGTTTTCATCCCTTGAGAATTTAGATATTGATTCATAAAATAACTAAAATCTTGGAATGGTGACATTTTTGAAGATATAAAGAAACTTTAGACGTTAGCTCTTAAAAAAATTAATATGTTTCATTCTTGCTAGACTTTAGATGTCAATTTCTAAAATAAAAACTCATAAGAATAGTGATATTTTAGTATCTTATTTTTTTCTCTTCATTATCCCTCTCACTTTTTTATTATTTGTTTCTAAACTTAATCTCTGTCTTCATCCAACTCTCTTTACAAAAACTTAAATCTTACTCCATCCTCCATCTTAGGTTAGTAAGCTACTGATATTTCTTTAACTTACATTGTGCATAAAGCAAACATCCTACTTCAAGCCACTAGTTCAAAATATAAGAAGTGTATTTCTTGCTTCTATTTCTCATATTTTTGTCCCTTCTATTTCTTTGATTTTTTATGTAGGTTTTTTGAGAAAATTTTATTTATGTCTTCTTTATATAACTTCAAAGATTGTATTTAAGTTTTGAATGCTTTTCATGTGTTTGATAAAATGTTGTCACAAAGTTCAAAGTCAATCGAATAATGATGAGAGATAGAAAAAAAGTGAAAAAAAGTCCATGAAAACAACTATTTTTCTTAACTTCAAGAGGGCAAACACCTTTAACAGCTTACAAATGGATAGATTTCAAAAATTTACATAAAAAAATTCCAAACAAACAACCAAGCATGAAGTTATGGCCTTTCAAAGTTTTTAACTCAAAATACATATTTTTAGTGGGTGTAAGGTTTATTTAATTTTTATTATAAATATTCTAATAGGAAATCCAAAAATGATATTAAAAATATTATGTAAACATTTTATGTTGATTTAGAAAAAAGAAATGTAAAAAAATTAAAATATTTTTAAAAGAAAAGACATAATTTTTTTTGTAAAAAAAGCTGACATGATTTGTAAAAAATTTGATGTGGAATATAAAAATTTTAAATAATGCTAAAAGAAAATATGTCATTTTTTTATGTTAAAAACTAACATGTACCCTTTTTTCACATCAATTAATTGATGTTAAAACTAATATATAACAATGCTTGATTAGTTGAAAATTGATAAGTAATCTATTAAATATACAATGTCCATTTGCAATTTTACAATAGCATAGGTAAATTACATTCATTCTATTAAAATTTAATTAATGTATTTCATTTTATTTTTTGAAGCATACATTCACTTCCATACTTCTTAAGATAGAAAAAGTTAGTGTAAATTTAAATTAAGTGAAAAAAGGTGATTAAGAGATGCTAACATACACACACACACACACACACACATTATACAAGAGTTTAATTATAATTCAACAAAATATTATTAGAGAATATAATTGTATTATAATTGTTGTTTGAGCTTAATTGCAAATCTCATTGAAAATAGATGGATACATATACAAAGAGAGATAATAAGTTACTATTTAAGTGATAATAAGATCAATCATGTATCTTGTTCTAATAGCTTAAGTTTTTTAGAACAATAAACATCTGATATGGTATTAGAGTCTTTAAAAGGCTAGTTTTCTAATTAAATTCTAGCACAAGATAATATGAGTTTGTGTTATATTCATGCTTCAAGCTTAAATGGCCATTGCAAAAAATCAATCATGAGTCTTCTTCTATTACATTCATTAGAATATAAAATGTTTTAATTGAAAATAGATAACTATAAAGAATTTAGGAACAAAATATACCTATATGAAAAATAAGTTATTGAATGCTTAAGTAAAAATGTGAATTAGAATTAAGTATGATTAAAAGATAAGTATGTTCAAGTGATGGAATTTTAGTGGGGGGAATACCATTTTTCCCTCGGGGTCATCTTTTTCCCAAAGCTAAAAACCTAATTTCCCTATATCCTTAACACTCTTATCCTCATTCTTTACACAGTCTCTCAACAAATCCCACAAGTTTTCCATCTCTTCTCCTTCTTTCCAATTTAGCAAGGTAAGCAATAATACTTTCAAATCCATGTGTTAACTCATCTCTACTTCTTAATTAATGAAGGAATTTGAATAAATTAAGGATTTGAGAACCTTGAATCTTAACCCTTGAATTTTTTATGTTTAGGAACATTTCCACTTTTAAACTCATTACTTGCATCTCTTCCACAAATTATAAGTAAGTGTTCATCTTGATTTTACTTGTTTTTGTAAGACTTGAATAGATTTAGTTATGATTTATTTAATATTGGTTAATTTGAGGTAAATTATTATATATTGGTGTTCGGCTTGGATTAGATGCTAAAATTTATAATTATAATGTTCTTTTCGAATTTAATGGTGAAAAAAATGAGTTGTATTACTTTGATTCCAAGATTTGAGTAATTTCTTCATGAATGAACAATAATTTCCCTAAAAAAAAAGCAAAATTTTCATGTGTGAATCTATTCTAGAATTGATTCCTTTAACCCAAAATGCAAAAAATGCAACCAAAAATCCATTCTAGAATCAATTGCCTACTTCCAAAAGCAACCTATAAAGGCAAAATATATTTTAGAATCAATTCCCCACTTCCAAAATAAGAGGAATCTATTCAAGAATAAATTCTCCACTTTTAGCTAACTAGTTTAGTTGGAAATTGATCTAGATTTGATATCCCACTTCTAAAAAAGGTGGAATCTATTTTATAATCAATTCCCTACTTCCAAAGTTGAAATTTTTTATAATTTCAAACTTACAAAAAGTTATTGGAAGTTTAGAATTGCTTTTAAAATCAATTCCCCTAACTAATTCTTGTGTCTTATGCTTAGAACTAAATATATTTAATCATTTTAAGCTATGCCCATATATTATATGAATTATGAGCATAATAATGGGGGACATGCCCTTTCTAATCATATTTATAGCCATTACACATTGACATTTTGTTAAGAATGAATATGAATAGGATAATTGATGTGTATGGGATACTTAAGGCCATACAAAGCAAGCATGGTAGTGTTGATCTATACCATTATGTTATGATTTTTTTATTTTATGACAACTGAGCTTCTCATGTGCTAATACTTGTAAAGATTGAATGCAGACATATAGATATCATTTTCAAACATTGAATCGCATAATGACTCATGAAGAATAAGGTTAACCTAGAGGAGAAAGGATAAACCTATAAAGAATAAAGATGGATAGAAGTTATGAGGAGATTTACTTACTTTCTTTTTGTTATCACTTATTAAACTCATGTGCTTTGGATGTGATAAACATAAATCTGAGAAATTGTAAAATTGGATATACTTGTTTATATGATTGTGATAATGACACTAATAAGATTGTGATGTGAATTAGGGGATAAAAGCATTTAGGCTTAAAGAGGTTATACTCGATTGGTAAGAATTTAAATAAATTTCCTTGCGTCTTGTTTTCTTTTAGAATACTTACTCACTAAGCCCTTGCTTACCCTTCATGATTTATTTTATAGATCCTTAAGCTAAGCTACCTCTTCCTCCTCTTCCACCACCACCATCTAAAAATATATACCAACATCTCCTATGACTCTACAAAATCCTATTTTTAATGATTTTTAAGAATAAATTAAATAATAAAAGATTGTAAATGGTGAAAGGTTATATAAATACCCCAATTAAAGGTGGATGTTTTGCTAAGCATGTCTTCATACCTATTGCTTAATATGTGAGGAATGCATTTCCTTGAAAATTCTTTTGAATACAATGATTGCATATGCAATGAGTATTCATGAAAAATTAATGCATGATATTGCACATTTTAAATGAATAAATAGTAGATAACACCATAGAATGTTAAAGAAGATGAATAAGATTAAATTTTTTACATGTACAAATATGTAGCAACTACATCAAAATGATAATTAGGAAATGAAATATAGTCAATTATGAAAACAAAAACTAAATTATAGAAGAACTTAACAAATCCCTTTCTATCTTCTACATTTTTTTGGGAGTACACATTCACACATATTTAACAACAAGCCAATAGAGCTTCAGTCTTAGAAAGTAATTAGTGAGCAAAAACATAAAAATGAAAAGAAGCATTTAAAGGTTGGAAGGAGAACATACCTTATTATATAAAGGATCATTTTAGGGTTTGAAGAATTTTAAGATGAAATTTGTATATAATGCCATGTTTTACTTATTTTATTTTCAACTCCCATCATGCTTTAATATTTTTATTTTTAATTCATGCCCATAGTCAAAGTTTTCACATTGGTTAATATAAAAAAACTAACATTTAAGTTTTTATTAGATGTCAATTAAACAAAAAGCACTATCATCTCTAATACAATGACACCACCCTATCAAGTAATGTTTAACATTAATTGCTAAATAAGAACTAACATCATAATATTACATATTTCCTTTGCTTTTGTAACTTTTCTATTAAGTAATGTTTAACACTGATTACTAAAGAAGAATCAATATCATAATATTAAGAAATATATTTACTTTAAGTTTACAACTTTTTCCATAACTTTTTTCAAAAAATCCTAAAATCTTTCTAGAATTATTCTAGAATGGACAAATGCACATTGCATATATTAGTTGAGAAATAGATAGTAATTTTCGTATACATCATACATATACCAAACTAGAATCTAAAACTTAATTTTTATATATCACACACACATATATATAGGGCTAATAAATTTATAAATTATATTTTAAATCTTCTAAAAATGCAAATATTATTTTATGAACTAATATATTTTTTTAATTGAACTTCCTCTAATTGAAATCTATAACTTTAAAATTCTTTTTGGCATTACGACATTTTTCTTATACAAAGACACAAGCAACCATAGATTGAATGAAAATAAAACATATAAGAAAGGAGATAATCTATTATGAAAATTAATTCTTCCATTTTATTTATTTTCATATCAGTATATGAATGTATATGACGAAAAAATTATCATTTACAATGATTAACATACTTTTTATTTACAATAAACATACATGACATCCCTAACCAAATTAAAAGAAAAAGCAATTATCTTTTATTTATAATTCCTTCATATTGCTTTATGGCATGTGACTTAGAAAGTATAGATGATTACAAAGTAATAATAAATTATAGTGAGAGAAAAAGTTACTTAACCATTTTTGTATTTATTAATGCAAAAATGGACATGTATCTCCTTCTCACTATAATTTATTATTAATTTTGCAACCCATCAACATAAAAGGTTTCTAAAATGAAGGGTATAGATCATAATATTAAATATTGAGAAGGTTATGGAACTGATTAAAGCCTTTCTCCAAGGCCTTGTACCTTCACTTTAGTGATGAACATAAACATTCTACAAAGAACTTAAAAAGATTCTTGTTTGAAGCCTTTCCAAATACTTTATAAAATTTTGTGTTTATGATTAAAAGGTAGGTACAAGTTCTAGAAGGAAGTCTAATCAATTCCATAATATTCTAATAGCATTGGTTTTTGGAATCCATCATTAAAGAAGCTTTTTGATGTGAAGGGTGTAAACCATAGTATTTGATATTACCTAGGCTATTGAGAAAATCCTAGAGTCTCTTAAGGTTCCTTCTAAGGACTTATCTCAACACTTTCAACAATGAGAACAAGGATTCCACAAAGGATTTGGAAAGATTCTTGTCCAAAGTCATTCTAAATACTTTACAGAATGCTCCTATTCATAAGCAAAGTATGGGTACAAATCCTTGTAAGAAACTCTGAAAGAAACCTAGACCTTTTAAATAGTCTTGGTAACTAAGATCTATACCCCTAATTAAAAAGCCATCTTTTTTATGGAAGGAAAGTTGTCTTAAAAGATCATATATTTGTTTCAAATAGTCAAGGAGAATCCTAATTATAAGCCAAAAGCAAATCATTAGACATCAGCTATTAATTTACAATTAACACCATAATTTTGGTTATATATATGGTTTTAATGAAGTACTGAAGCAATGAGTAAACTACAACAACAATTAAAATGGACTTAGATGATAGTCATCACAAAAATACCAATGTTTTAAGCTTCTCAACTTTATAAATGTCATTCATTTAGTCATCTTTAATTTCATTCATCCAGACTTATTCATAAATGTCATTTATTTAGTCATCTTCAGTTTCATTCATTTAGACTTCTTTAAAAATGCATTCATTTAGACATCTTTAGTTCAGTAGAAAATGTGATTATATTGCACATCATTAATCCAAAAATTGATATTTTTATGTTTTCTATTTCCTTAATAAAGCCTTTTGATTATTTATAGAATTATGTTATGTTAACAATTAACACTATAAGAATATATAATTGACACCTTGAAATTACAAACCCTGAGTATAAATTACAAATATGAAAAGAAAGTTATTTTTTAATCAATTTAACCTAAAAAGTTATATTTGTTTTAATATGTCTTCTATTTATTAATATATGTAATCCAAATGCCGATTATAGAATTTTAATGTGAAAACAATTTATAGATGAGTAAAGAGAAATAATTCTGCAAATTTATACAATTTTAATTATGATTACTTTGTTCATAATTAAAGGACAAATAGATGAGTAAAGAGAAATAATATTTGTAAATTTATAAACAATAACTATACTAAATCATTAATAAATAAAAATTACATACCCACATGAATACTTAAAAATAATAGTAAAACTACTATGTATTAAAATTTTCATCCTTGATGCAAACTAGAGTTTGTTGCTTAAATTTTTCCAATTTATACACTCTAGCAATATGAAAGTGAAGTGAAAATATAAAAACAATCATGTATCAAAATAGCAACCACCAACCTTTCTATTCACTTTTACTAAATTTTAATTAAGAAAGTATACAATAGGAGAACTGAAGGTTAAAGTTCTCTCATTCTACACTTTCTTAATAAAAGTAAAGTGAGAGAATAGTAGAAATGTTATGTATCAAAATCATCATACTCAATGCAAATTTCAATTTATTACTTATTTTTATCTATCTTAATCACAAGAGTATATTGGATACTCAAGCAATGAAAGTGGTTGATTGCTAGATAGATATCAAACTAATATTAGAAAGTGATATGTCAAAAGTGTTTCATATAGGAAAAGAGAGTTAGAGCAAAAATAGGAAAATAATAGACATTAGTTATTAAATCAAACCATTGTTCTAATGATATGCACGTCGCAATGCATCAAAATTAGTTAAATCTGGTCTACTGAAGAAATAATGTAGAAAAGTGGTACAACTAGGTCATACCCTTAGTGATTCCTTGATATTATCTTTTCTAATTGAATTCCTAACGATGTCTACACAATTGCCTAAATTATTATGCAGTAAAAACAAGAAGCTAATGCAAAGAATGCAAAACAAGATGCAAATGCACTAAAATAGAATTCTAAATTAGAATGTTATATCAAAATGTAGAATGTGATAATATGTAATATGTAGCATAGAATTAGAATTAGGGGGTTTGAATTCAAATTGAATTGAATGAATTAAATAGAACAAAAATTTAGAGCAATAGAAAATAAGAAAAACTAATGTAACAAAACAGCTGATTAAAGGAATTGAAAGCTCTAATTTAGATTAATCATGGATCAATTAGGATTTTACTTTTTTAATTAATTCCTCAACCTTAGATTACTCAAAAATCCTATAATAATTCATGAATCCTATGCTAAATGACTTTCTAGGATTTAATCAATTAAGATTAGATGATTAAGCAACTGCCATAATCCCTATGCTAAATCAAAACTAATTTAATGATAAAATTCAATTGAATTGAGAAATTAAACTAGAAACCTCTAAATTAATCCCTGACTGTGTGAGAACAACATGATTTACCAACTATAATTCAATATCAAAATAGTTAAGAAATCAAAAATCACAAGGATGAACATTAATTATACCAAATCAACATCCAACACATGTAATCTCAAAAAATTAGCACATAGAATTGAGGGAAAAGGAAAATTAATTAAAGAGAGTCAAAATTACAATTCATAACCTCCTAACGCAGTAAATAAGAGCCTCAAACTCTTTGAATTAACTTTAAATTTAAGCTTCCATTGATGAAGAACAAAAGAGAAAACAAGAAGAAGAGAAAACTGTTTGCTAAGTGTTATGTCTAAAAGTCCCAATCTCTTTAGCTTTCTTACCGGTTATATGACCTAATTATCCTAAACCCTATTAGACCTAAATCTCATGCCTCTTAGGATTGCAAAAATGGGGCCTTTCTAATCTTTAGAAACCCAAACTTGCTTTTAACAAGACAATTAACTCTAATAGTTACATAAGTGAATTCCTATAAGTTTGACCTCCAACTAGTTTAAATCACTAAAATAGGGTAATTTGGAAAACCTATAAACATGAAAGTTGTAGTCCTATGTCTTATGAAAGTTTTGGCACTAGTTTTAGGTTAATCAGAGTACTATAGCTCCAAATATGGCCTAAAAACAAAGGCAAGTTCACTTAGGATAAATACATAACTTCAACTTCGCAACCACATATGACCTCCAAAATATCTGACTGAGCTTGGGCCAAAATAAAAAAAAGTTATACATCTCTTTTTATGATTTCTAAAAGTATAAAGATCATCTCAATTTGACATTCGGAGCTCAAGATATAACTAAAAAAATTATATTTAAATCTAGCATTTACTGAATAAATTTAGACTATTATAAAATTAACTACAAATTATAAAACAAGGCTAATTCTATAAAATTAAGCAAATGTAACACCTAAGAGACATAGAATAAAGGAAAATAAAATAGTTAATATTTTTCTCATTACATATGCATCTCAATTTCTAATGAAACTTTTGAAATGCTTTTTAGATAATGGTTATTAGCTAAAATTGACATTCTATATATTTGTTATTTTCCATGTGACTTTTCAAATGTCTTTTAAATAATGGTTAACTAAGACTAGTGTCTATCCATTAAAACTAAATTATGTTATCTTAGAAAGACTTTCAAATATTTTTTAGACAATGGTTAAGTAAAAAAAATCAATATTCTAAATCTCCACACAAGAATTAGATTTCAATTATTTTATAACAGATGTAGTAAGTTTCTCACCATCAATACAAATATCAATCATATTCTTACCCATTGTCTTAAGTTTTTATATAATTTCAAAAATGTTACTACATCAAAATAATCATTGGCGCTAATGTAAAATGATGTCTATCGATTAAGTAAATTAACATTTCTATAGGAGTGAAAGTTATTTTGATGAATATGATCTTTTCTTTTGCATCTCTCTATATAATTTTCCATGAAATTTTTCTTATTTTCTTATACACACATATGTACATAAATAAGGGGAAATAAGTTAGGCTAATGGAAATTGATTGGTCGAGTTCCACACTGGTCATGACCTTAGGAAGGTTATGACATTTCCTAACAATTTAAGATTTCAAGAACAATTGGTGCTAAAACGTGTAGTGTTAGGTTTCACATACACTTAAGCACAATGAAATTTCAAAAATTTTGTTGAAACCTTCCCAGAACAATGTACAGGGTCATAGATCAATCATTATGTACATAAGAATTATCTTTTAGAGTGCAAATTGCAAATCACAAGCATAATCAAGCGATACTACCTCTGCAATATCCACATGAAGTGAATGATGACTTCTCAACCATCGTGAATTTGCTAGGAAGTGCTTCTCTCACAAGGAAATAAGATTTTAGTGCATCACTTAGTTATTTTAGTGGCAATGTGTCTTCTCAAACGACCTCTATATATTTAATTTTATTCAACTACTAATGTCTTATCCCTATTATGGTGAAAGTAAGAAGAGATAGGGTTTATCCATTTGTTATATAATATTACCTTAATATTAATAACTAAATATTATTAGATAATAATATTATTTCATAATATATAATATAATTATCTAATATCAAATGATGTAATTATTTGATATTACTTTAATATCAAATAATATCACATAATATACTATATATTATTACTTTGATAATATATATACACACTAAATAACAAGCCTAATTAATAGGATTTTAGTCTAACTAAAACCTAATTAATTGCTGTCTCATTCTTACTCCTTTTGTGCAATGTTGTAGATTTTTACTATATTAGTAATGACCCATTAGTGAATCACAGATAATGAGCAATATCTAGCAGTTATTTTGATAATATAACATAATATACTATCTCATATAATATCAGATAATATTACATAATATACTATATATTACATGAACAATATATTATTACTTTAATAATATATATATATATGTACTAAATAACAAGCCTAATTAATAAGATTTTAGTCTAATTAAAATTCCAATTAATTATTATTTTATTCTTATTCCTTTTGTGTAACTCTGTAGATTCTTATTACATTGACAATGACCCATTAGTGGATCATAGACAATAAGTGGTATCTAGCAATACATCATTATCATCCAAGTAGTAAGCATATCTATGATTCGACATTTACCTAATGTGTGAATAACACTTTGCAACACAATCCATTTTGTAATGATATCCAAATCGAACTAGAGGCATGGAATGTATTATCCTCATCAATGTCCAATCTTCATTTCTTGATATCGAGTAAAGTAACATAAACACATCCATGCATTTAAGTACATCCATGCATTTCTTAGTCTCACTCAATCAAAAGGCTTAAAGATATCACTTCTGTACAAGAGGAATAAAATTTCATCTATATCACTCACATCCCTCTACATAATTCATGACACACCCAATTAACGCTTTACACATCTCAATTAAAGGTGATATAGGATGGCATCAAAGTGTGTGACTCCTTATATAGGAAACTGTAGTGACTTCAAGTCAAAGGACAAGTGTATAGTAGTCACATGAGAATAACTAATGACACACAATAATCCATACAATATTCTCACAATGGATCAGTCCAATACATCTGTTCATTAATATTATACTCATGTATTGACTTGATATCACATATCCATGATTCACAATCATCAATCACGATAAATACTAGTCTCGATATACTATTATTATTCCTTTCACAATAATACTTGATTATGGACATTTTAAAAATAGTAAAATTATTATGAGGATAATTATTATATTAAGTTATAAATTGTGTAAATATTAAAATGAAATAAAATATAATAATTGCATTACTTAGAATAAAACATAATACATTGTACATTATTACAATCATCTTATGATTGATTCGTTGGATACAAATAAACCAACATGTGGGTTAACTAATATTTAAAATGAATGAGTTTAACACACTTTGTAATAAAGGATATTGAGACTTGGAGTGAGATTCGTAATTTTTTACAAGAGTGTTCAAATGTGTGAGAGTGAAAATAAGAGAGTACATCGAAGCAGTATTATTGTAAGAAAAAAGCTGAAGACATTATTGGAATCACGTCCCATACACGCTATTGATAATTTTTCAAAACTGATGTAGTAATTTTACTATATTAAATAGTAACAAAATGGAGGAGTGTGTTTGTCAAATGTATCTCTAGCAATGTTCTCATTGTAATAAGTTGTCTCATCCAACATATGCATACACCTACAAATATATACTTGCAATGAAAAGGGAAAAAAAAAACTAATTACAACTACCTTGACTAGGAGCACAACAACATGAAAAATTAAAAAAAACTCAAAGATAAAAATTTAGATAATGTATTAAAAGCCCTTGTACGTTTAGGTGAGACACTTGATTTAAGGTCAATGACCTTAATAGTTAGATTTTTTTTCCAGTGCGACGTGTGAACTATATGGCAAGGGCCAGGTACCAATTATTGAAAACGTGGATCGCAATTAGGTAAAAGTGAAACCTGTACCTTCCACACATTCATGAACCAGCTGCTTATAAAAAAACATGAACATGTTGCTATTATATATTCCTTTGTTATATATTAATTTCTCAATACTATTTTATTATCGCAAATGTGCACGTAGTTGACTTTTCAATTCTACTAAAATAATTTTGCCACTTCATTTTGTTGGGTCCATATCCACCAAAATAATAATAAATTACTGAACGTTAACCCCTAATTGGATTTAATTATATTCAGAATTTTTTTTGAAAAGTATAGATTTTTACTCTTTAAAATAATTCTTTCATTATGAAATGTAACGATGTTAATCTTTAAACAACAACCTTTTTTATATATAATTATTTTTCCTATATTTTTAAATATAGATTTACCTTTTTTAAGAATAAAAATAATTGCTCTTTTTATATATAATTATATTTAAATATTTTAATTATAAAGAATAATATTAGAGAAGAGATTCTAGTTAAAAAAAAGTGTCTTAAAGAGTAAAAGTGCATAATTCAAAAAACTAATACGTGTTCAATGTATTTAAGTCAAACATGAAATATGCCCTAAATTAATATGTTAAATATTGTAATTTTACGTCAATAAACGTGTTAAATTGCTTATTCCAGTCAAGACTATCACCGACCAAAACCTAATTTTAATCCTTTCTTATATGTTTTTTTAATCAAAGGATAAAGAAATTATGTTACGCTTTCTCTATGCTTTTAGACCATAAAAGCAGAGATTCAGGTTCCAATTCATAGCAGAGAAAATGGATCGAGTTCTTCTGTCTAGTTGGTTTCATCATCATTCCACCGTTCCCTTATCTTACGTGCAGCCGCCAGAAACCCGACCCGGTAAGCTTCTCCAGGTTGCTTCCAGTAAGACAATCCCGATGATTGATCTTGGTGGCCATGATCGAGCTTCTATCCTAAAACAAGTTTTGAAAGCCTCAGAGGACTATGGTTTTTTCCAGGTTAGAACTTCTGTCTGTCTCTTAATTTTACTATCTTTCCTCAAGAAACACTGTTTATCGAGAAGTAATTAACTTGGATATTATGTTTAGTGTAACCAACATCTTTTATCAATACAGTAAAGCCTTAATATGCCGTTATGATTATGTCACGTTGGGATGGTGAAAAACAAAAAATTCTACAAGCAATAAGAATGGGACTCGAAAGATTCAAATATTTTATACTTATTAAATTTAATTTTATAAATTTATTCTACAAAATTATATTTATTTACGATTCTTGATTTATATTTAAAATTTAATTTTTATTATATATAACATTGTTTAGTAAAAAAAAAAACCAATTGTGCTAAATATGTGGCAAAATTCCGCAAATAGCCAATCGGTTCCATAAAGTAAAATACATTATATTTACAAACCAATACGATAGGATGAGCAAATCATGTTAATAAGATTATTAATTGGTAATCTCGAAATAGGGGTTCAAATTTCTTTCTCATCATTCCTTCTCCTTCATTTATGCGCATGTAGACAGTACTTACCACTAGTAGTAATGGATGCTTCAATGGAAAAACTTTTGGAGTAAAGATGGCTTCCCTAAGATCGATTAAAATTAGTTTGTGCTTGATTGTATCCGCAGATCACGATTGAAAAATCAATCAAATTTTAAATTATTGAATAAGTAAAAAGGAATTCAATTTTAAAATAAAATTATAATTGATGTATGTAAAGATCAATTGATTTCATATTTTGAATCGGAAAATATGACTACTAATCAATTAAAAATTCATAAATATGATTATTTTAATTAAATTTTAAACATATTAGTGATGAAAAAGTTTCTAATTTTATAAAATTATAAAAAAAATTATATATATACTAAAGGAAATTATAGTACTTTTATATATATTACGTACGTTGGGTACTAACAAAGACCTATCTCAGAACTTGAACTTGTATCTCATACCCAAAGACAAAAATGATTTAATTTTGCAACATATTGAGACAGATTATAAACCATGGAGTTTCGAAGGATTTGATAGAAGAAACACTAAACATTTTCAAAGAGTTTCATGGTATGGCTGCCGAGGATAAGTTAAGAGAATGCTCAAGGGTTCCAAATGGAAGCTGTAAGTTGTACACAAGCCGGGAGATCAACAGCAAAGATACGGTTCAGTTTTGGAGGGATACTTTAAGACACCCATGTCCTCCTTCCGGACAATTCATGGAGTTTTGGCCTCAGAAACCCTCCGGTTACCGGTAAAATATTCTATACTTTTACTTTTTATAAATTCATTTTTTTTTCTTACCTGCTCTAGTACTTTTGACTTAAGTGTACTTTGCTTGGAAATTTGCTAAGTCTCATATTGATGTTATAGTTCTTTCAACCTTTTTTATTTTGACAAAATGCAATTCTAAAATGTCACCAATTCCCTGCATAAATCCATTTCATTTTGACCATTTTAAATTTCATTCATTTATATGAAATTTAAACTTTTCATAGTACCAATAAATAAGGAGCTATAATACCGTGAAAAAATTAAAATAATTAAAAATATTATGACTAATAAAAAATTGATAATTTCTTAATAAGATGACAAATATAATTATAAATTAACTAGATGCTTCAAGGAAGTTGATGGTATTCATCTAACTCAAAAGTTGAATAGCATAGAATCATTCTTATTTCAAACATATCTACTATCAGACCAAGAAATTATCCGAACAAGGAAAAGAAGAGGAAATGACAAGGGATGATTTGAATCTTACATTCTTCCGGATTAATAATAATATATGTTGCTCATTGACAATATGATTTTCCTTCAGTGTAACTGATATCTCTAGGTTGCTCTAAGACATATATTTTCATGTTTTAGTACTTTTCTCAACCTGAATCCAAGATGGATCGATATTTTACATATTTTCTCAGATTTTGTGAAATATATAAGTAGATCCAGGCATCAATTGTCACGTCATTCATGAGGTATGACAATGTTGATTTGAAATATTAAATAATTGCAGGTGGAATATAAAGAATTTAAGATACTTTTAACATTATTTTTTTATTATGGTATAAATCAGTTGATATATTCAATGATACCAGCTTAAACCATATAATATAGATATCGTATGTTGCGAAAGTCATCTAAAGCTTCCTTTAATTTTAAAAGTCATTGTTCCTTTTTATATACTTTCACACACTCAAGATATTAAGAAAATATATGCTTTAAGAACAGCCAATAAGAAAAAGACACACTACTTACATGATTCAAAAGTGTGGTTTAGAAATCTAAATTTAAAATATTAATTTCTTTTTAAATTGTGCCTAAATTACATGAACTTGCACTGTTTTCTTCCATATGAGTTGCTCGGATCATTAATTTCTTATTCATATATATATATATATATATGAAAGTTGCCGGCGGTGGTGCCGAATCTAATACGGGATTTACTTTTCTCATATTTAGAGTTGAAATTCCAAACTTTAGTATATCCATTAAATAAATTATCACTATTATTATTATAATTATAATTATAATTATATATATATATATATATATATATATATATATATATAAGTTTGGAGTAGCAACATATAATCAATTTTTTTATTATTTTTTCTATAAAAAGAACAGATACCTTAAATAAAATATTTTAAGTTTGATTCAAATTTTATACATAGAAAAAATTCAGTTGAAAGAAATCTCCACTTTTGACACCAACCGTATTTAGAGTGATTAATCTCTCATGAAAATATTAATGCAAACAAAAAATAAAAAAATTCAAACTAATAATTGTCATATAAAAGTACGAACAAGTTGACTTAGATAATAACAATTATCAAGCAGCAAATTAAAGTAATCGTTCAGTATTGGATGAGATGGATTTTATTTAACAATTAACTTAAAAATGTTACCGAGAATATATATTTAGGTCATGACAGTGATCGCTTGTGAGCATGTTGATGTGCTCGATTGACTATTTATGCTTTTTAATGTCTTTTTTCTTGTAGCACACCATCACTTCTTATTTGTAGTAGTTACAATATTAATAGTCAATAAATCTAGAATTAAAAAGTTTTACTACAATTCATGTTTGAAAATTTTCTATACATATCAAACGTGCAACTTTTATAAGAAAATATATATTATTTTACTACTTTTTTATCAATGTGAAATTATAAATTTTTATGTTTGATTATATTATATATAAAGTTTGTAAAAATTATCATAATTTATAAAAAATTAAAAATCATAAAAGTTACAAATCCTGCGTATAAATTTCAAAAATAATAATAGTAGTAATAATGATAATAATAGTAATAATAGTAATAGTAATGATGATAATGATGATGACGATGACACCTTAAAGCATTTTGCAACAACACATTATCCTTAAGTGTTGGAAATTTGGTACAAGGGATTAAAAAACTAATATCATATTTATCATATTACACAATTTATAAATTTTTACAAAAAAAATAAATTATGATATAAACTTTATCAAATGTAAATGTAGTATTCATGATATCGGATATGATATATTTCTTGATCATTAATTATTCTTCTAACTCAAATCTACTTGATTTTCCCTAAATAAGAATAAAATAAAGGAAGGAAGATAAAAGGTTAGAAGGAAGTTGCTCAATTCTTATATTTGATGTATATATATATATATATATATATATATATATATATATATATATTACAAACCTTGTATTTTAATGGAATAATCATAAGAATATATATGATGAGATTCAGAAATCTCCTTAGTGGGTTAGATTGTATTAACTGACACATGATAAAAGATATAAAAATAGAAATCCACAAATAAAATATTCATACAAATTTAAATATCCAAATAAGACCCGATCATAATATAATCACCAACTTAATTCTAATCAAAATACTTTTATTTATGCATTCATTAATCCAAATCCATGGATTACCACTAATTATGTTAGTTCATGAAATAATTCTTACATAGACCCCTCAAGCAAACTTCACAAACACCAAACACCAAGTTTGGAGGAATTAATTAATTACTTGTCCGGCCAATTTTAAATCTTATCCAAATCATAATCATAACACTTGATTGAACTTTCATAGCATGTATGTCACTGATTTAAATTATGTCATGCATTTTTTTTATTTGGATTATGTATAAAAGCTTGTAATTTGACAAAAAATTTATACGTTCATCACTAATTCTGCGTCTAAACTAGAAGTATATCATACTTACCGTTTGTTGCATTATAGTGACGGATTAGCCGTCGTGCACTCTGTTGTTGAACGTCAAATTTCTTGCATTGCATCTTCATTATCGCCATGGTTTGAATCATTGAATTGATAGAAGCATTACCCTTTGGTTCATTTCAGTGAGGTTGTTGGGAGATACACACAAGAATTAAGGAAACTTGGGATTAAAATTTTGGAGCTGCTTTGTGAAGGGTTGGGGCTTAGTTCAGGATACTTCTCAGGAAGACTTAGTGAAAACCCTTTTGTGTTGGCTCATCACTACCCTCCATGCCCTGAACCGAGTTTAACTTTGGGTGCACCAAAGCACCGTGATCCTACCCTTATTACCATTCTGCTCCAAGACAAAGAGATCAATGCACTTCAAGTCTTCAAGGATGGGGAATGGATTGGTGTTGACCCAATTCCTAATGCCTTTGTGGTTAACATTGGCCTTCTATTACAGGTATATTTCCAGCAAATGAACTGTTAAGTTCAATATTTTGAATGATTATTTGACTTAGGTTCACTTATATAGAATAGAAAACTATAGGTCTAGCCTTAAGATCCTTGTAAGACTGCTCGATGATAAAATTATTACAGATTTTTTTTTTTTTTGTTATCTTGCAATTTTTTAATCTTTTTTATGAGTACGAATTAGATACAAATCAATTTTAAATTTAAAAAGAATCATTTTCACTCCAAGTGTCTTTCTATTGAGGCGCCCATTATAATAATTATAGAAGAACAATAGCACAGGAGTAACAGTAGAAGAATATCTAGATAAGAGAAGGGGAAGGGAAAGGGAATTAACCTTAGAAGAGCATCAAAATAGAGGAAGGGAAAAGGAGAGAAAACAGAGTAAGGGATAAAAGATGGATTATAAGTATATTTGATTGCAAATTTGTATGATTTTTTCTGCTAAATGTGACCCTTTAATTATGGTCTATTTGTGATATATATATATATATAAAGATTAAAATTTACAGATTTTTTTTTTACAAAATCAACGTGTGGCATATTGGATCACTTCATTCTTCCCTCTTCCCTTGAATCCTATTCATTATTCTTTGCAAATTCCAACTTCCCTCCTTTAAGAAACATTATCAGACCTTTAGTTTCTCATCTGCCTCTAGGCACCTTGTATTTTTTAGTGGGAACAATTGACATTTTGCTGAGAATATCAAATTGGCTGGGCAAAAAATAAAATAAAATGAGAGTGCTTGTCCAAGTCTTTTGTTTGTACAAAATCTAAAATTCATGAAAACTGATCCCGAATACATGAGTAGTATGTTAAAAAGGTAAACCATATATGGACAAGTGGATCACTTTTTAAACCATAGATAGAAAATGTAAATTCTCGAAACGTCATATATTAACCATATATAATTTACAACAATAGAAACATATTATAATTATGAAGTGGATAATTAATGTGATTACTATTTTTCAATAGGATAAGATTTTTGCACGACTAATTTTTTAATATCTGTGATTGTCATAGATCATCACCAATGGAAAGCTTGTTGGTGCAGAACACCGAGTTGTGACAAATTCTGGAGTTGCTAGAACTACTGTTGCCTATTTCATAAACCCATCATCAGAAACCCTAATTGAACCAGCAAAGGCTTTGATAAATTCAAGCAATCCACCAATATATGGATCCATTTCGTTCCAAGACTTTCTCAGAAGATTCCTAAGCATTGGTTCTGATATTGAAACTGAATTGACACTTGAGGAAGCCAAAGCCACACAGCCAGAAGATAGTTACCAAGAGAAAACTACGGAGTAATGCTCGAAACATTCCTTATAAAGTAACGTCCGCTTTTAAGGATGGACCTCGTATAAAAATTTGAGAGCTACTCTTACGAGAAAAAGCGACTCTGAATTGTGTTTCTAGAATTGTATACGTCATTCTTCTTTCTCAAAACTATGTATGGACTGAATCGTTTTATTGTATAAGATTAATATATTTAGTAACTTTTACCCATTTGAGGGTTTTTTTTAATATTGTTGCGTGCGAATTTGAGTGTGTTTTGGTTTTCCGAGAAAGATGGATATATGTAAAAGGAAAACAGTATACGCACTACACTTCTTGGCAAAATGCACTCAAACTGGATTGTTTTACCATTGAATTTGCATTCAATCAATGATCTAATTATAAGCTAGCAGTCTTGTGAAGATTAGATACAAAAATAATTGTGTTGGAACCGATTTAAAACCACTTACAGCATAATTTTAAATTGTTGTTTGTATTTGTAATATTGTTGCTGTAGACTGTTGTACGAGAGAGTCAGATGTGAAAGCGTAGAAAAAAGCGAAAGGAATAAAGAAATAAAATGCATGATCTAAGAGATCGATGAATTATTTATCCCAAAAAGGGAATTGGAGTACAATGAAGATATCCATTATTTTTTAATTATTACTACTTGAGGCAATCATCATCCCTTTGAGTGCAATCTTGCTGGCCAAAAGTCTAAGCCGATTATGAAAGGAGGAAGGACATCGACGTTAGAGAATTTTATGTCACCAACATGAGTGGATTTGATTGGAAGGGACTTAAATGCTTTAAATAAGATATTTTGAGTTCTATTTAGATTTTGTATATGAAAAAAATTTAATTGTGAGAGATTCATACCTTTGACACTCAGGAGTACATTAAAAGATTAGACTCTCACCAATCGAGTGCGAATACCTTGATGCAAATTCAAAAAGAGAATTTCATGTCATCCTAGAATGTTGTATGAGTAACACGTCAAACATTATCCGAAACTGAACCTAACCTAGTAAACATCAAACCAATCTCTTGTCAATACACAGGACCCAAAGTAACTGCGCATGCTGTTTCCCTTCTTTTTTTTTTCCTTGCTCTCTCATAATTTACTAATTTGACAACTTAGCTAGAGCCAGAAGATAAGAAAAGGATGCTTTGCGAGAATTTGCCACCAAAATTAAAGAAAAGCCAAAAGTTATCGAACGACACAATCATTTTTGGACCAGATAAAGTCCCCCTTCCTATTTCCATCACTCACTCTTGACAGATTTGAAGTGTGATTTCCATCATCATTAGAAAGAATAAAAATAATTATAAAACTAATAATATGTAATTAGACAAAACAGCCCAAGCCTGACAACTATAGTCAAAAATATTAAAATTATTCTCGGTCCAACTTGACGTTGCTCTAAAATAGGCCAAGCGGCTTGGCCTGATACAATTGCCTTAAAATAGTAAAGTTGACCATACTAACATAAAGCCCTAATACTTCCTATAATCCAAACTAGTCCAACTTTTGACCAAGTCCAATTAGTATAAAGTACGTTTTTATATACAAGTTATGCTGAAATCATACCAAAAAGGTGGATGGTCACACTTTTGAGCAATTAACACCAAGATTCCCCCAAATTACCAAGACTATGTATATATTCCTCATTGGCTCTCCAAATCACACCAAAATGTCATCTCTAGATCCTACAAGGCTTATATTAGGCCAAGGTATGACCCTTTCTTCTTTAAGAAATTTTCATTACTATTACTTTGCTCAAGCACTTGATGATTTAAGTATCAGAGTGTACAAAATAAATACCCCCTTTGCTGCATATGCCTAATGTTTGCTACTTATGCAAGCTAACAAGATGCTCAACCTATATTGAAAGGCTAACAAGACAAATTGGCAAGCATAATTGGCACTATGTATGGCTTATTCCACCATGTCTTGTCATGCACATGCTATTTTAACTCATCCTAATGCTCATAACTTCTTGCCACTATGATCTATCAATAACCTCCCACTTTGCTTTAGAGAATATCTAACCTCTAGGAACACCTAGAAGCCTTTTGAGCATTTATGTTACTATCAACTACCTCAAACACTATATTTTATTGAGCCTTTTTCCACTACCCATTGGAAAGTTAGTCTATAATGGTTCATATACCTACCGGTCTACTACATTGCGACTTACAGACAACTAGTAGATGCTTTCCTAACCTATTTTGCTATAAGTTAAACACTTAAGAAAAGATCTACAACCTTTGCAAATTTCCAAGAAGGCTAAAGAGAAACCTCAAAAGAATATCTTACCTAATTTAATACCTTATCCTTTGAAATTGAAGAACTAAACGAAGAAGTTGCAATCCATCAAATAACCTCTACCCTTATATTTGATCATCTTTCTCCTTCTTTCGCTAAAAGGCTAGCCAAAGGCATGCCTAATCTATTCCTTCATGTAGAAAAATTCATAAACATTGAAAAGTTCAAATATGCTAGACACAAGTTTGGTTGCAATCATGCCAATCCCTAACTTCTAAGCCACAAGCCCTAAGAAAAACCTCCCTCCAATAGAAGATATGGTAACTATGAATTGCTAAACACTCCTCTCAATACTATCATTCATGATGTCTGAGTAGCTAAGCTATTGAAGTTCCTAACATTAAAGCCCCAAAGATTTCATCTATTCAATCAAACCAAGTTCTATAAATTTCACCATGATTATGGTCACAACACTAATGATTGTATAACCTTGAAAGATAAGATCAAAAAGCTTCTTTAAAGGAGATACATGTGAAAATATATGAGATATAAAGATGAAAGGAAAGAAAAATAACTTGAGGATCAAGAGAAAGAGAGATAAATCTCCCTACTATGTTTGAATGGATCAAAAAGGTGATAATTCAAATCTTAAAAGAGTTGTATACACCATAGCCAAAGGCTTCGCTATTAAAGAGCCACAAAACAACACCTAAAAAAACATTTAAAGAAGGTTTAAACAATTCATATAAAGAAATCAAAATGAGACTACTAACCTAATTATTTCATAAAATAGGATTTCGAGGGATTTTAAGGAATATTGATCAGAACCATAATGCTCCAATGGTCATCAATGCCTTAATCCATAACTACCTAGTGAAGAGAATCCTCTTAGACGAAGGAAGCTTCGCTAATATACTATATTCCCCTACAACAAACTAAATGGGTATCATGAAAATTATGTACAAATTGTATAATTGTTCTTTGATTAATTTTGTAAGAAACTAGGTTCAAATGGAGGCGACAATCAACTTAAAAGTAATGTTTAAAGCCAAACCATATGCAAAGACCATTGCTATTGATTTCCTAGTTGTAATCCCTCATAATACTACTTACAGTACCATTTTTAGTAGGCTATCATTGAACATTGTGGAAGCAATAGCCTCAAATCCTTTTCTATTAATGAACTTTAATGCTTCAAATGATGTTAGATAGATAAAGGATACATAATGCTAATATGAAACAAGTTTGAAAAGTCACACACCAAGTTGCAATGATACCAAACTAATTATTATCAACCCACCAAAGGAATGTCATGCTATCAACTTAACCCTCCTTGAGTTATAAATAAATAATAATAGATAACCTCAACTTGATTTGAGCTACAAGAGATAAAACTTTTTAGATAAAATGATAAATGAATGGTTAAAATTAGAGCCAATCTACCTAAGGAGGATAAGAAAACTTTCATTCAAATTCTAAAGTTGAATAATATTATCTTTGCGCAATCACTAGCTGACATGCCAAGGATCAATTAAGTAGTTATTTTCCACAAACTATTAATTAATCCCTCAATTTGATCAATTCAATAAAAGAAAAGGAATTTAAGAACTAAAAAAAAACAAGTTGCTAAAGAAAAGGTTTAAAAACTCCATGAAGCTAGCTTCATCAAGGAAGTCTAGCACACATCATTGTTCACTAATGTGGTTATGGTTAAAAATTCAAATGGCAGATAGTGAATGTGTGTAGATTACATAAACACCAATAAGGCTTGTCCAAAAGACTCTTACCCTCTGTCAAACATCAGCTATTAGTAGATAACTCTTCTAAATTCAAAAGGTTAAGTTCTAATAATGCTTTCTCAAGGTACAACCAAATGAAAATGCACTTAGATGATAAAGAGAAGATCATTTTTATTATTGATCAAGGAGCACACTAGTACAAGGTTATATCATTTAACTTAAAGAATGCTAGAGCATCCTACCAAAGGATGATGAATAAAATTTTCATAAAGCATATCAATTAAAATATAAAAGTTTATATGGAAGATATGATCATCAAGTCCAAAAGAACCAAACAACATTAAAAAGATTTGAAGGAAGCATTCACCATATTAGAAAAGCACTAAATGAAGCTAAACTCAAAGAAATGCACCTTTAAAGTTAGAGCCAAGAAATTTTAGGATTCGTGCTAGCTCAAAAAAGGAATAGGACCTAACACAATCAAATGCCAAGCAATTAACTAGATGAAAAGCCCATTTACTATGAAAGAAGTGTAGGAACTTAATGGTAGACTATCAATACTATCTAGATTCCTATCTAGGTTAGACAATAAACACTTTCCTATTTCTCAATTGCTTAAACATCAAACATACAAAAAAGTTTGCCTTGACTAATGAATGCAAAAAAGCCTTCACTACTACAAAAATACTAATTTACATCAGTTTACATTAGAACTAATATTTATTTTATAACATTTTTAAAATTATATAAAAACTTAAGATGATAGACAAGAATATGACTAACATCTATGTTGATAATGAGAAACATACTATGTTAGTTATTATTTAAACCTTGTGTAGAAGCTTAGAAAATCCATTTTTATTTAATTGTTATCTAAAAGACATTTCAAAAGCCTTTTTAAGATAGCATAATTTAGTTTTTATGGATAGGACATTAGTTTTAATTAATACCCATAATCTAAAAGGTATTTCCAAAGTCATATTGGAAACGCAAATACATAGGACATAGGTTTTAATTAATAACCATCATCAAGCATCTTAAAAGCCACATTAGAAACCATAAATGTATAAGATATTAGTTTTGGTTAATAACTATCATTTAAAAGACATTTTAATAGTTACATTGAAAATTATAAATGTATAGGTTATTGATTTTATTTAATAATCAACATCTATTATTTTCCTATAAATTTTCACTTTAACTCTCTCTTTCTATTTGAAACACTTCTAACATATTAAACTCTAATATTCTTTTAATATCTATCTGGCGATCAACTACTTTAATCGCTAGAGTATCCACTATACTCTTGTGATTAAGGTAAAGAAAAATAATCAACAAAATAGAACTTGCATCAACTATGATAATTTTGATACACAGTATTTTCATTATTCTCTCACTCCATTTTCATCATAAAAGTGTACAATGGAAAACCTTAACTTTCGATTCTCCTATTGTATACTCTCTTAATTAAAATTTAGTAAAAGTGGAATGGAAAAACTATGATTTGACATGTGGTTCTTTTGTATTCTCACTCCACTTTTATATTGTTAAAGTATGAAACTAGAGAAATTTAAGCAACAAAGTGGAGTTTGCATTATAGATGAAAATTTTGATACATAGTGGTTTTGCTATTGTTTTTGTGTATTCATATAAGCATGTAGTTTTTGTTTATTGATGATTCGGTGTAGCTATTGTATATAAATTTGCAAATATTGGTTATCTTTACTCATATTTGTACTTTTATTATGAATAGAACAATGACAATTAAAATTGTATAAATTTTATAGACTTATTTCATTTTGTTCACCTATAAGTTATTTTTATGTTAAAATTTTACAATCAACATTTGGATTTTATAGATTAGCAAATAGAAGATATATTGAAATAAATGTAACTTTCTATGTTAAATTAGTTCAAAAATAACTTTCTTTTCATATTTGTAATTTCTACTCACCTATATTGCGAAATTTATATAAAAATAGTTTGCAATTTTAAGGCATCAATTGAAGATTCTTATAGAGTCAATTGTTTACATAACAATATTCAATAGATAACCAAAATACCTTTATTAAGAAAATGGTAAACATAAAAACATCAATTTTAGAATTAACCAAAGTCTAATATGCTAGCATTTCCTACAAAACTAATGATGTCTAAATGATTGACATTTATGAATAAGTTTGAATGAATAAAACTAAAGATGACCAAATCAATTATATTTATAAGGAAGTCTAAATGAATATAACTAAAAATGACTAAATAAACGCCATTTATGAAGGCAAAAAGATCAAAATGTCAATTTTTTTGTTGTGATCATTGTCTAAATCTATTTCAATTGTCATGATAATTCACTAATAGTTTACATATCATTTTAGCACTCACCAACTTCTTAAAGCATTGCAAATGTATATATGACTAAACTTATAATGCCAATTTTAAATTAATAACTAATGTCTAATGATTTGCTCTTGACCTATGATTAGGATTCTCCCTGCCTATTTGAAGCAAATTAGTAGTCAATCAAAATAGTTCTCCTTCCATCAAAAAGAATACTTCTTAATTAGGATATAGATCTTGGTATTTTGAGGACAACCCATACTAATTTTGAGGCATTTTCAAAGCCATATGGAGAATGGACACATTGTTTACTCTATGTGCTATCTCAAACTTAGTAAAAAAAGTGTCCTAGCTATGCCAAACCAATTGGTACTATTTTATGCAGGGTTATTATTCTAAAATCTTTCAAAATTTTATTCATAAATGCAAAATATCATTATGCAAAAATTATGAATTACAATAAGATTATAGACCATTAAAACTCACATTTCTATAAATCATGTTTTGGCCCTCTGTGAGAAACATCATTCATAAAAGCATGAATTTTGATGCTTCATAATCTTACTAGAACTCACTAATTCTACACAACCATATTTTGCAATTATGCGTGAAACTTTAAGAGATTTTAAAACCTTCTAAATAGACCTGCATTAAATAGTGCCAATTAGCATGGTACAGATATGATATTTTTACCAAGTTTAACGCAATATATAAATCAAGCAGTACATCCATTCTCACATTAAAACATAAGATAATCAAAGACTCATAGCAAATAAAGCAAGCAAGCACCTTAAGGTCAATAGACACAAATTGATAGAATCAAGTACCTTACAAGCCATCAAGTAATATAAAGAATTATGAGTAAATGATAACCACTTTCTCTTTTAATTTATGTAAGGATGCTATGTATGTTTATTGTAAATGAAAAATCCATCATTCATTATAAACAATAGCTTTTTCAATGTATATGTTGATGTATTTATGCAAGTGTACTTGTTAGAATTCAATAATATAAAAATACATATAAATATACAACATATTGAATTAAAATTATTTTACTATTTATTTAGTCATTAGTATAAAATAATGACATTGTCATCACTAAAGGATTAGTTGATAAGGATGAGCAATTAATTTCATTGGAAAGTGCAATCATGATGATTGCATAATTATCGATGACTATGTTGTCATTGATTAAGTCTTGAAATTTAAATCTTAGAAACCTTTTTTACAATGACATGTTAGTGTAATAAGGCTAAGTGAGTGGGTACAAGATGACACCAATATTTGGGCCAACATTTTTGCAACAACTGAAATTTACAATCCATGATAATTGAATTAAATGTCTTCATTGATTGAAAAATCTATAAAAGACACAAAGTGTAATTTTTGCCATTCACACGATGCAAAAGAAAAAGAAGAAAAAGAGAGGTGATGGAAGAAGAAGATGATCATTAGTTTAAAATCAATCTATAATGCTTCTTTTTTTGTTATTTGATATATTTTATGATTCTTTATCTTATTTTGTAATATAAAGGTTTATATATTTGTTGGTTGCTATTATTACCTATTCATTTTTTCTTTTATTAAGGTTGGTAGAAAATACTTGCTGAAATTTTGTTTAATGGATTGTAGTTTATTTGTAGAATACACTTATATAATTTTTTGAAGTACCGATTATTGCACTACCTTGTTGCATTTGATATCTTTATTATGACCATATGGTTACACATATTTGTACAATCATAATATAGTAGTAGTTATGTTATTTTTTATTTTGGCATAGATTTTCTACACTTGATTGTCATATGGATATGTTAGGATAATATACTAATAGTTACATGATGCTAAATATTAAAATAGAATTGTTGAATTTTATTATTAATATTAAAATATCAATCATAACACAAAATATGAAAAAAATTTCACAACATAAGAACTTTAATAAAATTTTAAAGAAAAATAAAATGTAACATAAAAGAAAAATTACTAAAAAATGAATATTGAATATAAATTGTAATGTAAAAGAAGAATTTTAACATAATAAATAAAAGAAGAATTTTAATATAATAAAAACACAAAATGTAGCATAATAGAAGAATTATTGAGTACTTTATTTTTTATGTTCAAATTCAATTAATAAAAAATAAAATTAATATAAAATAAGAATTTTAAAATAATAAATAAAAATTAATTTTTTTAAAAAATATTATAAAATATAAAAATAAGAATTAATAAAAAAATTAACTTATAATATACTTTTGGACAAAATAAAAATATTAAAAGTAATGTAAAAATGAATTTTAAAATCAATGTTGAGTATGTTATATTAGAAGAAAAATATAATTTCAAAAAAATAAATGTAATGTAAAGGAAGAATTTTAACATAAAAATCTAGCATATTATATTTTATTGTTTAAAAAATATTTTTTACATAAAAATTAAAAATATATATAATACAATTTTGTACAAATTAAAAAAATTAAAAGTAACGTAAAAGAAGAATTTTAACATAAAAATTAAATATAACTTATTGAACCTAAAATGTAGAATTTTAATGTAAATTTTAAACACTCAATTCTAATAAAAAAATATAGTATAAAAGAAGAATTAATAAAAAAATAAAACTAACAATACTTTTTAGGTAAATTAAAAAAAAATAAAAGTTGAACCTATTTTAATAGTAAAAAATTGAAAAGAAAAGAAATTTAATATTGAAATCGCTTTTCTCTTAATTAAGGAAAATTTTATAATGTAAAAGAAATTTTTTAACATAAGAATTTTAACACAACAAAATGGATCACTTAATAACCACCACATTGGTGACCAATATCAATGTATACATTGACAAAAGTTAAATAACTTTATTTGATCACTATTTGATGAATATCGAAATGGTACAACAACATTTGTGAAGAGGACTAAAAACTTTATCAATCAAAATGGGATAGGAAGATACTTGTGCACTAAGAAAACAAATGTATCTTTCAAAATGTGAAAGCCATGTTCGAACAAATAATAGTCCATATATTTAATCTATTCAACAAAAAATGGGTTCACCATGATGAGGCGATTGCAACATCTAGGATTTAAGGTCTTGCACTTTTTAATATGTAAATATTATCTTAAGTTTCAAATAATATTTTAAGTGTTCAAATAAATGTTCTTTATATCAAATGGAAAGAATTAACTCTCTTTTATATCTAGTAATATGTTTGTTGAAGACGATAACACATTTAGCTTTAATATGTTGTGATAAATGTTATTCATGT
Organism: Sindora glabra; assembly: GCA_020226215.1. Taxonomy (NCBI): domain Eukaryota; kingdom Viridiplantae; phylum Streptophyta; class Magnoliopsida; order Fabales; family Fabaceae; genus Sindora; species Sindora glabra. The sequence continues at coordinate 79,693,413 of CM035228.1, forward strand.
GACATGAAAATAATTGTTCATGGTTATGGCTACCGTTAATGCTCATTATCATGGAGGTGATGAAGAAAGTGACCCACCAAAAGGCTCCTCTCATATTCGGGGCCAGTTCAAGTTAGATAAAATTGACTATAATTACATTATATGATTTTTTCATATATATATATATAATTTATCTAATTGGTAAATATTTCTTAAATTTGTAGTGCTTATGAATAAATGCTTTAAAAATAAAAACATTAAGCTCAATAAGATATTATAGAAAATCGATAAACCATTGCCTTTATGATTCAATCCTACAAATTGGTGCCCTGTGGACCCATGGGTCCACACCATGAGAAATTACCGTAGTTAGTAAAGATATTAGTTAAGACATAAGGTGAGCTGTTCCACAAGAATTAACAGGCAATACCTAAAAAACAAAAAGCTTGTATCATTGAGTTCTTCTATGTAAGCATCAACTTATTTTGCACATTAACTTATGATATAAAATGATAATCATTTTGATGGATTTTTTTTTGTTACATTTCTCTTAATGAAAGAATAGTTTGAGTGGATAGATGTTCCAGAAGGGAGGATGTAATGCATCTATGATGGCATCTAGTGTAATGCAGCTAATCTCTATAATAATTAGAAGTATAGATTGCAAGATTGTTATCTGGCACATGTGGGCAATATCAAACATGACATTTAGCATGCCAAGCAAGGATATCAATAAATATGCCTCAAAAGCATTGGCTATAAGCCTATAACATGTTCAAAAGTTTAGAATTCCTAATAGGAAAGAATTAAATATTATGTCATATTTTTTAATTTCTAAGTTTAATGGTAAACCTTTTAATGCTTGTTATTTGTGCTTTGAATTTGCAGGAAAAGGCTAGCAAATGTGCACAAAACAAGGCATAAAGAAGGTATAATTATCAATACGGATCAAAGCTTATAATATCGATATGACAAGATATACTAAGCAAACATTCATTAGATTTAGAATAATACCATTTAATTTTTCCTAACAATATTTTTCTTTTAAAACTAGCCCAGAGAAATAGGATGACAAGTTAGTTACAATTGGTGATAGAGAACTTCATCAACCATTATACTAGAACGTTGAGGAAGTGGATATTAAAGAAGGCCTAAGTTGATTATATGCATATTATTTTCTTCATTTCTAATTTTTTTTACTTATGAAAACTTATATAATCATTCTAATAATTTATCTTTAAAAAAATGTGTAGATACAGTTGCAAAAGTAGACCACTCAACTGCAAACATAAGTAGGTTCTTCATTTGCCTCTTTGAGTGCCCTCGCAAATCAATTCAATGAGTTTACTATTGTTGAGGAGGTATTGGGCACTCATTAAGGGTACAAGAAAAGGGTTAACTATGTGCTTTAAAGGACACCCTATGGCAACACCCCACCTAACACCTCATTGATCGCCATATATCCTTTTCAGCTATGAAGCGAAGCACCTTTGCCAAATAACATCCATTAATACATCATCCAAAGTCAACAATGCTTGGAGTATCAGTAAAAGCTTCTTTCTCACCAATAACAAACCACAAACTAGTTGATATGATATGTGGTACTAATTGTGAGGCCTGTCCTTCCACCCCTAATCTTTATTTCTATTCAGCTCGTCCTTCCCTCGATCTTATGAGCAAGTTTGCTTTATAGTTACCTACACCTGCACCCAAACCCTAGGATAACCAATAAAACAATTACTATTAACATTTTGATAGAATGGAGTGATTTTATATATTTTACTTCTTCATTCCAACATTATTTCATATCTTCTATACAAACATAATTTTTATAATTGTATATTATGTTGATTTTTCATATATATATATATATATATATATATATATATATATATATATATATATATATATATATATATATATATATATATATATATATATATATATATATAAATTTCATTTTTTATTTATTTTAGCATTATAATATAATATGAATAGATAAATTTTAAATTATATTCAATTTAATAAAAAATTATTAATAATATCTTACAAATTTTTATTATAGAAAAATAATTTTTAAAAAAATTGAATTAAAGAAATCTATAATGATGGCATTATCATCAATATAAATATTTTAATTTTTAAAATTCTAAAAATATATCCATAATGAGCAACAACAAATGTCATGAATAAAATAGTTACCATGTTAGTAAGATATATAGCAATAATATCTAGCTGTGGCTATAAAGTTAACATAGCACATCAACACTAAGGGTGCAATTCTATGACAACACTTGTCATCATAATAGGGTCACATGACTAATAATGACTATATAATAATGACATGTTCTTAACAACAATATCATTATTATATGTATATAGTGATAACATATTTACTTATTATGACATCAATTGTTGTTGCAGTAGGACCCATTCCTTGTAATGTAAATTTTGTTTTGTAATTACCATTAAGTTTGCAAGTTATTGGCACTTTTTTGTCAAATGAATTTGACAATTTTTTGTGTATAATTACAAGATGCAATTGCTTTAATTTATGTGCCTTTTTTATTATCTTAATTATATTTGTAAATTTGCATTAATTGTGTAAATTCCAAATTAATAATTTCCGCACAAATTCCAAATTCTTTATTATAAAAGGGTATAATTGCCTTAATTTATATATCCTTTTTTATTATTTTAATTATATATGTAAATTTGTACTAATCATGTAAATTCCAAATTATTGATTCCGATGTGGATTTCAAATTTCTTCCACTTATATCCTTTTAATTTCTATAAAATAAGTAAAATGATTAATTTTGTTGATTTAAAGGATTTTTTTCTAAATTAATAATTAAAAATTATCAAGGCTAAAATGGTTAAATAATAGTAACCTTTTTTTCTTACCTAAATGAGAAGCCCATAATTTTTTTTTAATTTTAGGCAAGAATATGAAATCACTAAAGTTTGACATGTCAACAAGCCCTAAGCAAGTGGAAGAGTTTTATATGTAAGTACAATAATATATTACATTACATATTTAATTATTTCATTCATAATTTAAAAGAAAAAGTTCTTCTTATTTCATATTGTAAGAAAATGATTAGTTTTAAATACTTATATTTATTTTCATCTTCAAAAGTAACTCATATCAACTTCCTTTTACAAGCAATTCATTAAGTCTATTTCTTTGTGGGAGAGAGTGAATACTAATGAGTATGGAAGTATTTTCTTCTAATTATGCAAAAACATAGTATGAGTCTTGCATTAGGCAATTAGGTTGCCTTTTTCACATATTGATATATTTCATAAAGATTCCTCCTCCCAAATTCTTTATTATAAAAAGATTCCTATTTTCAAAGAGATCCCTTAGGGAAAAACACATCTCCTTCCTTAATAAGAAATAATTGCTTTCAATTAAAATATGTGCAACTGAACTTTTATAGCTTGTCGTTTGATGTTTATATATGTCCAACTCCTTATCCTTTCCTTACAAAATCCAATTAATAATAATAATGACCTATGGTGAAGGAAAAGAATTATGCATCATAATAAAAGTTCATACTTTTTTAGTTTAATTATTTTTTAAAATTTGAAATATTTAATGAGAGAGAAATATATGCGTATTGAAAACTTGAAAATATATAGATAGCACAAATACAAAGCCTTAACATTTTTTAGATTTATCTCCCTCCTTTTATTTATTTAAAATTTATTCTAAATCTCTATAATATTTAAAAAAATTAAAAGGGATAAGAAGTAAATTATTGGATATAAAAAAAATTGTTGCTAAAATGTAATTGTCATTCTCTAAAATGACAGAGTTCATCACATAAAACAAACCTTATGATGAAATGTAGTGAAGGCTAATAGGATAAAAAATACATCAAGAAAGGATGAATTAGTATTTTAAAATATAAGTGTAATCTTTAAAAAGTTTTGCTTTCTCAAAAGCCCTTAAGGAGCAACCAATTAGTTATGAAAGATTAAGTAAATAAACAATAAAAATAATTAATAAAGAACATAAAGTAAAGAATAAAGGAAAGAGATGATAATGCTAATGTATATAGGTTCAATGTTCTAAAGGGAAAAAAATTCCTTTAGATCTATTTCTCTCTTCCAAAGCCAAATTCCAACCTTAAGGATTATTCGCTAGCATTTTTAAAAGTCCATTTTTTACTTTCCTATTTGATCTTTTAAGAACTCAAATAATCCCACCTTAAAATATTAAAGGATTTCTCCTCATAATTCTAGTTATAAGGTGTCTATAAGTGTTTCGCTCACACTCCATCCTAACTTATAAAATTTTTGGGTATATGAAGTATTTTACACAAAAAGATTTAGGTTTTTCATGTACTCTAATAATGTAAATTTATCAGTATAAGCTTAATAAAGACAACTTAAGAAGAATGTCAAAAATCTAAAAAGAGAAACCTTCTTAGAGAAGTGTGGAAATGCTTACATGTTTTGCCAATGAAGTGTGATCCTCTTTTCATAATGGTGGATAAGAACTAGTCATCCAAAGCAATGCAATAAAAAAAAAAAAGCAACCTCAGCCAATAAGATCTTCTTATATAGCATATTTTTTTCCAATTTGTCATCATCCAATCAATTTCAATGTTAACGTTCAAAGAACTACTACAAAGTTATAATTATTTGTTGGTCAATAAATCTTAATCATAGAATAAATCAATGTCTATAAAAATTTTATGGCATTTTTAAAATTATTAGAACAAATAAGATGATGGTTATTAAAAAAATCAACATCTATTGTTACATGATGACATTTTTGAAATTTCTTGCAAACTTAAGATAATGGTTAACTTAATAACTAAAGTCTTTTTGTTAAGGTCAACATGTTTGAAAATAAAAGTGATATTAAGACATTAGTTTTCTACATAATTGATGTCAAAAATAAATGTGAATGTTGAATTTGATTGTTCAGTGGTATTTTTGTAAATATCATATTAATTTTACATGTCAGTTTTCTATTAATCTGACATCATTTATTTATGATGTTAGTTGTTAATTAGGAAATTGACATGCAATTATTTTTTTTGCATAACTTTCATTTGATTCTTTATTTTGCATCATTTTTACTTTTGAAAACCTACTTCCTTAATATTACCTATGCCATCAAAATTTCTTTGACAAGTCTTAAACCACCTCCACGCTCTCTATTGCACTTATAGTTAGTTTTGTGCTCATTGTATGCAGCAATAAACTTTTCATGTATGTTTTCTTCTCTTATTTTCATTGTATTTATGAATATTTAAAGATTAAATTTGGCTTTATTTAGTTAGCATGTATATATATGTGTATAAAGACATTGTGACAATATGTTTGATGATACTTTTAGGGTTTAGTCACCCTCGAGATTATATTATATGTTTGGTTATGATCATGCTCTATTTAATAGTGATATCTTTACCATTTTTACTTGCTGCCTTTTTCATTACATGCTATTGTGCCTTTTTTAGGGTATCAAATATATTATATATTATTCTATGATTCCTATTTGCTCTATGGCTATGTAAATTAGTAGAAGATTTTGTAAAGCATGATAACTAACGTAATCTTGTTTAAGTTACTTCTCATGCAAGTTATGTGTTTTATCATAAAATTTAATGTAATATTTATTGTGAGGATTGATCTTATATCTACTATGCTTTTCTTCATTAAGTAATGTTAACCTATAAATTTTCCGATCATATCATTGTATATGATTAACATTATTTTTTTGTTAAATCCAAAATATAAATCTTTCTAGATAAGCAATTACCCTATTAAAAGAAACACAAAAGGTCTTTTACTTTGACAAGCATTATCATAGCATGGTCTAAAAGTGAGAAATTATATATTGAGTTCAATAAGAAATGGAAGCCCGATGGAAAAAATGCATTGCAATATACTAGTTCTATTAGAGTGGCTATATAGTCCAAAGTAATTAATAATTATTTATCATTAAAAGAAAGTCTCCCAAGATTAAAGGATAACATTTAGCATAAGGTTTTCGTACGTACTCTTGAATTAGATAGCTTTTATTCTATAAATATTAAAAACTATATTTGTAGCTTGTCAAATACTCATATAATTTAACCTTTCATGTGTGCTTTTTTCTTGTAAAGTTCATTCCATATTTTAAACACAGAATAAGTGCACAAAAAAGTACTATCGCATGTAATGACCCTGTAAAAGGACTTCAAGATAACCTAGAGGTGGGAATAAATCAATCCTAGGACTCTAATAAAAATAAACCTGATGCAACAATAGAACTACATTGATTATGAATTATAGGAGAAGTTCCAAGAATAATGCATATAAGAGGATTTTAGATAAAATTTTTATATTATAATTTCTTGTTCATCTCAATATCTTGTTTGTATATAATTTGTACTTGTGAATGAATATATACCTTGACTAATAGGAGTTAAGTAAGTCCAATCAGAAGAAACAAAAGAAGAATACATATCCACAAGGACTTGTTAGCTAATAATTATGACAAAGCTAATGAGGGTAAGAACGCTAATGAGACATATCCAATTTCTTCTATAGAGTTATGGAAACAAGCAAAGTAAAAAAGTAAAGGTAGTACATGACCTCAAAAAGTTAGGCCATTGCAAATAGGATTATAATTATTATGTTGTATACCAAAAACATGTTTAATTTTAAAGCTTTCATTTCACTCAAGTTAATTCTAATTATCTATTCTTTATCAATTGCTACTAGACACTCTCACATAATAGGCCTTCAAAGGTAAGTTTGAGCTAGTTAAAAAGAACAACATCCTGACCATAACATTGGGAATTGAGAAGTATCCTAGCCATATTTAGGTTATCAAACATAATGTTAGCTATAAGGAGTTATTTAGCCCATTAAGGCACTATCCAATACGACATTCATAAGCCAAATTCGAACACCTAAGAAAGAATATTCACAAAGACATGTCACAAAAACTCAAAGCAAATTAGTAGACAAGGTTATAGTAAAGAGAAAAGCAGGACTTGTAGGCATAACAACACTTGCAACAATACCGGGACCTATTTTGCTTTTTACAAGAATAGATAGCATCACAACCTACCAAACTGTTATTAGCATGAAATTCATTTTTTGGTTTCCACCAATTAAAACTACCTAATTCTAGTATCAATACAAGATTGCCAACAAATAAAATAATTTAATAAATAATTTCAAGAAACGTACATACAATGGATTTTAAATTGTCCCTAACTATTATCACTTCTACAAAACTCAAACCATCTTTATTTGTAATCTAATTCTACCTATGGCTATTTAATATGAATTATCCAAAGAATCTTTCATTTTATAAATTATTAGTGGTTGTAAAGTTTCTATAGGCCTATCTGTAAAATATTTAAAATAAAAATAATGAGATAATGTCTCAGTAAGCAGATAACCTACCTAATTTAAAGTGAATAATCACACACAATCATTTGAAATTAGTTAAATTCACAAATGTAGCAATCTTTAATTATCCCTGCATTTTATCTTTTACATCACATAGAAACATAACTCACTAAAGAAGATATATGATAAATGATATGAAAATAAAAGATAATATGCATTCAATCCACCTTGTACCTCCCTTTACAATAATAATTCCTCTATTTTCCTAATCTTGTCCCTCCAGATACAGTAACAGTTTCTCTATTTTCATAATAACTAACATTAGTAAACCTACCTTGCCCCTCCTAAATAATAGTTCCTCCATTTTATAATTTGAACTTTTCAATAAGGATTCTTTATCATATTAACCCAATTCCATTTGAGTCACATTTTCTCAAGCAAATAGAATTTAAAATAATGTAATAATGCATCACCATATATAACAACGCTAAACAATATCAATGTATAACTATGTTTACATTTATAAACAAATTCATATTTTCATACAATTCCTATCATCTCACAATATGCCATATATTCATATATTGCTAACTAAAAATCTATATGCCAATCATTCTCTAATGACTCATAAATAAATTCATTGATAAACATACCCATACAATACATTAATGGCACAGTATATCCCTCCATACTCAAACAAAATTTTTAATAAGAATACTTGGCTATAACAATCAAATATGTGGCTTCAGGGTGTTGTAGTTAAATGCACTAGTCTAAAGTGTACCTAATTTACTTGTATTTAACTATGGTAATCAATTTAGGCTTCTAGTATGGCCACAATCGATTACCATATTCGAGTGTTCCTATCTAAAAGCCAAGCCTCTAAGAGGTATTCAAGAATAGTACTTGAATATAGTCCCTACATTTATCATTCTCTCAATTACTTCACAATTCCTTATATTATAATATACTCTCATTTCCAAACTAACCACAATTTCACAATATCGACCCTTTATCATTTCAATTCATCATCAACTCATAATGTAAACCATTATATCATTCAATACATAACTACATTGGTAATTTCATTACAAATCCAACTGCATTTACAATTAATAAGCAATCATTTATATTAGACAATAATTCTCACATAATCACAACCAATAAACATTCAATATAGCTATAAGGCTAGTCACACACATTTATTCATTTACAATGAGAATGCAACCATACATCTATAATTACTTATAATCACATTACCATATCACATCATTTTATATTCTTGCATTGAACATAATATTTTTAAATTAAATTTAGTTATTGCTATTTGTACCACTATACACAATTACATATATTTTGATAGCATATAATTATATATTCACACTTCCTTAATTAAGATTCAATGGATAAGTTCACTTAAGCTTATTACACCAAAAACATGCCTAAGCAATTTTTTTAACTTATAATTTCTATTATTAATATAAAATAGTAGTTTTATTGATGATATTCAATTATAATAGACGAATGTGGGATTTTGAAGTGCCCATATTCTACTATAGTGAAATACTTTCATCGAGAAAGCACTACTTTAAAAGGCATTTGACTATGGTAATTGAATATAGGCCTAAGAGGCACACTCTTTAGGGTATATTCAACTACTATAATTGATTATAACTATGTTTTTTAGCCTTTCATTGAAATTCACCAAGTGAAATGCCTATTTTCACTCCAAGCATCTCGTACACCATCTTCAATTCAATAACTAATTTATATCTAGTATTTATTATTAAATCCTAACCTAAAGTAACAAGAAATTTTAGTTAATAACATAATTATAGATTTAATTCATCATCTTTCATGCAAATTAACTTATAACTAAATGAGCAAATAAAATTTATATCTTAACAAGTTAAGTAAATTATCTACTTACTTGGAAATTGAAGGGTTTAATAAGGAGAAGAAATGAAGATTAATTGCCCTAACCATGCTAGATCAATAAGCCTTTAACTAAAAACCTTATTCTTCCTTCACAACCAAATGCAATAAGATACTTTAACCAAAATTATAAATTAGCTTAGAATCACCATAGTTAAAGAGAAAAGGATCATATTTGCTTAAGATTTCTAGCTCAATCCTATTGGTATATACTCTAGTAGCTAATCATAGAATGATTATATTTTCATATATTGTTACATTTTCTTTATAAAGGCATTTTGATTATTGTATTTAATGTTATTTCTACGTAATATAAATAAATATAATAATTATCTGTAGAATAATTTATATTATTTGTAAAATATCTATAATTGATTACTGTTATAAATTAGGATAACAATAATACATCGAGATTAGTATGTATATTAGTTGATAACCATGATCATGGATATATAATATCAAGTTAACTAATAAGTACATATTAAAGAACAAATATACTAGACTAACTTACCATGAGAATGCTACACAAATCACTATGTGAATGTCATAAGTGTAACTCCCTTACTTATCAACGCCTTATTCCTTATTTACTAGATGATTATACGTACTCATTCGCCATCTACCTCAAGCTAATACAGAATATCTCAAATTTCTGTACTTTATACACATGAGCAAAAGTCATATAATTATACAAAAAGAGTTCAATTTACAATTCGTACATCCATTATGTACAATATCACCGACTATATAGACATATTTTTTTTTCATCACATTTACAATCTCAAAACATTATTGTCCTTTGTCATGAGAGCCTTTGGAAGCATCACCTGAAATGGTTAGTCACAATACAGAAAAACATAAGAAACAAAGTTTCCCAGTAGCTAGCTATTGCCATAAAAACATATCAAGCCATTCCAGATCCTTAAGCAAATAAAACATATATTTCGAAATCAAGTAATCATTTATCATCATATTAAACACCATACCATTGTAAGAAATATGCGCAGCACACAGCAATCATCAAGCCCAATCAAAGGACTTATCTCAATATTTAGATGACCATCACAGATAATCATACCTAGGCCTCATATACAGCATCACGCTATCTTCTCGGGGAACTCTAAAGGCCATAGGTACCGCGCACAGTAATTGCATTATCATCCCGGGGAACACTCAGGCCATAGGCCTCATATACAACATTTCACTGTCTTCCCGGTTGCACACACAGCTATTTCATACACATTCCATACAATGGCAAAATTTACAGAAAATCATGTGAATAGGAAACAAAGCTTAAGGATAAAGCTAGCTACCTTTTATAAACTTCCAATGGTGATGTCTCTTTTGCCCTCACTTAAAACTTCTTTACAATTTCCCCTTGCCTTTCCAACTTGTCACTTTTTAGTCTATACAAATACACATCATAGTTCTTATTAGAACATCATCACTTTCCTTAAACCTTATGTATTCTTTACTTCCTCCACTTAAATAAATGCATACTTAGATGCTCTATATCTTGATTTCAAGCCTTGAAATGACACATATAAACATTAGAAAAGGATCCAAAGGCAAAACCATGCAAAACGTGAAGAATTAAAGCCAAAATGTTCACTTGACAAAGTACACGGGGTTGAACATGGGCCGTGTTCTACCCCGTGTTCAGAACGTGGGGTACAACATGGGCCGTGTTCTGCCCCATGTACATTACTGATCAGCCTTCGTAGAAGAACACGGGATTCAACATGGGCCGTGTTCTACTCCGTGTACAGAACATGGGGTACAACATGGGCCGTGTTCTACCCCGTGTACATTACTGATCTTCCAAAAAATACAATTTACATGGCTAAACCTCCTTCTTCCCTTGGCTTCTTAAAAGGGAAGTTTCATACACACTTTCACAACTCAAAATTCATCTTCCATAGGCTTCATAACTCATAAGAATCATCCTAATTTTATCAATTTAACCAAATTCCAAACAAATCATGCCAATACTACACATGCACCATTATGCCTCTAAAACCCAAGTGTATACATCATGGTTTCTTGCTATTTTTACACCAAACCAAAGCCATAAATCAACATAACAACATCTAAAACACCATTAGACATGTTCAAATCATCCAAAACTCCATGATCAACTACCTTTGACCACTCCAACATCAAAATCTTAAGAAACTAAAAAGAGCACAATAAAGAGCTTTTAGAGGAGAATAATTTTACCTCTTGCTGCAACTTGAAAATCCTCACTTAGAGCTCACCAAACTTGATCAAACTTAAGCTTTTCTTCAATCTAAACACACCAATGGATAGAGCTTGATTAGAAAAGCAACTTTCCCTTCTACCACTAAGCTTAAATCTCACTATTTTTGGGTGAAAAACTCAAAAGAAACTTTCTCTCTCTTCCTCTCTCTCTCCTGCACGTTTTTAAGCTTCTTTCATGGAGTCTTCCACGGCTACAAGGTGGAAAGGATAAGAAAAAAGAGCCTTTATGAAGCTTCAAGGGCATTCTTGCCATTTTCTTCTAATAAGGACACTTGTCCATAAGTCCATTGGCCACACTTGCCATGTGTCTATTGGCCACACTAAATAAAATCACATATTACACCCCAAAATCTTGGTTATTTCCACTTTAACCACACCCGATTCTATACTTTTGCAATTTAAAATTTCTTATACTGTCAGATTTAGACAACTTTCCTTTTTAGGATTTTCTAACCTCTTCTAATCATCTATACTATTTAGAAAAATAAATTCTTTTCCCTACTACCCTTTTTCCTTCAAAATTTCGTTTACACTTACACTTAATTCCTTTCAACTTAAAATTCACCCACCAAGTTAACTCAAACGTGCTCTTCGTTTCTACGACCTTAGAATTTAGAGATTCAAATAATAGAATTAAAAATTTGGGACATTATAATAAGTAGTCCTAATAGTGATAATGATGTATACAATTGTTTGACCTGAAGTCATTACGATTCCTTACATAATGAGTCATGTATTTTAACGCAATCTAATATCATCTATAATAGAGTCAGCCTATAAGGTAATGATTAGGCATATCACAAATCATATAGAGGGATGTTAATAATCAAGATGGGGTTTTCTCCTTCCTATGTAAAAAAAGTGATATCTATAAGTCCTTTAATTAAGTAAGACTATGAAATTCTTGGCTATGCTCAAATGGATTAATATATAATATCGATCCATTTATTTAGTTAAACTATTTAGGAATTAAAAAACATATAGATTAAATTATAAAGAAGGTCACACATTCCATTTATCAAGTTCAATCTAGATATCCATGACAAAAAAGACTAAACTACATGAAACATTTGCCATGGAAAAGTTATACTAAATTGCTAACATTCTCATTACTTAAGTGGCAACAATATATTACTAGATTACATTCACTTTATATGATAATAAAATAGGATTTTAGGATCATGACTAACATAATGAAAACCCATAAGGTGACACATAAAAACTATGTCAAATATAAAGGTTATAGTATAATTAAAAACCTCTAATCAAACTAAGGCTCTTAATTGGGATAGGCTTAATATGATTGGGCTTTATTAAGTAATAACATAATATAATTAAGCTATACTTATAGGACACTAAATATGAGTTAATTATTAACTATAGCCATATTTAGGCTTAGTTAATGACTAAAGTCCAATTATCTCTTTTCCTAAATTAGTTCTAGTTAGAGATTTAAAAAAGGATTTGATCTATAAGATAAAAATAAATTAGAAGGATAATGATATCTAATTAATATTAGTATAATGTTTTTAAAAGGATATATCTAGATGAGATATTAATGCTTCAAAAAAAAATATTTGATCAAGATATATATCATATGATTTGATAAATATTTAGTCAAGATTTGAAAACCTTATGGTTATCATCTATGAGATAGAGAGAATATATAAAGTTCTTTCAAGATTGATCCATAACTATAAAAAATTTCAAAGATAATATTGTGTTAAGAGAGAGCAATCCTATCTGATTAGATTGAAGCATTTGATTACTTGTGTGGACACCATAAAGGTATTGCCTTTTTAGATGATGCTCACGATTTGTAAGAATTCTATATATACATTTATGATGTGATATGATCATGATCAGATATTATTTAAGTGCAAACCATTCATGTATTTGTTATTAGATCATTCGAACAGTAGTGTTCAGATTGTTCATTAAGAAGTAAAAGTGTGTTTCATGCAATAAAGGTATAAACACTAACATTGATCTATGCTTCTTTCACTTGGATCCTTAATGGGTTTCAAAGTAAATTTCTAATTTTTTCAATATGCTTTTTAATCCAAATCCCAACAAATGCTTGCTAAAAAAATGAAGAAAAGAAGAAATTTTAAGATAGAAAAGAAGAACAACCAAAACTAAATAGTAAATGAAGGATAAAAATGGATTGTAAAATGGGTTTTAGGAACTTATATTATATTAGGGCCATTTTGGTAGTTTGTAAAGTTTCTTAAGAGTGAATTAGGAAAAACAAACCCTAAATCTCCTTCATACATTCTAACTTAGTTTTAATTTCACATTAACTTATATTTAGCTTAATTTTATTTAGTTTCATAGTAAAATTTTATTTTTTTATAAATAATCACTTACCCTAAATGCATCCTCAACATTTCTAATTACCAATACATATACATATTTATTAATAAATTAATTATAACAAATTTTAAATTACTAAGAATGTAGAAATAACCAACTAACATATTACACACCTAAGTTCCACAGTATCTATCTAGCTAACCTATAGATCCACTACTCCTATAAATAAGCTGATGACTATGAGCAATAATGGACCAACCAATCGAACCCCTCTTGCAATTAGCAAGAAAAACATGCTAGAACTAATAGCTTTAGCCCTATGGTAGTAGAACTTCTAAAGATCATACCTAAGGAAAAAATCACCTTAACTTTTAAACTTTTTCATATATGTTTATGCATGAATCAGGTTTCCTATAGCAGGGGTTCACATTGCAAAAAGTGGAACCTAATGCACTTTGATGGTGGTGATACCACCTCTGCAAAAGGTTACAAATGGGTAAATTTTTGTAGGTCATAAGCTAGACCATTTATCATTATCAAACAATTAAGTTAAGCTGATGGTTAACAAGCACTTAGTCTACAAGGTTATGTTAAACAATGTAGTCTGGATAAAGGATGAAACTGATAGGACTTTGAATGCTCAATCAATGACCCTTATTTAATTCCTAATGAAGGTATCATCATGTATTCCTTATTAATAACTTTTTTATACATATATTTTGAAGTTATTTTACTATTATTGTGTAAGACTACTAATTATTATTTATGTTTTAGCAATCTCCTAATTATAATCGAAAAGATCAATAAGTTCTTTTCAATAAATCTTAAGGCAATCAAGCTTAGGCTAAGCTCTAAATTAGGGATGAAATGTGGAATTATCCAATCCAATTTACATTTAAAAAGCCTCCATTTAAAAATTATTGAAGTTCAAAATGCTCAATGTGACTTACATCCAGCTCTAGATGATATAAGTGTATATTGTCTTCTTTAAGTAAATACAAATTAATTGAACTATTATCTGAATATAAATTTAGCTAGTATTAATCCTTTTACAAACATTGCTTTAACCTATTGCCATTGATGAATGTTATATATGGATTCTTAAATCCACATCAATTTAATGAAGCTTTAATGCCCATCTAAGAATGAAAGTAGGAGTATTTCATCAAGGCTCTACTCTATAAGTTTAAGAAAAATTGCTACTCTATGTTGTACCGCGAAAGGTAAGTCTGACTTATGCATTAGCTGTGAATTTTTTTAAAAAATAGATTTTGATAGCTTAATTATACCATTGAATATATTGTATTCGAGGAGGAAAAGACTTATCTATCGATTAGATCATTAGTTAAAAAAAGTAGGACCTAAGTTATAGATTTGCTTGGAAGAAGCTCTGACTGAAGCTTACAATAAAGGCATGGAATCAAAGGAGGACAAACTTTAAATGAAAGTATGTTTTTAATAGTAAAATTATACATTTGATTTGCAAAATTATGTGCCAACGGGATTAAATTGACCTCTTATTTTATTGCAATGCCTAAAATAGCTTAGAAATGTGGACTATGGTTATTATTTCATATGGTATATACACAATTTATTGTTCGCTCATAAATTCACAAATAAAGTAATCACTTACTTATTCACAACTCATCACATGCTAGCTTAATTAACTAAATTAGTCTTGATAATAATATGTTAATTGTATACAAAATATAGTTTTTCATGAACAGCTCAAACCATATAGTTGAGAAAATCTTGATAAGGTTAAAGAGATCAAGGCATAACATTTCATTAGGACCAAAGCCTAATCGGAATGAATAACTTTAGGTGTTCCTAAACATAACTAATGGTTATAATAAATTAAGTTATTGTAAATTAGTTGTTGATAATTGGTTTGGATGTAAATGACTTGTAATAACTTATATTTTAATGTGTAAATAAAAGTTTAGATACTTTACATAAAAACTCTTATAATTAGTTATGTTATTGTCAATTTCTATCTTATTCTACAATTTTTATGAATTATAATATATTTCCACATGTGTCAATTAGTTATTTTTTATTGAATTGTTAATTAGTTATTTTTAATGAGTGCTTTAAAAAAATTGGTACAAAAGAAATATTGATTTTTTACTTAGAATTGATGTCTTTTAATTTAAAATATCAATTATTTATAAACTAACTACATCATTGTACTCTACATGTTGGTTTATTATAAATAACTAACATCTAAACCTTACCTTCTAGCGTAAGTTGAAAATAAGAAAAGTGAAGTAATGGTGTCATTTGCAAACTTCCTTCCAAAGCTTTACTAACCGTAAAATGATTTTTTCTCTAACGAGGTATGCTCTCCTTTTCAATTGCTTGCCAAATTTTTTTTTTAAGAATGAATCTCTATTGACCTATCTCTAAATATGTAGGGTTGCACACTCACTGGAAAAACAAATAATTTAAAAGTAAAGAGTTGTTTAGTATTTATTTTTGTTCTAGCAATTTAGTTTCCAATATCATAACTTACCATATTTTGTTACCTTTCATTTTGATGTAGCTTTTATAGATTTGTACAAGTAAAAAAATTGATTCTATTCACCTTTTTCAAAATTCAATAATATTATTTATTATTTATTTATATGAAATATATATATTATCATTTTCTCAAAATTTAATGAATGTTCATCATATTTACAAGGATTAGATTTGACCATACTTTTTTAAAAAGTGTCAACCTTACATATTCAGCAACGAGTATCAAAATAGTATTTAATACATTACCCATCTACGAATAAGGCATTTAGTATTAGCTCTCATAGTTTTCAATCTTTTGTTATAAAATTTATTATTTAAAATTGTTATCATTGAGATTCTGTAATGTCATATGGGCTATTATTTTCTATTTTTTGATATGGTGTTCTAGAAGGTGGAATATAAAAGGAATATGAAACATTTAAGAAGAAGGAAGTGATGCAGAAGGATAGGGTGGGGAAGGAGAAACTAGAGCAAAGGGAGTAAAGTAAGGTTAGTAGGTGCAAAATAAACCATGTCAGTTATTTATATAAACTAAAGTCATATAACTAACATTAAACATTAGTTAGTTATAAAAAAAAATTGGATGTCATTTCCTATGACACTAGTGGATAATAGGACATCAATTTTTTATATATTAATTAAAGTTAGTGCTATTTTTTTAATGGTTCTATAATATATGTTAAATTTGATATACAATGTTGCTCAATTAAACATTAATTTTAAACCAATATCTAATCTTCTAAACACTTGATGCTAATAAACTATTTTATAATTGTGAAATTTGACCATGCTTGCTTTTACATCTACTAGTTTAAAATGTCACTTTCACCATATACTTCAAAAGTATAGTCAACTTGCACTTTTTGAAAATTCAAATTTCTATCTTCACAAATATTTTTTTGCATTAGCCCTTAGGTTACTTTTTTCAAATATTTCAAAATTTGAAATCCTATAGTTAAGTCAGCACAAGGTGGTAAAAGCAAAAAGCAACTTAGAGGAATTTCAAAATCCTATAAAATGCAAATTTGCTTAGATGCAAATGACATTAATGATTTTTAATATTTTAATGACAAAACTAACTTGTATTTCATCAATATGGAAAATAATTGCATATATATATATAACATTTTAAGACAATTCCATTTAAAGTATAAAATCATGTGAAATTAGTTAGAAATAATTCTTAATTAAATTCTCAGTATAGTAAGGTGTAACTGGGTAGAAAATAGTTTTAAACTAGTAAACTTGGCCCATTAAACAATTAAGTTTAAAATCATATCTTTGTAAACAAAGTTACAATGAAATCAATTATTATAACATTAAAATTAACTAATTGATCATTTTAACAATACGTTAAAGGTCCTCCATTTACAAATGCTATATTATATTTATGTCATTTTGCTACTTATTGCACATAGTTCAACTTAGGGGATGCTAGGCTTAATTTATGAAAATGGAATCAAATAAATAGTCCTAAAGAAAAGAAAACCATTTTTTAAAATTATTTGGTTCATTTAGAGAATGAAATCACACTATTTTAAATTCTTTTTTTATTGTCGTTTAGTCCATTGGTTAAGGATGGAATCAAAATAATTTTTTTTATTTCAATAATGGTGGTGATGTTGGCGAGCAATGGTAGCAACAGTGATAATGGTGGTGAGGGCTATGGCAGTAATGATAACAACATCAATGGCAATTTGTGATGGTAGTTGTAATAGTTACAATAATGATAGTGATAGTAGTAATGATAATGTTGGCGATAGCAATGGTATTAGTAGTGATGGCAATAGTAGCAATAGTGGTGGCAATGACAATGACAACAATAATATTGATGATAATGGCGACACGATGGCTGTGATGAGAAAGGAATTTATTTTTATTTCCACCAACCAATTTAATCCAATACTTTAAAGAGAAGAATAAATTTAAATAAAAAAAGTTATTAAAAATATGCAAAGGCACATGTGAAGTAAACACTTAAGGGAATTAGCTTTTTATATATTTTCACTTCCAATCCTTCAAAATCGTCTAACCCAACACTCCATAACATAATAGATTAAGGATCGGGATAAGGCAACGTAAAAGTGAAATAGCATTTTCTTACCTCAGTCCCCCATTATTATAAATACAATATTACTTTCCCTCATGTCCTATGTTCAAGGACAAATTTTGTTCCATTCTCATGCTTAACCATTAAAGCTCCACAAGAACTTACAAGGAATGATAATAAATAAGATAAATTAAAAAAAATTAAAATTAAGAATTATAAATTTATATATAATTATTAAGTAATTTCAAATATTAGCAAATAAGAAATGAAAGAAAAAAGTACATTTAAATGTTGTAAATTATACATAATTAATAGAATATTCAAATATAGATCCAAAGTTATATATAATTGATCTAAATAATTTAAAACTTAAAAAAATAATAAATTGATACATAACCAACCAAAAATTATTATTTTCTACCTTTATCATCTTAAGTGAAATTTAATGTATTTTTAATATTTAAATAATTAAATTTTTAAAATGGATAAAATAATTATATGTATGTATGTATGTATGTATATGTGTATGTATGTATATATATTAGTGTACAAGATAAAAAGAAAATAATTTTATAATACCGAAGTTTCCTAGGACAAGGTGATGTATTATTGTTTTATCCCCACTATTTTGTTTGAGGTAAAAACTTGTTTCATACCTTGCCTTGCAAGAAAAAAAAAATCATACCATCCTCATACTCTATCGGGGCAATCCATGCAGAGCATTTTACCATCCTTATAATAGATTTATTTTTTAATAATAATAAAAATGATTAAATTACTAAATACATGCATGTAAGAATTAAAGATCAAATTAGATACAATAAAGTGTACAAAGTTTTTAAGAAACATCAAATATTAATTGAATCAAAGACTCATGACAAATAGATACAAATTTATTTGCTACTTTCATTTATCAACACAAAAATACATCGGTCATTTTAGATTTTTACGATGTTTATGTAAGCAGCAATAGAATATACACGCTGCAATCCTTCATGCAGTTCTACCGTGTTGAGAAGTTCAAATAAATATTAATAATTATTTTGGGCTTTGAGCCTTGGAGCCTCTACTTACGTAGATCCGGATTGAGTCCGTGTATTCAAATGCGGATTTGAATCCATATCTGTGGCCCTATTGTACACGTCCCATTTGGGCCAGAAAATAGAATTCCCGTACTATTGTTGACAATTACTGACAAGGATGTTATAATCGTATATTTGAAATTCTTTCGTTTTTTCCTTTTTCTCCTCTTTATGATTTTAGAATGAAATTACACAAGATCTACTCATCGTTGGACACCAGAAAATATATATTAATGAAATTTAAATTCATGATCATGAAGAGGTGTTGCAGCATCCTCACTGGATTTCCTTCCATTAATGGAATAAAAATTAGAATAAGTAAATAATTGGTTGGCTGGTTTGGTAGAGTGGAATGTTTATACCTTAAGGAATGGTAACTCCATCAAAATTATTGAATTTTTATTTTATAATTAAAGAGATAGAACAAATTATTGGACAAAACTTATGTACTTGTTGTAAGAATGTTCATTATACATATGTTATTTATTCTATTTAACGAAAATAATTACAGCATTAGTAGCTATCATCATCAGTTTGTAATTGTTAATAATAATTAATGGAGCAATTAATACACATATTGTAACTTAAATGAAATTTTTTAAGGCAAATTACCTTTTTCTAAATTTTAGTTTTTAATCTTTCATATATTCTGACCTTATTCTTTTATTAAAATATAATAAGACAATATCACTTTTTCAATATTTTTAATATAAAATATTTTAATAATTATATATTTAATAATAAATTTTGAAATATGATATTTTTATAGTATTTATAGTATATATAAGAAATTAATAAATTAAAATTTTTTATTAATTATGATTTTTATAATAAAATTTGAAATATGGAATTTTTTTTATTATGAATTATACCATACAATTTTATATTAACTTATTTGATAAGATATTCAATTCAGATCATTAAATGGAATAAATATTTATTATTTTTGTGATAAAAGTATTATTGTTTAATAATTGTTTGCCCCGTTCATTCCTATATCATTGAGTAATATTAATTTTAATCTTCAATACCCGCTTTTTTTTATATATCAGGAAACACATCATTTTATCAGTTCAGATAACTTTCTTTTCTTAATATGGAATAAAAAAAAAAGGAAAGAAGAATGTTCGAGAATACAGGTCATTTTATTCTTCTGAAATGATTACTTCATTTAATTTTTTATTTACTTTCCTTTCCGGTCTATTACGTTCCGGTCAAACGTAACTAACAGCGGAAATCCACCTAGATAACTAAGAATCCCTTTTCATGGGTAGAGGAAACAACTATAAATGGTAACATCTTTGAAATTATCTTTATCTCTAATCTCAATATTAGGATTTCGATTCAATGCATTTTTTAAGAAATGTATTAGATAAATTTTGAAAGAAAATATATATAAATTTTTTATTTAAAATTATAAAATTTAATTAAAAAATAATAAATTTCAGAAGTCAAGTAGTGCCAAAAGAACATTCTATAGGTCATGACTTGGAGTCAAATCCATGAAAAGTCATTGCCAAAGCCAATTGTGCTATTGGTTTGAGAATTCTTCGGCTGTCGATTTGTAAAAGGAATAACGAAAACATGAGGCTATGCCCCTGGTTTTAGGGTAATGTCACATTCTTTAGTTTTAAACGCAGCCCACTGTGAATGGTTACGTTCAATGCACGGAGAGATCTTGCTGGCTCTGTCCACTTCTGCTTCTTTGGCTGCCAAATTGTCAAATTTTATTCTTTCTCTTTCTCTATATATATATTGCAGCACACAGAAACGAGATCTACAGAGAAGAAACAGACATCACAGTCTTTGCCTTTAGAGACAATATACCAACTTTTTGACATTTCCGGTGATCACAGAAGCTCTCTTTTTCCGAGGATCGTAAAAGGAGGCACTTTTATAATGGGTCGTTGGATGAAACCAGAGGTACCGTCTTAACCAAAGTTCTTTGTCTTATGTTTATTTGTGGTTTTAACTGTTTCATTTGGAATAGAAGGAAACGAGAAAAAGGGAAAAAAAATTGATTAATCATTAATTTTTAATTCTATTTTAATTTTTAGTGCATATTTTTTCTTTTTTTATATATATTTTCTCGTATGTTTCTAAAGTTTAAGATTTGTCTCTCCATGAGGAGCTCGATCCTCACATGTTAAGAGGCTGTTCTTATATACAAATTTACACTTTCTAAAAATTAAATTTTTTTGTAACTTTTTAAATAGTTATTCAAGAAATTGTTTGATTGATAATGAAGATTAAAACTTTCCCAAGGATACTATTCCAACTTAGAGGAGGTAGATAAATAATTTTATTTATTTTGTGGGAAGTCTTATTTTCTTATTTTGCCAATTTATTATTAACAAAAAAAAATATACATATGTTACTTTTTAAAAAACTGTACTTTACGTAACTTTTTGATTAACTAAATGATTTTTTTACATAGAATTACTTATTTTAGAACCTGTTTTCATGCGAATCTAAAAACAAATCAATTTTACATTAAGAACACTAAAAATTGCCAAGAATTTCCGTCCTTTGTAGAATTAACCTAATTCACGAAACATTTTAGTTGGTCTTTTAATGGAAAGACCTGTCATTAAATTTGTATTTATATTATTGGTTATAATGTGTGTAGGTTTACCCGCTGTTGGCGGCAATGACCTTTGTGACCAGCATGTGTGTTTTTCAGCTTTCAAGAAACTTGTTCTTAAATCCTGACGTCAGGTACAATTACAATCTCAGCATTATATCTTCGAACAGCTCAATCTTGTGATATGATGAAGTTTACCCCTCTTTCATTTAAATTCTGTAAGAATAAAAATATTCAACAGCTTAAAATTCAGAACTATCAACAAATGATTTATATAATTATCTTAAAAATTTTCTCAAATTCATGAATCATATATTCCTTGTATATGAACAAAACATGGTTGATTAATTTATCAATAAAGTGTTAGTTTGAAAAGTATATTCATTTTAGATAGATTATATCGATTAATAAGAAGTAGCCTAAATCTTAAAGATAATTCTTATTGAATGGAGGGAAATCTGTTAATATTTTGTTTCCTAGAAGAATTGTCTTTCTTGATGATTAAAAAAATTGATTAGTTTGGTTTGTATTATTTATAGAATTAACAAAACGAACCGGAGCAAGGGAGTTTTGGAGAACAAGGAAGAAGGAGAGAAGTACGCAGAGCATGGTCTAAGGAGGTTTCTTCGTACTCGGCCGCCGGAGATTATGCCGGCGATCAATCACTTCTTCAGCGAAGATAAATGAATGAATGAACCGGGAAAAGAAGAATCAAAGTCTTCGAGCCATACAGTTTGAATAATTAGTTGAAGTATTCTGTAATATATGGGAACTTTTACTTTTCAGCCGAGTTCTTTGTGTTGTAATCTGTGTATTTACGTGGGGATCATGTTGCAAAGGTCATAATGACTTTTTTTTTTTTTAATAACTGTGTGCATATATATATTGTTTCTGATAAAGAAATTTTCAGAAATTTATGTGATTATTGGTATTTTTTGTGAAAAATAGAAGAAGAAAAGATAAAAATATAGTACCATTAATTATTTTAATTTCGAAAATTTATTAGTGGATGAAAGGTATATTTAAAATTAAGATAAATTAATATAATAGTTTTTTTATTAAAAAAATATAATAGTTTTATTGTTATTAAAACTAGTCGTTCATATTTGATATCATATACAATTTTTTTAAATTCCGCAATATATGATTAATAAATAAATTAAATTTTAATTTTGAGGTTAAATTTGAATTTTGAGGTTATTCTTTGGTAATACTAAAAAAATCTGTATAAATACATTATTTTTACAAGTTTTGTGAAAAATTTTTACATTTTTTAAACTTTTTTATTCAAAGTTATAATCATTTTTATTTGTAAATGAAATTTTTTGAAGAATTACTTTATGTAATTTTTAACGATGAAAACAAAATTTTTTGTATATTTATTATATGTAAAATTTATATACACTTACAATTTTTATCACTTTTAAACATTTATAAAAATTTGTGATTTGTAATTGTAATTGTAAAAATAGAGTATATGCTAAAGTAAAACTTGAATTTTTTTTTTAATTATCCATTTAATACCCAGGGATATGATTGCACCGTGCGCTGATAACAAGCGAGGAATCTTCAGAAATTCCAATATGGCATCCATTTTTCCTTGCCATCGACTTAGTGAAGGGAAAATTACTCTGTCATCTATCAAATTTTAATATAATTATATTTTATTTTTATTTTTAAAAATATATTTTGATATTTTTTATATATATTTATATTGCTTTTCTTTTAATTTTAAATATACACCCACCTCAAATTTAAAAAATAAAAAAGTCAATGTATATTTATTAAAATAAAAGACATATAAATATAATTAACTCAAGTCTGAAATGAAACGAGTGTAAAGCATGCGCCAGGAAAATAAAATTAACTCAAGTCTCAAATCATTGAACCAAGTATCTCAACTTATTTGTTTATTATGTTTTTTCTTTTTTGGTCAAATTTGTTTGTCGTATCTTGAGAAAAATATAAAACATTTCCCTTAGTTTAGGGGTGATTGCATTTGACTTCCAAAATTTGTAAATCAAATTCTTAAATTGTAAAAAATTTGTAATTATTACCCACTATTCACTTAATTAACTAATTTATTAAATTATGTAATATTTTGATTAACTTTTTAAATAAGAACTATAATATGATTGTATATTATTATATTACATCTTTTTTCACATTTCAAATATTTAATTAAAATTTTATATATTTAATTTAATTTTTATTAATTATATAACGTAAATTATGCATAAAAATTGATGAAATAAATTAATATATAATAATATTATAATCTTTATTGAAAACTTTTTAAAAAAATATATAATTTAATAAAATAATTAATTAAATAAGAAAGTATCAATTGTAAATTTTACATAATTTAAATATTTAATTTGAAAATTTTTAAAATTTATAGAGGTAAAATGTTGCTATCCAAAATTGACGAGGATAGTTTGCGTTTATCTCTTATGTCTTTGTTTTGTTGGCCCGGTTGTCTATAACATCAAAACACAATAGTAGATATTGGGGACTTAAACGGGCTGGTTTAGTCCTCTCAAGATGTTTTGTGTTGCATGATCCAATTTTAGGATAGACCGGCCCAATTCGTGAATAGATTATTATTTTTACTCTGGACATTTTGTCAATAATTGGATTACAATTAAAAATATATTTTAAAAAAATCATTTTCATATTTTTGTGTGTAATTGTAGTTATTAAAATCGTACGAGACATTAGATCAGACAAGAGCTTGATTCAATAGATCATTGATTCAACCTGTAACCCATCAATTTAATTGCTCACAAGATAAAAATATAAATCTAAAAATAAATACATATTTAATATATAAAATAAAAATAAATTCAAATAATAATTCATTGTAATAAAATTTGATTAACAAAATTTTGAAATATTTAAAAATAAAATTTTATGAAATTAAAAGGAAAATATAAATTATTTAAATTTGGTACACTATCAATATAAATTAATTTTATATTATCATTCATTTATTACTATAATAATAAAAAAATTATTAAAATATATTTACTGTAGTTAAAATTTTTTAATTATCATTATTTTTTAAATAACATAACTTTTTCTTATTCACTAAAAATATAAAATACTTACATTGATAATAAATAAGATTTAAATTCAAAAGTAAATCACCGATTTTAATTTTCAGGAAACAAGAATTCAATTTGAAAGATAAAAGAAAAGAGAGATTTAAAATGAAAATTTTTCAAACTTGATGAAACATTGGCGTGAAGAAATATGAAAATAGAAAAAAAGAAGAACTATACATAGTAAATCACCTAAATATAATATTTAGTTTCTTATTTATAAAAGTGGTTATTATCATATTTTTCAAATTTTATGATTAGTATTATGATATCTTTATGTTTTTACACTTAATATAATTATTTATCCCTCTTTTCACTTACAATATTAAAATAAATAAAAAATATTAAAATAGATTGATAAATTCCACTTTAATAAAGTCAAATATATTTTTTAATTATATTTTTTATTTTATTATTTATTTTAGTACTGTTAAGTAAGAAATAAATAAATAAATAGTTATAATAAATAAAAATATATATAACTAATAATGTTAATTGTAAATTTTAAAAGATGTCATGATCATCACCTCAGAGATTAATTGTTACATTTATTTCAAAGTGATAAAATTAAGATTTTCTTAAGATTAATGATTCATTAGAATCTATCAATTGATTCGATTTCATTAAAATTTATTGATTAAATTAATTTTTCATTGGTATAAATATATATCTGAGTTGATGGTGTAACTTATTCTAGACTAGACCCATCTGTAGTTCACCCATCGAATGGGCCGGTTCAATCATATTTAGCCGGAGATGATTATAACGCAATATTAATATAATAATATATTAATAACATAATTAAATTTAATTATTAATATATTATAATGTGACATATTTTAAATAAAAAATATAAATTTAATAAATAATTAAATTTAATAATATATTAATATATAATTATATTAATAATATATTATAATCTCAACCTTTTTAATAATTATGATTTAAACTTTGAATTGAAATATAAACATGGTCCAAATTTCTAAAAGAGAAAACGACAAGAATTTGCTACATGGGGTACGGGCTAGCCCGTTTGGAGTACAGCCCACTAGAATCAGCATCCTTACATGGTCAATTCTCAATATTTGCATGAATTATTTTTGTCAGTGAATCGTAAGATATTAGATTGAATATTTTTTACATTAAAAAATATAAAAATTTACATGAATTATTAAATTTTATATATTAAATAAAATTTAATGTTGGGAATAACCCATTGTTTTTATAAATCTACAAATGAATAATTTGATTTTGCGGAAGCTTGTGGATTGTCCCGTTTTACACCTTAATGGGCTTCCGCACTCTTTTTTCTTTTTCACTTTGTCAGATTTGCCCAACAGTGTAAGCCCAATAACAGGCTTAAAAGGCCTACTAATCAGCTGTTGCCCATGAACTTGTTTGGAAAATAAAAACAAAGGCCAGAATCAACATTTCTGATTGTAAGTGAACAGAAACCAAAAAATGTGGTTATGTGCTTTGATATCGTAAATTTTATAAACCCAAGCGTAATTTAGTGGCAAAAGACTTACCCTTGTTTGGCGAAATTAAAAATAAATTTTTATTTTATTTTCAAATAAATTTTTTTAAAAATAGTATTTAGTTTTAAATAAAAAATATTTTCATTTCATTTATAATTTCTATTTAAATTTCATTTGAGCAATTATGAATCTATCCAATTTAATAAGAATTTCACTAAAATTCATTTCATTTAATCAAAAAAATATTTTATATTAAATTTTTATCCTATTTCTAACATTATATTTATCATAATAACATTAAATTTTACTTTTTAATTAAATTTTATATATTTTTAATATATTTTAAATAAAATAATTAATTTATAAATAAATTAAAATTATTATTTTTTATGACGTTTCCAAACATTAGAATTCACTTGTATGGTGAAAATTCTATTGAAATAAAATGAAGTGAATTTTAAAAAAGTTACATGCCAAATGAAACATTAGATAGATAGTATAATGAAACTTTTTAAATTCAAATTTATTCACTTCGGATAAATTTGCATCTTTTTTATCAAATATAAAATTGTTTATATACGACAAAAAAGCAATAGATAATAATTTCTCACCATAAAAATACATTTTTAAAGATCAAATTTAGATTCCTTTATCGAATTTAGAATGACGAACTTAACGTATTTCGATTGAATGAAGCAATTTATTCTCTTCAATCTATTAAAAGAAAATAAATCTTATAAATCTAGACTTTCAATTCTCTCTCTTCTCATAATTGAACACAAAAGTTTAAAATGACACTGTTTTGTTGCAACTAACTAAGGCCCACGTGCATGAACACCTGCTATGAATTTAATTAACCTATGAAAAATATATGCCATCAAGTTGGCAATTAATTAATAATCACATTGGATAAAAATATGAGAGTTATAGATATAATCGATTCACCTATGATTCTAATTAATATTGTATCTTAAAGTAACCATTTGGCTCCCATGTTTTGCTGTATACATAATGGGTTGCAACTAAAGATTCACTTTAGATTAAGTAAATCACAAAATTATAACATAATCTCCAAGAATAAAAATAAAAATATGATATCCATAATACTTTACCACGGATTTCTCGCAAAAAGCACTCATATCTGGCCGCCTATGACCCGACAAAGAGGCCTTAGATGAGTATCTCTTTTGAGACTTAAATCAACGGATAAACAATTGAGTTGTTTTTCATGAATAGAAGTTACTACCACAGTTTTTTTTTTTTTTAAGTTCCATTTTAGAGAAAATATTTTATTTTTATTTATCTATAGTTTTAGAAAAATTAAGACTATATTTGTTATCTTTTTTTTTTCAAATATTACTTATATTATCTAAATAAATGCTTAATAATTTTATTTATTAATCAACTTTTAGTAAAGAACATATTAACAAATTATAAGTTATCTCTTTTAAAATTAATTTTATTTATTATCTTCCTTAATTTGTAATTGTTAATATTATTTTTTAAAAAATAGAAAAAGTGTAAAAGCTAGATAGATTGCTGTGGAAAGTATGACTAATCCTATTGTAGTATTTAGAATTTCATCATTATTTCAACTTACATTGACAAATAAGCATTTTACTCTATGAATTTTAAAAACCATACAACCATAATATCAAAACAATTTATTCGTCAAAATAAAAATAGAAGTAATACTGACATTTGAGATTTTAATATGACAATTGGATTAAAAGCATTTTTGTTATTTTAATATAAGGCGAGAATTAATTTTATTAAAAACATTTTTATTATTTTAATATAAGGCCAGAATTAATGCTACCAACTTTCATTTATATTTTAATAAATAAATAATTTATTCTCTAAATTTTAAAAATCATTTGATTATGATATTAAATAATTTATTTATTAAAATAAAAATTAAAGTAGTACTGAGGTTAAGATTTTAGTACCATTGATGAATTATAAATATTTCCATTGATCCAATCCAAGGGCAGAATTGATGCTACCTTTGACTTCGTGATAAATTAGTTAATAACTGATAAATTATTTGATAGTTAATAAATTATGTGATAATTGATAATTAATAAATTAACTGAAGTATCTTATAAAATTAGATATTGTACTAGTTAAAATTATAAAATGATATAAAAAAGTATATTAATATAAATAGATATATAATTAAAATAATTTATATTTATCTAAAAATTAAATTATATTAATGAAATCAAAATTTTTAAATAAAAGTATAATATTTAATATTTAATTAATTATATTTTATAAATTTATATATTTATTTACTTATATAATTTTTATTTTATTACTTATTATAAAATTATAATTACTTAAAATATAATTAATTATATTTTATGATATTATTTATTTATATGTATATTTATATATTTATAATTTGAAATTAGGATATAATTATGTTAAAATTAAATTAATTATATTTTATAAAATTATTTAAATTTATATTACAAATGGTATGGGTTGCAAATTAATTAAAAAATGATAGATTTGAAAAAAATTAAAAAATAGTAGCATATAAATTATTAAGTATTATAAGTAATTTATTAAATTAAAACTTATAAATTATTTTATATATCTTATAAATTAGTACGAAAAACTCTTATGAAGATTAATTTGTAATTTATTAACTAAATTAATAATTTATAAATTAACTTATTTATTATATAAAATGAAGCATTTATAATTATTTAGAGAGTATCTAATCTTTTGAAATCGTCCACACTGACCTCTGCAATGACATCTAATAGCGTAAACCCCGGATGTAACCCTGGGACAAATTCAAAACGATAATGAAGATGACTATTTACAAGATTACATAATTAAAAAATTGCAAATTATAATTATTTAATGTGATTTAACTTTTAATTTACTTAAGGATGAAGTTGAAAAATAAATTCACTAAAGAATTAATACAGATAATATAAAATATTTAATTATTTTAAACTCAAATTCTAAATACATTTAAAATATTTTATAATTTAGGTGACATATTTTCTCACTAATCATATACAAGCTTTTCATTTTCAATTAAAAAAATTAATAAAAGAATAAAAGTAAAATGTAAAATTTTAAATAACGTTCCTAATTTATAAATACTAACCCTTTCGTTGGCTCTCCAAATCTTTTACGATATTAGTATTTATATATTAAAAATATTTTCATACTAATTTCAGTAAAACTAATTTAAAATAAAAATAATAGTATATTAATGACTATTAGAGTTTGAATCGAATTCTAACACTGTCTTATCACTCTTCCTATCTGATTATCTCCAAATGCAAATCTTCCTTTCATTAATATTTCTTTATTCTCAGGAAAATTATGGAAAGTGCCATTAGTTCAAAGCAATCACGGCATACTGGCCAGAAATAATTGCAAAAAAGATGTGGAATATCACTTTCACTAGGGAATAATTTTGGTAATTGCTGCAACAACCAAGCGTGGATGGTAGATATTTGCAAGATTATTTGGTTCAAGAAAAAGTGAGTTTCTGCTTCCAACCTTTTTAGATTTTCCAAATCTCGATTTGGAGACAAAGCAAACTAATTTCTTGGTGCCACTGGATTTAATCCAAAAGTGGGATTTTCAATTGAGATTTGGGAAATTCTTGGAGCCACCTGGTAAGAAGAAAGTCATCGAGCCCGTGAAGTATAAAATATTTTAGAATGGAAAGGGAGTCATTATAATTTTTAGTAAAAAATTTAAAAATTTATAATCTAATAAATAATAATTAATTAAAGAAAGAATGAAACATATAATTACTAATTTTCTTAATTTTTACATAGAAAATAGTATTTATTTTATAAAACATGATATATTTTAAAAGAGGAAATGAGATAGGATCCTGTGAAAATAATTGCTTTAAAAAACTATCCACCGACACAAATACATAGGCTGTCAAAGCAAAAAAGGGATCTTCAAGTCAACTGCACCCTCCGAATTTTGCATCCATTCAAACACACATTTCGATGGTCGGACTTGAAAACCGTGATTCTCTCGAGGATGCATTTCTTTCATTATCGTCAAATAAAAAATAAAAAAGATAAGAAATTCATAAGTTTTACAAGGACAAATTTTACGTTGTTCCCTGATAAAATCTAGTGGAGAGGGTTCATGTTAAATTATTGATAGAGTAACTTATTAATATTTTATCAAATTTAATTATATATTAAATTAATAATATATTAATAATCAAATTTATTTATATATAGATACATCAAAAAATTTTATACCATAATATCATTAGGTTTTAATGATAACTACGATGCTAACTGCCTAATTGCATATTATTTACCCTCCGATGTAAGAACTTTCTCCCTTATTTTCCCCTCTTTTAAGCATTGTAAGGAAGTTTTTGTACAAGGCATGTTCAAAAATAACTTGATTATTTGAGCCTTTCCGGGAACTTCATTCATTTTCTCAGTTGTCTACGTTGTAGAAGAAAAATTAAAATTCAGTCCCTTTTAAGAAATTATTTTATACCACTTAAAAAATGGTATATGTCTGCATCAATTTGTCAATGATTGTAATTGTATTGTATAATCTGTTACCTAATTTTGGAGTCTAATTTCTGAAAATTAACAATACAATCTCAACTATGTATCCATTGAAACAAATTTACATAAATTTAAAATTGATGTAGCACAATTTATTCTTTCTTCTAATTATTCTTGATAATAAAAAATAATCGTTTGTAAGTAGTTTAAAAATGCAGGCATGATTTTTTCATACTTGTGGAGGCTAGCAAGAGTGAGGTATCAGTCACGTCGAGATTTTTAAAATTATTATATAATTAAGTAGAAAGATTATAGTTTTTTTTTCTACAAAAATCGTTCTCCCCACCCCCAAAATTTTGTTACTCTTCAAGCCAAAAATATCAAGTCAAGACAACATCCTCCATTAATTTTACTTGTGATATTTGATTGTGCATCAAAATAATAAGATATTTGAGAAGGATAAAGTAACAAATTTAAGGAGGACTGGTAACAATCAGATAAGAAGCTTAGTTGCCGATATATTTTTTGTTTTGGAGCATGTGATTTGGTAGGTTGCCAGGTATCTTACACATGCCTGTAATCCAAAAAATGTCCAAAAAAAGTAAACAGAAATGAATTTTACTTTATATTATATTGAAGTATTATTTTGATACAATACATATGATCTGATGATTAACCTAATATTTGATTTCCTTCCTAGGAGATTCAAGCCATAATGCGCAAGAATAGTGAGCTTCATGTTGGTGTTTAAAGAATTTGAATTATTTCCTATTGTAATTTTTTTTAATTTATGTTAAATGAAGATAAACGTAAAAAAATTTTATGTATGATGAAATCTAAAATCCGTTTTTCATGTATAATAAAATTCACAAAAATCTTTTATGACATGTGATCATGTATTAAGGTCATATTCATTGAAAAAAATAGCCAAAAAAAAATTAATCAGTAACAGATTTTGTTTTTATTTTTTAACATATAAGTTTATAATTAATTTAATGTAATACACAATTTTTACATAATATATAAGAATATTTTATTCGTTATTCAAAGAGGTTACATGAGTTAATCATTCATATCCTTTGTTTGAAATTTGGGGTTTTGAAAATATATATATTGCTTTAATTACGAATAGTTGATCAAATTCATGTGAACATTATATTTTATGTTCAACATGTTCCACAATTGAGATCAATGCAAAAGTAGAATCATTCGTTACTGAAATTTTTAAATCTGTGCCTTTTGGATTACGTAGAATAATCTAATCATTAAGATAATATCTAATTTGGTCAAATAGCCCGATCATACAATCGATCCAATATAGTGACTATATTAATATAAGACTTAATATTTATTGTAGAGTAGACCAATCCAACTTTTGAATAAGCTCAATTAATATGAAGCATTCCTCAATGTACATAAGTCATGCTAAAGTCATATAAAAAAGGTGAACACTAGAGAAGCCTATATAAGGTTAAGATATAAGCCTTTCTTCTCCAAGTTATTTCCATTATCATTACTCTGCTTAAACACTAGTCAAAGATAATGTCTAGTTATTATGCAATCTTATAGTGAAGAAGCATAATATAATAATCATAAGTAAAGTAATCAAGAGTATCAAGTTGCTATTCAAGTTCAACAAGATAAGATAAATGTTAAATGTAAATTATATCAAAAGTAAATATTTCTCCTACTCCTTCCAAATTCTAGGGTACATGCCCTAAGCATATCTTCTAACACTTAGATGGTACATTCTAATTGCCCATCAATTTTCAAATAAAAATATGTACTAAAATGCAATTGAGTTGTAAATGCTTGTTGGAAAAATTACCAAAAATAAGTAGTAAACTGAGTGCAATTTAGTACATTTTTTTATTTGAAAATTGATGGGCAATTTTGGCCATGCCCAAATACATTTTGGCCATGCCCATTAACTTTCTTACTAGTTCACACTTGTCATCCAGAATTCACATTTTAAAAATTTGGCATACAATTGATGCTTATATAAGGTTTGCATCACAATCCTAATATGTTAAGCATGCTCCTCCTCGCTCCTAAAGTACACCAATATGTTATATATAAACATAATGACAAATTTATCTAAAAAGAGCTTAAACACCCTATTCATAAGATCCATTAATGCTGCTAGGGCATTTGTCAAGCCAAAAAACATAACTAAAAATTCATATTATCCATATCAGGTTCTAAAAGTTATCTTTAGTACATTTACACTACGAATCCTCAATTAGCAGTATCCTGACCATAAGTTTATCTTAGAGAAATACTTAGCACATTAAGTTGATCAAACAAATCATTGATATGAGGTAAAAGGTATTTATTCTTAATCATTACTTTGTTCAATTGGTGATAATCTATGCATAGATGAAAAAACCTATCTTTCTTCTTGACAAATAGCACTAAAGTTCCATAAAGAGACAAGCTTGGCCTAATGGAACATTTATCTAACAATTTTTATAACAATATCTTTAACATTTTCAATCAATTATTACCATCCTAAAAAAAGGTAAGGATATTGGTTCTATGCCTGACACCAAATCAATGTTGAATTTAATTTCTAGTTCCATTGATAGTTCAGGTAATATTTACAAGAACACATGCCATGGCCTTTATCAAGTTGTGATCGATGTGGAACACATTTTCTAGTTTCCATGAGCCTAAAAGTACATATGATACCATGTCATTCCATTTAGCAATTTATAGAAATAATATATTACTCAAATTATAGTTTACAGGTTGCTTGAAAGTTAACATAACTTATGCCACTCCTTTGATATATAAGTTATCCTAACTCCTAAGCAAATTGTAAATTATAATACTTCATGAATTGCTCTTGAGTAATATATTGCTTCTATAAATCGCTAAATGGAATGACACGGTGTATATATATACATCTAGGCTTGTAAGAACTGGAAAAGGTTTTCCACATCGATCATGATGGGATAAGGGCTATGACAACACATCTAAAAGTTCTCTCATTACAAAAAATTCATTCATGTTTATGGTTAGGTCATTTAAATCACTAACCATAACTAGGTAGATAATGCACCCCTTTCCCTATAAGCTTTTGAGCTTTGATACCATAAATCAAGCCTATAGCTTCAAATGTGCTTTCTCCCTAAAACATTAATGAAAAAGATCTTTCCATAGGAAAGGTTACAATTTTATCAAAGTAATTCATACATGCATGATATCTAAATAACTAATCCATTTTTAGGATTACATCATAATCTATCATTTCTAACAACACTAAATATGTTGGTATAATACTCCCACAAGCCATTATTGGATATTTTTTAATTATATAGGTAGCCCTAAAAGTTTTATTTATAAGAATTATCATTATTGAAGGTGATTCTAAGACATCATAAGGAATTTTCAATAAGGAAGTAATTTTTTTTTAAATAAAAGAGGGGGTTGCACTTGGATCAAATAGTTTTTTTAGCAAAAATACCATTTGCATTAAAATTACTTGTCACTATTGCATTAGATCTTTAAACTTCTTGGTGCATCAAGTGATACACTTGAATTTAATTCCTACTAGCATTTCTTCCAGAATTACTTCCTCTATCTTCCCTACTAGTAGCTGCTTGAGTTCCCTCCAGGCAATAGCATGAGTTATAAGTGATCTTTATTAAGAAGCAAAGTAGATGGCAATATAACCCAAAGGATTTTCTGGATAATCTCTTATCCTATGGCCTACTTAGCTATATTAGTAACACATAACTTAATTATTTTTTCCACACAGCCATTATGTTTTCAATTTCATAGGATATAATAAGGTGGTCCTTTTTTAGAAGTGCTTCGACCTTGCAAATCCCCAGATCAGCCTTTGGATAGCTTTGTTAGCTCATCACATTCCTCCTAGTGGATGTTATATTTGAAGGATTTCTTGGATTTGTAGGTTTTATGGTCATTTTATTTCCCCTCACTCATAGAAGGATTTCAAGGATGTGGTTCTTTTTAAGGTTATATGGTGTTAGGTCCTTCTAACCTACTTTCTTTTTATTCACTAGTTGAGCTTTATGTTCCTCCTTTTCCTTCGATCAAAACTTATGGTGAAGAGATTGATTTAAGACTTATTGGTAATTAGTGTTTTCACTAACATTAATATAGCTAAAGTAGTAATGTTGGAGCCTAATGACAAATCTTTTCACTCTTTCCCTTTTAATAAGGACTAAATGCCTTACATAAAAAGACAACCTAGTGAATTATGTAGCACACTTGTTCATAGTGAGGTTTCCTTGCTTTGGATTTTTAAACCTCTTCACTCTAACTTGTCTCATGCTTAATGGTAACAAGCAGTTAGTAAAGATTGTTAGGTTTCGATATTCGAAAAAACATAGTGGAATAATTTAAAATATATTAAAACTTCCAAGAATCTAAATGAAAGAAGCATAAACCAATGAAAGATATATACCTCTTACATGTGATTTTGAATTAATGCAGAAAAGTTTAATCAAAATTAAATTAACTCTAGACCAAATGACAAACATAGGTTTAATTTGCTTATATTTTCACATACACGTGTTCAACTAGCACGAATCTCACAACCACATAATCATCATACACAATTAGTAATTGATTGTCAAATCATGAATGCCATAATCATCATACACAATTAGTAATTGATTGTCAAATCATGAATGCCATCAAAAGCTAGCACCTTTAAGGTATCCACACAAATACTTAAAGACTTTGATTTGATCAAATAGGGTTATTCTCCTTACAACACAATGCTAGTTGCTAGGGTTTTTGGTGTTTTTAGTTTTTAATTGTATTTCTTAAAAATATCAATCTTGATATTCATATTATCAAATATATATATATAATTAGGATTTTAAAAGCAAGAAAAATATCTCCACTTTGTTATCAATATCATTCCTAATTCAAATGAATGATAGATTAAACCATATCCCATTTTCAAATTGATTATCTCATAAAAAATATATTTAAATAGCTATCTTAATGATTTTATTTTATTTTATATATAAAATATTTATGTTCGATTCATAACCAAAATTCACCCTAAGTAAAGATATGGTTGAATTTTGATTATTAGCCAGACCTAAACTTGAATGGTTATCGATCAACCCATTTTGTTGTTCCTTAGTATAACTCAATCATATTGTATTATTATTTATTAGAGCCCAATTGTATTGGCCATTTCTTAATTAGAAGCTCCAATCTAACTAAAAGTTTCTTATTACACTGAAACCCCAATATTTAACTCACTCTTTCTATATGACATTATAAATTCTCATTACGTTAATAGTGACCCTAAAATCATATTTTAGCATCATATATAGTCAATGGTATCTAACAATATATCATTGTCATTGTTAATAATTTGACATAACTTTTTTATAACTAATGTTTCATGTAGTTTAGTCACTTTTATCTTAGATATCTAAATTGAACTAAAGACATAGAATGTGTCACCCTTTTTCTTAATTCAATCTATGTGTTTCTAGATTCTTGAGTAAACTAACTAAGATAAATGAATCAATATCATATCTTAATCCATTTAAGCATGGTCATGCATTTCATAGTTTCACTTAATCAAGAAGCCTACAAATAACTCTTCTTACATAAAAAGGATAAAATCTTATCTAAATCATCCACATTCCTCTACATAATTTTGGGTATACCTAATTACATCTTTTAGGCTAATCCTGTTATAGGTAACATTTGATAGCATCAAAGTATGACTCCTTATATAAAGAATCATGGTGACTTTAAGTTGAAGGAGTACATATGTTATTATCATTATGAAAATTACTTATGACACTATTATTCATATAGCATTCTTATGGCAGGTTAGTCCAGTACATTAGTTCTTTAACATGTACTTATGAGTTAACTTCATATTTCATATCCATGATTATAATTATCAATTAACATACATAATAGTTTTGATACATTATTATCATCCTAGTTAATAATAATACTTGACTAAAGATATTTTAAGAATAACATAAATTATTCCAAAGATAAACATTATATTTATTTATATTATGCAAATATAATATTAAACATAATAATCAACTAAATGTTTTTATTTATATAAAAAAATTAAATACATTGCATACAAATTCAGTCATCCTATTATTAGTTCTGAAGATAACCTAATGAATTGGGCACATACTTGTTTTATAGTAAGGTTTCCTTACCTCAAAATTTTAAATTACTTTATTCTAGCTTGTCTCATGCTCAATAGTAAAAAGTAATTAATAGGGATTTACTAGAAAACCACCTAGGTCAAAGGTGTTACTATTAGGTCTTATTATTTAATAGTATCTAAATACCATTAATAAGCCACATTACCTAATTGGTACCTACCAATTTAGTTAATAAGGAATCAATACATTTAAGCATCCTTCCATGCGACTTAATTTAATCCAAGAATTGGTATGGATCCACAGAGGTGTCGATCCTCATATAATGACGAGTCTTTAGCTTGATGAATTCATGAATAATATGTAACTAGTTCCTATGGCCTCTTCTAAATAGAGTTCTGTTCTTATCTATCTTGTCTCTGTTGTTCTCTTCACTTATTATGATTATCTTAATCATGTTATTTGCAATTTCTATGGGGATTGAGTTATTGTGCAAGTTAAGATACAACTTATGGTAGAATATTTGTAGTTTGCAAAAGGCCACTAACCCATAAGAGAGTAGCTTGATCATTTCCAACTCTACTTTTGTTACCTTTTTAATTTTGAGACCCGATTGAGGACTTTTCATGCCTAAAGCTTTTATGTTATTGGTCACTAAATGATGCCATTTCTAGTTTGTAAAACCATTAGACACCACTACAGATATAAAATTTTGCTAAATACTATCCACCATCTTTAATCATAGATAACATAAGGTTGATCAAAATGGTATTGATAATATATGATTTCATATACATATGTACCACTAATACAATTTCAATCAATACTTTTGGGTAGCAAAGGAAATTAAGTAGCTCAACTTATACTAGGTGTCATTACCTTGCAAAATAATCCTAGACCATGCTCTAATACTAATTTTATCATGACACAACTTGGCCATAACTAGCATAATCCTAGGGGTTATTACCCAGCAAGGGAAATTAAGTAGCTCAACTCATACTAGGGGACATTACACTACAAAATAATCCTAAACCATACTCTAATACTAATTTTATCATGACCCAGCTTAGCCATAACTAGCATAAGATTATTTTTCTAATAATCTTATTAGCCTATTTCATATACATTGATAACATCATAAAGTATTTTTTCATATCTTGTACTCATTCATTGAGAAACACCTATAGTGCATTCATTTTTTAAGAATTCATTAAATTTTAAGAAGTTTATCAAAATAGAAGTTAGGTCAACTTATGTACTCAAAGTGTAAATCATAAGTTACCCTAACTATACAGATCATAACCTAGTATCAGTATAATAATCATAAAATTAATTTAACCTACCATGTTACTTAAATCTACTATCTTACATGTACAAGTAGACTAATTATATACTTGTTGCCAATTTGTCTAATAGATAGATGTTAATACCCTTAAAAGACATTGTTTTACTTATTGTGGTGTTGAAAGAGCAAGATCTTATAGTGAATTTGAAATGCTAAATCCATAAAATAGAAATCATAGGACTTAATGAGAAATATTCTACCTAGTAAGAAACTTATTAAGTTAAACATGTGCACTTTATAAAGGAACAAACACTTTACACATCATCTTTTAGGGGTGTTACATGTCATTTCAATACAAAAGACCTTAAGTGATCTAAACATCAATCATACACAATAATATCAATCAAGCACTAAATAATATTAAATAATTATCCTCTTTATGACTCTCATCATTTTTATCCATCATAAGCTTCCATTTTATGCCTTTTAGGTCTAATAATGTCCTAACCATAACAAATTAACACCCAAGATATGGTGCATACTATATACGTGATACCATTATTCATTCTTGACTTATCATCATTATCTATGCCAATCACTTAACTAACACCTCATGGTATCATAATCATAATAAAACTAGATTCATATTCATATTCATGCATGATATAGCCTCAGAAGGCATTTCATCACAAAAACAATGCAAAAAGGTCAACCTTTCTAAGATTTAATAGTCAATGATATGATATTGATATGATATTCAAACATATCTTTACTCTTAAGAAGTATACAAGTAGGTTCATAGCTCATATTATGCATTATAATATGTGTTTGACGTCATTCACTTTTGCATATCATGTTTAAGATGGCTTATTATACCTTTTTTTTATATAAAAGTGCATTTTTGTAAGAAAATGAAATTATAGTCAATTATATATTTAACTATTAATGTTTAAAGGCAAACTCTAGCACTTATAGTTGACTATTATTGTTTAAAAGTAAAACCTAGTTTAGATAGTCGACTATAATGTCCAAAAGTATAACTCAAGCATACATAGTTGACTATACATTAGTTTTGTGTAGGTTTTCCTGTGCAATCACTATTCATCTATAATTAATATTCTCTAAACCTTATTAAACCTATATTAAACTTCAACCGAGTCATTTAAGACCATTTTTAAACATCATATCCCATCATATAACCTATCAATTTAATGTATTATCATATCTACACATAATCATTAACATACCATAAAAACAACAAAACTCATCAAAATATCAAATTTAAATTTGAGATTAGGTAGAATACTACTCATCAGCTTAAGAAAGGTGGATTGAAGCATAAAACAAGATGTTTAAAGCCTATGTTCATAAAATAAATAAGGATTTATAAGTTAAAGCATTTAGTGGTTCAACTTCAATCAACTAGTTTAGTTAGTATTTTATGTTTAAGAAGGAAATTGGATGAGCATAGAAGAGATTGATTGATAAAGAAGCAAAATTGATGAGTTACTTACCTTGAAGAGATGAGATTAGTAGAGAAATGGAGATTTCCTCTTGAAAGCTCTAGGGTTTCCTTGGAAGTTTAGAGATAATAAGGAAAAACAAAATGAATATGAAAGGAAAACTTAGTTTAAGGCACTTTGGGCATGAAAAGGCTAAGGGCATTTTAGAAAAATAAATAAATAAGTGTTGATTTTACTTATCGTTAACCTTCTTAGGCTATAGTTGATTATATTTGTCTAGAGAGCATCGTTAATAGGCATAGTTGACTATTGCTCGACTTTTTACATAAATTCCATTATTAATCATCCATACTCAATACCATTCTCATTATCTTAAGTTTTCATGACACATTTCATTATCCACATTCTTTCTATCACATTCATTTAATTCAAATATATCACTTAAATAAGTAAATACATTAATTAATTAAGCAATCAATATTTAGGTAATCAAAGTTGTAATTTCTTAAAGGTGTTATAACAAATGAGGTCAAACTATAGCCTAAAGTTTCCTAAGATTCATCCTATCATACTTCAAGACTCACTTAAGTAAAGCTATCTAGTTTTAAGGGTTTTTACAATAATTAAAAGGGACTTATGAGACTTTATTGCTATAAATTTTTGTAATATTTTAGTTTGTAAATTAGGTTTTAAACTTCCAAATTAAGTAAGACCTTGCTCATTGCAACTTTAAGAGGAACCCTAACTTAGTCTAGTATGTTTTCTTCCTTAGAAGATCAGATATGTTGGGTTTTCTGCTTTTAAAGGCAATATATTCTTTCTAGATAAGATTCTCTTTTCTTCAAGTTTTCTCATGTAAACTACCAAGAATGGCTAGTTTTCTTCAATTAATTCAAGGGAATTCTATGTTAGGAATTCGGATTATCATATGCAGCGGAAATTCAAAATTTAATCCGAATTCTACCTAAGATTCATGCAAAAAAAATATAAATCAATGATTAGGATTTTACCTATTAGGCACTCGTGTTTCTATTTATCAAAACTTGAGAGCGAATGAATCAAATGCCGGCCGGAAGGTACAGCGTCTCTACGGTATCCACATGGAGTGAACAATAACCTCTCACCCTCCACGAATCTGCTAGGATGCGTTTTTCTCTCTAGGAATTAGGATTGGATATTTTTTGAGTGATTTTGGGTTTGTATGGAAGCTTTGAACGTGTTGTTAAAGTGTTGCCCTCAAGTCCCTTTTTATAAAACTTAGGCAAGCCATAATCCTAGTCCAACTAGGATAATGCTTCCAAAATCTTAATCACACTTAACAACTCATCTTATCCTTATCCTAGAGATAATGGGGAGAGATAGGACTTATCTATTAATTATCTAATATTAGATAATAATATTATCTCATAATATAAATATCTTAATATTAGATAATTGCATATAGTTATCAAATATCAAAATAATATTATCTCATAATATATTTATCTAATATCTGATAAGATAATTATTTGATATTACTTTAATATTAAATAATATCACATAATATATATATATATTACGTGAATTTATTATTCTTAATAATATATATATATATGCACGTAAATAAGTCCAATTAAT
Organism: Sindora glabra; assembly: GCA_020226215.1. Taxonomy (NCBI): domain Eukaryota; kingdom Viridiplantae; phylum Streptophyta; class Magnoliopsida; order Fabales; family Fabaceae; genus Sindora; species Sindora glabra. The sequence goes on from CM035228.1 coordinate 79,735,119, forward strand.
TAGATATTAATATAATTAAAGTTCAATTAATTATTGTCTTATTATTACTCCTTTTGTGTGACCCTGTAGGTTCTTACTACGTTGACAATGACTTATTATTGAGTCATAGACAGTAAGCGGTATCTAGCAATACATCACTGTCACTCAAGTAGTAAGAATGTCTGTGATTCGACATCCACCTAATACATGATCAATGTTTTGCATCATAATCCTTTTGTAATAATATCTAAATTGAACTAGAGGCATGGAATGTGTCATCCTCGTCAATGTTCAATTTATATTTCTTGATACTGAGTAGACTTAAAATAAATAATTAATATCACATATTAATTCAATTGAGCATGGCCATGCATTTCTAAGTCTCACTCAATCAAGGGGCCCAAGGATATTTCTCTTTTATACAAGAGTAATAAAATTTCATCTACATCACTAATTTCCCTTTGCATGATTTATGACACACCCAATTAATACTCTACTTGTCATCCTGATTAAAGGTGACATAGGACAATATTAAAGTGAGTAATTCCTCATGTAGGAAACCGTAGTGACTTCAGGTCAAAGGTTTATGTGTATTTGTGATCATATGAGAATATCTTATGACACATCTATCCATGCAATATTCTCATAGTGGGTCAGTCCAGTACATTGTTCACTAGCAATATACTCATGTATTGACTTGATATCACATATCCATGATTCGTAATCATCAGTCACTATACATGCTAGTCTCGATGTATTATTACTATCATTTTCGTAATAATACTTGACTAGGGACATTTTAGGAATAGCGAAGCTATTCCAAGAATAATTATTATATTAAGTTATAAATTGCACATAATAATAATAAAATTATAAAAATAAAATATAATAATTAAATTACCTAAAATAAAATATAATACATTGTGTATAATTTCAATCATATATATGATTGGTTCTTAGATACACACCAACATTCTAATCTTAATTCCATTTGATTTTGAAACTTTTTCCTATAGATTTACTTTTAATTTGATTATTTTTTATTTCTTTACTCTTTCAAATTTATGATTACTTTCGATAATTTAGATCCATTAATTTGTTAGTTTTTACAATCTACTACTAGATAATTAATTATGATGTTGGGTTAAAATTAATTAATCAACGAGTACCAAGTAAGCTTTGGTGATTTGATATTTAAGTGAATCCTTAGTTGCCTAAAAGAGATAGGATTTGAATTTATGATTCAATGCTAGGTTAAGTTATTAATTTGGTTTTAGTCATTCCTTAAATATTAATGCTATTATTTAGGTGTTAAGCTTGAACAATAAGGAATTAATTTAAGTGTTGTGCTTAAGTTAATTGATTAAGGAGCATAAGGATTGTTGGTAGGGTAGTCCTTAGCTAATTAATCAAATTGGAGTAACTTATTTAGTGTTGTCTAGGATAAAATAACCAATCAAGGTCTAGAACATCTCTTGAGTTAGTAATTTTGTTTACTATGATTTCTTCTCTTTTAATTAATTTATAATTCGTTGTATTTTATTTCCATTTAGTTGCTTTAATAAAAAAAAACTCTTGGCTTACATTCTATTGTTGTTTATTGATCATTCAATCTTTTAAATTCAACCTAAACTCACCCTATTTAAATGGTAAAGTAAGTTTAATATAATTTTTTGTGTAAAATGATGCATATCAATCTTCATGGCACATTAGGTTCCATTTAAGTCAATAACTCTCACCTTGAGGTTTAATTATAATAGAAATTTTAATTCATGCTCAATTCGACTTAAAATAATAAAACTAATACTCAACTCGGCTTACTAAATAATGGTAAAAAATCTTGTCAAGTTATAAATGGACTTTATGTTCAATATGTTGATAAATTTAATCATTTTAATGTAAAATCTAATTTTTCAATGAAAACACAAGCTTAAAATAAAAATAAAGTCATAATCTTGTTAACAATAATATTTAATAGAAAAGAGAGTATATTGTTAACATTTTCTTAATAATAAAATATTATAAAAAAAATTTCGCTTTGTATATATAAGTTGCTTGCTAACTAAATGAGTTGAGAAAGAATAAATTATTAAATAAGCTAATTTTTTCCTCAAACTTAATAAAAATAAGCTAAGCCATTTTTTAGTTGAGTTTCTTAAACAATTAAGCAGCTCGATTCAAGTGTCATCCTTAATTTTAATTATACATTCCACTTTCTTGATCTTAAAAATAAAAAATGGAATATGAATATAATAAGATTAAATTTTGAGAGAGATAAATATAATTTGATTTTGGAAAAATTACAATAATATCACCTTATATTTGGTTTAATTATACTCAATACTTCTCATTTTTTAGAATTATACATTTTGACTCATTTTGAAGTACTTTCATTGTTATAAATTATAATAATTTTAACTTTTTAACAATAATTCTTTCTCCAATCCCATCCCTTATAAGTAGAGGATTATTTTTTTATATTTTTATATACAAATATTGCAACATATGTATACAAAAAAAGGAAATAATGTTTTTATTCTTCAATAAAAAAGTACATTTATATATAAAAATATAGTAAAATGATATCCTATTTACAAGTGATAATGTTAAAAAATGAATTACATTTTAAAATTTTATTATTATTATATTTCATGACAATGAAAATATTTTAACAATTAATATGCATTTTTTAAAACTAAAAAATATTAAATATATTTAAATTAAATGCTAACAGAGATCTACTCAATTGTCCTTTCAATTTATTTGTTTGGGAAGATAAAAAAATCCTCAAAATATGGTTCTGTGACACATAACTCCTAAACTTTTAAGAGTTACAAAATGTCCCTTCAACTTTAGACTAAATTGAAAATATTAATATACCAATTAAAAGAAACTAATAGATAAAAGAGCTATCTTCCTCTATTTTTTCTCTAATGCCATTTATAATCAACTACCTATTTTTCACTTTTGGATTTGGTACATTTGTAATCAACCAATAGTTATTTCCTTTAGAAGCTTCAAAATGAAAAATGCTTCTAATTTTGATAACTAGATTTATGAGTAAATTTGTTAATGCACTTAACCTTTTTAGCAATACTTATAAAGAGATAAACAAGAAGAACATAAAAAACATCAAATACATAATTTATCTCACTTTTAGCTAATATATTTAGGATGAATACAGAATTTGAGATAATCATCAACTTTTTACTACTTATACTTTTCAAATTTTGATTACAATAAAAATTTTTAACCAGTTTCCCTCAAATTAACCCTATTTTATGTAATGGACTTGGTTAAGCAAGCCATAATACAGAACTTCCTTATACAAGAGTTTCTCTCAGATGTTTGATGGAATGTAGGATGCAATGTAAAGTTCGCCATTTCAAAGAAAATCAAGATGAATAGCAAAGCAATCGAGATTATGATCAATAAAGTGTTAGATTTTTTATTGTAGACCTATTAATTCAATAATAAAATAAAATATAAAAGAATATAATCTAATATTAAAGTGACTAAATAATTCAGGTCAATGGTAATATAACCTAACTAATATACTTATACTTTTTAGGACGAATACAAAATTTGAGATAATCATTAACTTTTTACTACTTATACTTTTCAAATTTTGATTATAATGAAAATTTTTAACCAGTTTCCCTCAAATTAACCCTATTTTATGGAATGGACTTGGTTAAGCAAGCCATAATACAGAACTTCCTTATACAAGAGTTTCTCTAGGATGTTTGATGGAATGTAGGATGGAATGTAAAGTTCGCCATTTCAAAGAAAATCAAGATGAATAGCAAAGCAATCGAGATTATGATCGATAAAATGTTAGATTTTTTATTGTAGACCTATTAATTCAATAATAAAATAAGATATAAAAGAATATAATCTAATATTAAAGTGACTAAATAATTTAGGTCAATGGTAATATAACCTAACTAATATAGTAACGGGTGGCTCTCAGTGATGGGTCGACCCACCAATGTTATTAATATATAAATAAGAGTTATTACTTCTAAACCCTATGATTAATTCTAAACACTCCCCATCGGTGTTAGAAAATTTTCTCAATCAAGTTCTTATCTAGGGTTGATAGGAATAGTAAATCTTTATTAGAGTTCATAATCAAAACTGATCATAAATAGTGCTTGGCCTACAATAAATTTTGATTTCATATTCATCTCATAATGAATTCATTAGGTAACAATAAATAATTTTATCCATATTTAATATTATTTTATATGATTCAATTAGGATTATTATTTTATAAAGCTTTGATTTTTAGCAATTGACAATAGAGCTAATAAATCATATGAATTTATATATTATTATGTAGATTTAGGAATTATCTTTTGAATTATATTATATTTTATGATGAACTATCTTAAATGAAAATTGCTACAAATTTTAAAGTTATTTTATAGCGTTCATATTATTTATTTTGTACTTATATATGTATTATTTTTGTTCTTTGTGAATTATATACACATTGTATATATGAACAAAATTTATATGATTCATCCATATATTATATGCGTTTTTGGATGAATTTTATTTTATTAGATGAATTGTATATGATTATAATTTTTTTGAGAATTTATTTATTTTTGGCATGATAAATATCATGTTTTATTACTATGGTTTTGAGATCATTTCACTATAAGTTTCATTTTTTTTATATGAATATTATTTTTTGTATATATAGGTAAGTATATGATTTTCATGTATCTAAACAAAAGGGTGGTATTCAAAAACCGTATAGGCATATACATGCATATACTCAGGAACCATATATGTTTATTTTAGTTAAACTTTTGTCCAATATATATTAGAGGTGTACATGGTCGCCCGACCCGATGAGCTCGACCCGGAAAAATAGAGTATTTGGGCTCTTTTTCTTGGCTTGATAGGCCCGATGGGACTTTTTTTTTATGGCCCAATTAATAATTGGGCCGGGCTCGGACCAAGACAAAAAAGCCCGATAGGCCCGGTCCGACCCGATTATAATAACTTATTTTTAATAATATAATTATATATTAGAAAATATAATTATATCTAATTATTTTTAATATAAAAATATTAATTTAATATATTAAATATTTTATATATTTAAATATCATATTATCTCTTTAAATATATATATTTTTTATTTTAAAAATTTATTTTTATTAAAAAAATTATATTTTTTGGGCTTTCGGGCTTTTTAATTTAAAATTTGGGCTAAGCCAGGTCAATTTTTTTTAAAACTTAATCGAGTCAGGCCGGGTTCAGGCTTTTAATTTTATATGATTTGGCCCAGTGGCTCGGCCCGAAACCCGCTCAGCCCGGCCCATGTACACCTTTAATATATATATTATCTAGTATGAAACTATATATATACAAATTATCGTAACAATATACAAATGTAATTTTTTCCAATATGTTTTTATCTTGGGAAATTTATAGTAATTTCAAAATAGGAAGTTTAATTTTTAAATCATTCTTTCTTAGTGTACTTTCTATTTTAATTATTTCTATCATTAATGAAAATATATTTTAGCATTTATAAGTATTTAAATACAAAGTTTTTAAAGAAGAAGTCATTAAAACTCCATAGTTGAATTTTGAAAATTTTTCAATCATTAAAATGGATATTAAATGCAATTTCCTTGAAAATTTTCTACATTAAAAGCATTAAAATGCATTAAGGTATTATTATGTATGAAAAAAATGCATCTAAAATGTAATTTTTGTGCTCTACTCTCTAAGCTATTTTATTTTTTTGGTATTTTTTAGATTTTTTTAAAATTGAAAATATTTTAATTATTTTTACTTGTTTAATTTAGGTAGCTAAACAATTTTATTTTGGGCTAAAAAATTTACTATAATATTATTGCATTTTAGGATTCCACATATATTTTATGAAATTTTTTAGACATTATTTGATCTATTAATTATTTTTCTATGTATATGTATGTATGGAAAAATAATTTTAGAAAATAGTTTAGGTTTATATTATACTATAAAATTTTGTGTAATTGTGAGCCCACTAATCATAGTTCCAATTGCATAAAATTTTGTTAATTTTTTGAATAAAATTATACTTAAACTAAGGAAAGAATGATATTAATAATATGTTAATATCATATTGATATAATATTATTAATGTGATTTGTTGATGATAATATAAATGTAGGAATGATTATTATGTTTCTAAAATTTTCGTCACCCTATCGTTGTTAAAATTTTAAGAATATGATTTTAGTCCTTGTATTATATTATATGATATTTAATATCCATTACTATTGGGCCTTATAATGTAATAATAAGCTCAATTGTATGGTTTACTAAAGAAATTTTCTAGCATTATTAAGGTTAAACATGCATTAATGTTTCAAGATTTGCTTCCTTAGCTCTTTTAACTAAGTAATTAAATGTGATTAAGCCACTTAATAAGATAAATCATAAAGATTAGGCTAAATCATTAAAGCTGTATTTAGCAATATCTAACCTTAATTTGGCGATTAGGAAAATACAACCTCAAATTAATGTTGAGTTTATAGTAGATTAAAAGAATCATTATGAAAAGTGCATCCATTCTAATAAAGTGTGTTTGATTGTAATGAAATACACAATGGACAAAATAATAAGAGAGAACATTCCCAATACGATAAATGCAAACAAGTTCCTGGATTGTATAACCAAAAAGTATAAGAAGTTCAATAAGATTGAGAAAGGATGATATCTTTCATTACCTGAGAAAACAGTGTATAATGGTGTCAATAGGGTAAGAGAGCGCATTTTGAGATTGATTAATTATTATTACAAGTTCAAAATCATGCAAGTTGATCTAAGAGAAAATTATTTAACTTGGCATGTACTACAGTCTTTTCCATCTCAATTTGACATTCTAAAATTATCTTATAATACTCAGAAATCAAAATGAACTATTAATGAGTTAATTTCAATCATTATATAGGCAGAGGAAAACATGAAGAAAGAAAAAGCTCAAGTAGTTAATTATACCTTTCATAGCATACATTCAAATCATGATGAAAAGTCTAATAAAAAAGATAGCAAAGGATGTTATAATTATAGAAAGAAGAAAGGTGAGAAATGTGAATTTAGTGGATAATAATGCTATAAGTCAAATAAGGCCTAATTTAAGGGTAACCATAGATTCTACAAGAAGTATAGGTATAAAAAAGTATACTATTTTAAATACAAGAAATGGATTAAGAAGAAAAGAAAAGGTACTCATCTAGCTCTAATATGTTTTGAATAAAAAATTATTGATGTACCATCAAATTCTTAGTTGTTAGATATTGTTACAACTATTCATATGATTAACTATTTTGAAGCATTGATAAATCTAAGGAAACTAAATGAAGGAGAGCTAATTATGAGACTTGGAGATAGAGATAGAGTTGAAGTGGAGCACATAGGATTAATGAAGTTGAAATTAAAGGTTGGACATAAGCTTTTATTGAATAATGTAGTTTATATACCTTCCATCAAAAGGAATTTAATTTCAGTTATTGTTTTCGATTCTATTAGATACTCTTATTATTTTAGAAATGGAAAAGTTGAATTATTTTATAAATTTTCTATTGTTGATATTGATTTTATATGTGATGAATTACATGGAGTTGATTTAGATCCTAATTTTATAAATTTAATAAACTCTATTATGGGCAAGAAAATGTGTCAAATTGATGAATGATCCTTAATGTTATAGCATAAACAATTAGGACACATATCTGAAGAAAGAATTTAGAAACTTGTTAAGGGAAAAATGGAAAAATGCTATGATCTAGACCTTTCAAATTTAGAACATGTATAAATTGCATTAAAGGAAAACTTTCAACTAGAATTAAAAGGGGTAAGAGAAGTAAAAAAGAGAATATTTTAAAATTCCACACTAACATCAGTAGGCCTATCACACCTAATGCTATGGGAGGCTACAAATATTTCATCACATTCATCGATGATTACTCCAAATTTAGTTGGATAAAGCTACGTAGTGAGAAATCAAAATCGCTAGAAGCCTTCAAGTCATTTAAAGCAGTAATTGAACTAAACTTGGAGAAATAGAAAAAGTGTATTAATTCTGATAATAAGTATTATGATAGGTATAATGAAATAAGAAGAAACCTTAGTCTTTTTATGAGATACTTACAAGATTATGAAATTCAAGCAAGTTACACCGTGCCTAATATACTAGGGCAAAATAGAATTATAGAAAAAAGGAATAAAACTCTTATGGACATGGTGAAATACATACTAGCCTATACTTCATTGTCAAAATTTTTACGAGATAATGCATTGAAAATAGTAACATACATTCTAAACTAGGTTCCTAGTAAATGAGTACATAAGACTCCTTATGAACAATTATATTGTAAGAAGCCTAGTCTGTGGCATTTTTTAGTTTAGGATTGTAAAGCTAAAGTAAAATCATACATTCCATTCACAAGAAAACTTAATTTGAAAACTATTAGTGAATATTTCATTGGGTACTGCAATAGCTTGAGGAGAAGTAGATTTTACTGTCTAACTCATTTTACTAGAGTAATTAAGTCTAATCAAGCCATCTTTTTTAAAGTTAAGTTGGATAGTAGGAGTTAAATACCATACATCATGGATTTCTTTGAAGATAGAACAATTATTCTATTAGCATCAACATTAGGAGAATTATCTTCTGTTACTCCACTAATTAATCTAGTACAGCTAATGGTAGAAGATGTTAAGCCAGATGAAGTAAATGAAGAAATTCAATTAAGGAGATCCTACAGAATTTTTAGATCAGCAATTTCTAATTATTATCTTGTATATTTATAAAAGCATGAATATAATATTAATAATAATACTAATCCTACAACATTTTCTCAAGCTATATCCAATTCAAACTGTTCTAATTAGATGAATGTTATGAAGAATAAGTTAGCTTTAATACATAAGAATTAAGTGTGGGATCTAGTGAAACTTCCTATAGGTTATAAGGCAGTTGGATGCAAATGGGTTTTTAAAACTAAGAGGGGTGCTTGAGGTGAAATTAAGGGGTACAACACCAAATTGGTAGGCAAAAGCTATACCCAAAAGGAAGGCATAGACTACAAAGAAACTTTTTCACCAATTTCAACTAGAGACTAATTCCATGTTATCATAACTTTGGTAGCTCATTTTAATTTAGAGTTGTATCAAATGGATGTAAAGATGACCTTCCTAAATTGAGATCTAACAGAGATTGTTTATATGAACCAGCCAAATAATTTTTAAAAGAAGGGAAAGGAGCACCTTATGTATCAACTTAAAAAGTCCATTTATGGTTTAAAATAGGCTTTTATATAGTGATAACTTAAGTTTAATGAAATAAGGACTTCTTTTAAGTTTAAAGAGAATGCAGTGAACTAGTGTATTTATATATTGATGAGTATAAGCAATTTTATTGTTTTAATACTATACGTGGATGACATTCTTTGACATTCTTCTTACAAGCAATGAATTTACATTATCTTTCTGAATTCCCATAATTAGAACAAACTATGAAACAAAGAAACACTTTAACAACAAAGAAAAAAAGAAAAGAAAGAAAGGGAGAAAGCGAAAGGCAAGGATTCTAAGGATGTGATAAGTGTATTTTCAAGAAAATAGCAGAAAATCATGGGATTTTTTAAAGTTTTGAACTCATACAAAGGAAATTATAATCAACAAGCAAAAATTAAGGAAGATAAAGTACTTTTGGGTTGGACCAAAATCAATAGAATCACCATACGTCTTTTGATGGTAAGCCACTGTTTCTTCCTCCTTCTATATCTATAATGTCCTCCATCATATGGCACTTTTTGATTTCAAGTTGTTGGAGCTTAGTGGGACTTGGACTTATGGAACATGACAACAAATGCTTCAAGTTATCACAGTCTTCCGCAATCAAGCTTGTCAAATTTTGAAGACTAAAAGTCGCAGAAAGTTGATGATCATCCCAAATTCTATGTTTCTATATTTTAACCTTTTTGGCGGTAATGTGATTTTTAGTAGTAACTTACAAAATTGATAAACATAGAATTTGTTAATGAACTTAATCTTTCTAGCAGTAATTTATGAAGTGATAAACAGAAAAATAAATAAATCCAAAATTTGGTCCAACTTTTAAGTGATCATCCTAAATTATATGTTTTTTATCAAGAAAAATAGAGAAAAATGACTCCCCCGTCTAGGTTTCTTTTGACTGATATACGTACGTTTTCAAGTATTTAAAGTTTAGAGGGGCGTTTTATAACTTTCAAAAGTTTGGTGGGGTCATGTATTACAAAATCATATTTTATGGGGGGTTTTGTGTGGATATATATTTTTTTCCCAAAGGACTAAGCATCCCATTGGGATGTCCCCAATAATTTGACTTCGGGACGCCGTATTGAATATCTGGTGATTACCCCCCCCCCCCAAACTTTCTCTTTCTTTCATCCGCCCTCCCTTCAAGGGGTTTTTGCGATATTTCATTTTTACCCGCGGTGACTACATAGAACGGTGAATTAACACCGACATCCATTCAAATAATTCTGCCAGAAACATGGTAGAATGACGGGGACAGAGTCGGGAATAAAAGAGAGCTGACGTCATCTCGGCAAAGAGACACAGGGGAAATGGCAAACATAAGCACAGAAAAAGAAAAGGCAAATAGCGACAAAACCACCAATTCAGCGCATAAAGACATATGCACGTGGATAGACCAACCACACGTGCACTCAATCATCGTTTTGCTTCTCTCTCTTTCGCTTCACCGTATGACAGAGACATCAACGGCCAGAATACAATCAAGCCCATATACAAAACTTACAATACTTTATTACATTTTTTTTTAAATTACGCTAATTTTAAATTTTAATTTAATTATTTTTTATTTTTAAAAATATATTGAACTCTCTTATTTTTAAAAAATTAAATATATATTTAAGATAAAAATATTTAAATTGAATTAAAAAATAAGTGTAATTTATTCTTTTATATTTTAAAATGATAATCAATTTTTATATGTACAAATTATTATTTAGGGATAGATATTAACTTTATATAATTTAAAAAATATCAAGAATTTAATTTGATCCACCATTAGTGTAAATAAATTTTACAATTTTATTTATTCATGTATTATTATATCATTTAAAATTTATTAAAACCTTTTTACGGTTAATAAATTTTCTTAATTATTATTTTTAATAGAATTATTTATTCCAATTTATTAATAATATAAAATAATTTAATAAATCAAATTTGGACTCTTGCACTAACATTTTATAATTTTATAAACAGAATTAATAAATTTATCTAAAAATAATTAGTTAACGCAAGCAATATAAAACTTATGCAAAATGATGATAGTAACAAGACATAATTAATAATTTATTATTAACAAATTATAAAATAATTAAAATTAACAAGTCGGTTAACATTTTAAATATAATAGATATGTAAAGAAATTCATGTATATTATAGTTATAATATATATTTCTTACACTATTAAATACATTAATATGAATATTAACCATGAATTGGTATGAATATAATATTTAAAAATTAAAGTTTAAAATTTAATGCATAAATTTGTACAAAATTGAAAAAAGCCATAAAATCACTAAACAATTCTAATTATTAGGTCAAGATACAAATATATGATAAATTAAAAACATTTAACCTTGCATGTTTCAATAAAAAAAAAGAGCAAAAATAAAAAGAATAGAAATCGAGATTTCCCTTGATTTGATTGCAAAGTAGAAGATGTAATGGAGAGAAATTAAATAAAAATTAAAAATATATGGCCCATTAAGAATTTTTTGTACACATGTGAGTAGAAAATAAAGAATATGGACCACCAAGATACACACACACATTGATTTTCTTTTATAATTTTTCTCTTAATTCTTCAATTGAAGATTTGGAGATCAATTGATCGGTGGAAGTAATATATGAAAATACAATTTCACAAGAAATAAAAAATTCTTGAATTGTTTAGTTAGATATTCACTTGCCCAAAATCCTTTAATAAGAAGAATTTTATGTTATTTATAAACAGAAATATAAAATTATTCTTACTTAATTTAATTAATTATCACTTTAACATTATTTTCTCATAAAATTATAATAAATATAATTCTTTCCTAATAAATATAATTGATTTAATATAAAAGATATATATAATTGGAGGTCCACACAGGAGAAGCCAAGAGATTTTTAGCTGAGCTTATTAGGTCATATTACATAAAATTCATGATTCGAGCCTAACCTAATTAGTTTACTTCTCAAAAAATTTGACCTGACTTAATTTTTTCTTAATGGATGGCTTGATGGCCTAACCCAATAGCCTGAATAAAATGTTTTATTTATTTTTAATAAAAATAAATTTTTAAAATAAAATATATATTTAAAAAGATAATACAATATTTAAATATGTAAAATATTTAATTACATCAAATTAATTTTTTATATTAAAAATAATTATATATAATTATTTTTTTAATATATAATTATATTAATAAAAATAAATTAATATAATTGAGCTAGTCGAGCTAGCCCAATTATTAATTAGGTCATTAAAAAAAGTCTAACAAATTTATTAGATAAAAAAAAGTCTAAATCTTATATTTTTCAAGTTAGGCCTATTAGGTTGGGTGACTTGATTATAATAATATAATTATTTAAGTATTAATTATATAAAATAAAATTATTTTATAAATATTATAATAAATAGAATGAGTTTTATATAAAATTAATATTAAATATCATGTCATAAAACTAAATTATAAATATAATCACAAATATATTTATAATTGAAATTGAATTCTAAATAGAATTATATTTATTTTGTATATTTATTATATTATTTTACTTATTATTTTATATTTATCTTATTTATTATAATGTTTAATTATACAAATAAAAAATTATATATTTCTCATATAGATTTAATTATTGATTATATTAATTATTTAACTAATATTTTTTCTTCCTTTAATGTATATTACATTTTAAGCATATTAAGATAATTTAAGATATATATAATACACAACTTAAATATTTTTTATATAAGCTTATTTTACATTTTTATATTAAACTAAAAAAGAAATTACATATTTTAAAAAATTATGATAAAAGAGAAATTAAAAATTTAATTTAAAAAAGATAATTAGGGATAATTATAATTTATTAATATTTTCAATTTTTTATATATAACATGGAAGGATATATTAGGTTCTTTTTTAATACATCCTATGAAATTCAAAGTTAAACAAAAAAATATATAAAAGTTTATCAATTCTTTAATGTCAACTAAATAATTTCAAATACTTTTCGTAATGTTTTCTAAATTTAAGAAGTTCAACTTTCTTGCAAAAAACTTATTTCTTATATGAATCAGAATTTTTTAAGTGATATTTGATTCCTAGAATCATATATGTATAGAAATCTTAATATTCTTCAGGATTTAATTCTTATAAATGTGACATTATCATGCTTAATTTATTTAAAAATGTTCACAAAAATGTCATAATATTATGTTTTGGTTAATTTACATACTTTTAAGACTATTGTTAAATTACTATAAAATTTGTTTGCAAAAATTAAGTAATCAATAATAGTAAGTGGTAATTAGCAATGATTGTCAACGATAGTAATTGGTAGTCAATGATGATTTACAATAGTTATCAGTAGTGGATAATAACTATTACTGATTATTAGTGTTAGATAATTCTTAATAAAGGTTATTGGTGATAATAATGCCAACCGTGGTAAGTGATGTCTAGTGGTAGTTACTAATAAAAGAAGTTGACTGATAGAAGTTATTGATAATAGATAATGGTAACAATAAGCACTTATGGTGAGAATGGGCTAACGATAATCATCAATAATAAGTGGTAGCTATAAGCAATGAGTGATGGTAGGGATAATGATGATTATTGATGGTCAATTATGGCTAGCAATAATTACAATTGTGGATGGTGCTCAGCAATAGTCAATTACAATAGAAATAATGAAATGAGATGTTAAAAAAAGTAAGTTTTTTTTTAATGAAATAATGAGCAAAATTATTTACTTACATGAATAAAATATTTTTATATTATAGGATTTAAGATACTCGTTTTCCTAGTGAAAATATTTTTAGCTTTTTTTTTAAATTTGAACTATACATAAAAATCTAATATTTCTTCAAAACATTCTCATGAATTTAAAAAAAAATTCCTCAAATTAAACTCATCTTGACTTTATGGTAAAATTATCATTTCATTTATAAGAGTTTACAATATACAGTTAATATAATAGTGTATTAATATATTATTGAATGAGATCACATATTACTTAATAATATTATATAGCATATCACATAATAATATATTAATAATTAAATTTAATATATTAATATAATACTATATTAATAATATATTATAAATTTTTTAATTTAATTTAATTTATTATTTTTAATTTAAATAAATAAAAAGTTATTTTTCTTGTCGTCCTCTTTCAGTTAAAAATGAAAAAAATATATTTTCTTTCTTTTTCTTGCATGCAGTAAACTTTCTCGAAGGTAAATGCAGTTTTACCGCGCATTTGTCAGTGGTTGTTAAATTTGTTGCGGAAAACGATGATAATAATGGGGGTGGGTCCCATGAGTCTAGGGCATAGAGTCCGCAAGACAGACAGAGGCTCTTGCTACGAACTAGGTCTGCCAGTGCATGAATGCATTAGCTTTGATTATAGAAGTTGGCAACTGAGATTGTGAGTCTCAAGGAAGACAAGGACAAAGATTTTTAAAAGTTTATTAATTAAATAATATATCAATATATTATAAAATTTAATTATTAAGATATATAAAATTTAATTTTTTAAAAATTATTATATAATTAAATTTAATAATATATTAATATAAAATTAAATTTAACAATATATTAATATATCATTAATTAAATAAGGTACCGGAGTTCTCCCTGTATTTATTGTTACCATTTATGATTTTGGCAGTCTTCTTTAATGGGTCTAGTTATGGCAGTTTCTTAGTTGTACCTAATTAATATGCTGCCCCAGTTCTACAGAGTGGAAATAGGAATGGAAAAAACAGCGAAAAGTATGAAAATAAGGGAACAAAAATTTGAAAGATTGTACCTAGGGTTTAGGACATATACTTGTAATTTTAATTATATAAAATTTTATTTTTATTCTCCTTTTTATTCAAGCAAATAATTACTTTTTTCCCTCAATTTTCATTCAAGCAATTATTTATTCTTAGGGTGTGTTTCGCACATTTAATAACAAAATTCATATTTTATTAATTTGAATAACAAGTCAAAGATCAGATAAAATAGGCATTTGGAGTATATTCTATTATTGAAAAAAAAATCTGTTTTATTAAGTTTTGTTGAGTAACTTATAATTTATGATTTTTTTTATATCGACTCCTTTTCTATTAATTAGTAGCTTATATCTTAAATATGAAAATTCTTCTTCTTTTAATATTATATTAGCTTGTAATCCGCAAGGATTTAGTTAATTTTAATTGATAATAATTTATAATATAAATTCAAAATTTTCAATTTTAAATATAAGAATGAGAGAATAATATTAAAATTAAAAAAATTAGAATAAGATGAAAAGTTAATACTTGAGACATAAGCATAGTTACGGTTCGAAAAATAAAAATATAATCAAATAATAAATGTCTAAAAAAATGTATAAATTATTTAATTTTTGTATAAATTACAAATTAATGATTTTGTGCATTCGTAGATTAATAATTATAAGTTGCAAAAACATCAAGTTTTAAAACATAGGGTAATGTCATGGGAGTTCCAACTTCTAAAAGATTGGATATTTTCACTAATGTATTGTCTTTTGTCAAATTTTAAAATAAGTGAATTAAAATTAATGATATATATTTTAATATATTAAGGTAATTTAATGATCTCTTAAGGAGAACTACCCGTAGCCCTACCCTTAAACATAGCTTATCATATATAATTTTTTATACGATTTGCAAATCAGATATTGTAATAGGATAAAATCAAGGCCAACCATAAATTATAAAAATAAACCTTTTCTATTTTTTATTATCTACTACATTTTAAAAAAGAATTGTCCCATTTTACCTCTCAAAATTTTTAATAAACCATTGGATATTATTTTTTTAATTTCATCCTCCTTTTTCATTAATGAATATTTTATCATCCTTTTTGTAATTTCTCAATATATTTATTCCATCATAATTCTTTCTTTATTTTCATATGTATAGAACTTTGTACATAATAAGGAACTAAAAGATAGTTTTAAAAAGTCAATTATAAATAAATAATGTAAATTACTTTCTTAATATTTATAAAATTAATTAATTATGATAGATAATAAAGAACAACTGAAATATTATTAAATTTAATAGAAAATGTAAAATAATGATAATAATATAATAAAAGTAATGACTACAAATTGTAATAACATATTATTAAGTGTAAAAATATATCTGATCATATTTTACTTTTATACAAGTTAAAAATTAATAATTATAATATGATCAACTGAATGATTATAAATTGTAATGATCTAATATTAAATTTAAAAACATATTGGATCATATGCAATTTTTATATATATTGCAAATTAATAATTATATTTTTAGAAATTTGAGAATATAAATATTTTTAAAAACTTAAAAAATTATATTTAATTATAATTTTAAAATATTAATAATTATAAATTCTAATTAATAATTTTTAGAGAATAAGATGCAAAAGGAAAAAAAAGAAAAAAAGTGACTGTAAAAAGAAATAAAAAAATTGACACATTCCGAGTAATATGAGAATGCACTCACAATAAAAGGAAGAAACAGCAAGTCTAATATATTGTATTGAAGGTTACCCTTTAAATTAATCTAACTTATTATACTAATCTTAACTCAACCATTTTTACACCCACTCTCCGGACCAATTCTTAGCTTCCAACCCAACCAAACCTTAATTAATAATTTTTAAATTAATAATTTCACTTCAAAGTTAATTTCACTTTATTGTAGTTTATATACCTTTGAGTTGTTAGTTTACATCCAATATAAGTTAAAATATGCGAAACCTTCTTATATTATATTTCATATGTAAATTTTTTAAAACATACAATTAAAATATTTAGGACTTATTTGGTATAATGATAAAAAAATTAATTATTAATTAATTGTATACTTGTTTAGTATAATGATTAAAAATTATAATCAATAATTATAAGTCAAATAATTGAATATTACCTTTTTAAAGATGTTGCAATTTTAAAGATTTTCAATAATCACCTATAGATAATAATTCTAACTAGAAAATAAATTACTTCGTGATAGAAAGAAAAATTTTAAATTTTATATCCATACTAATCTAATTTTTTTATTATTCTCTTACCTTCATTACCTTTTTTCTAACACATGCATTTTAAAGTTCTATATTCATATTTCCCTCATTTTTTATTTTAAATTTATAAATGTCTCTCCACATTTTATAATTTAATTATTTATAATTTTTTATGAATTATTGAATATCAAAATAAGTATAAATTCTATTTTAGGTATAAAATGCTAATCATTCTTATTTATGAAAAATAAGTTAAATAAAAAAAATATATTCAATAAGAATATACATAAATTAAATAATATATATTATTTATTTAAAATAAGAATATATATTAATTAATATTATATTTTTTATATACAATAATATAAAAAAGATTAGAAAATTTGTAATTTTGATATAATCTTATGTACCTTATTATCTTTTTTAGTAATTTAACACAAAAAAGAGTATTTTTACATCATCTAAATGAGAATAAATTATGAATAATCAATCATTAATTAAGGTTACCATAAATATAATAAATTATTTTAAAAAATATTTTAAAATTAATTATTATAATTAATTATTTTCATCACTATACCAAACAAGCCCTATAATACATAATAATCGTGATTTTCCTCCCATCAATGGCATAACATTTTTATAATGATTGCTTTTTTTAAGGATGATCGGAGTAAAAGCCCGAGAGAAAAAAATCTTAATTAAAAAAATTATAAAAAATAACTTATTATTTAATTGTGATTTTTTTCATTAAAAATATTTAAAACTAATTCTCTTTAAAAAAAATTAATTATTATCAAGAGTTGTACCAAATATAAAATTACAATATACACTCAAATTTATTAATAATCAATTATTTTTATTACTATTATTTTATATTATACCAAATAAGTCCTCAAACTATACGTGTTGAGGTGAAAGTCCCCTTGACAACTTTCCTTACAAACCTTAGCGATATCAAGGGGTTTTTGCAATTAATTTTTTTAACTTGCGTAGTTGCACAAAACTTAACTTCTTAAAATTAATTTTATTTATAAAATTAATTTTATAAAAAATATTTTTTTAAAATTAATATTTAAATTTTACTAAATGTAAAATATTAATTTATAATAAATTATTTCAAATAAGCTATTCAAAATCAATTATATTCAAAATAATTTTTCCCACCTCTGTATAAAAAATTTTAAAAATATTTCATTCCATCTATTTTTAGAAAAGTTTTTTAATAGCTAAAATTTTTTAAATTTATTTTCTTAATAATACATTTAACTTAAAATTATAAATAAAATTTTATATTGAGATGATTTCTTCTAATAATTATAACTTAAATGCAATAAAAGGTATAAAGTTTACAAGGGATATCGAATATCATTTGAGTCAAACACTATCAATAAATTTACAATACTTATTCTAGATTTAAAAATTCTTATAAAAATTTAAAAATTAGATAATTAATGAGTTTTTTAAAATTTAAAATTTTTATTCATTAATAAATAAAATTCATATAATATTAATTCATTTTTTTAAATTAATATATTATCAATATAAATTTATTAGTTTTGTTAAAAAGAAGTTTATCCAAACGGAAAGGGATAAACACTAGTACTATGAAAAAACAAAAAGCCATGAGACCACTAATGCCTAACTTTTGACCGATTAGAAACGACAAAGATTTGAATGAAAATTTCATATTGCGAAAAGTACTTTGGTGGTTAAAGTATAGTTGTCTGTAAATTATTCTAAATTATCGGCATAATGGTATTTTCTCCAAGTGGAGCCCTTTCTTTGAAATATTTGGATTCACTCATTTTTTTTTTTAAATTTCAGTGATCTTTTGTTCACAGTCAAAGCCTATTCCATGTCATAATTGTCTCTTTTACGAGTCTTCCGCAAAGAACTGATTATGTTAAATATTTTTTTCAAAAAGTTAATTTTCTATATGTGTTATAGTTTTCAATCTTTTTGCAGACTTACTTGATATTGTTTACGTACACTTTGGAACCATTTAGTTACATAGGAAGTTCAAAATAAATTCTTTTATCAACTTCTTAAAAGGTGTTCAATATTTGATTAACACTTAAAAAGTGATATTTTTCAAGAATTATTTTATTTAATTTAAATTTAAAATTCTTGCAAAATTTTAAAAAAATGATTATTATACTTTTTATAATTATTATCCAAAAAAATTTAAAAATATTAATGAATCTTAATTATTTTTAATTTTTTCTTTGAAGTGATATGTCTTATTTTTTATCATAATCTTTTTAATTTTTAATTTTTCATAATTGTAAAATTTTATATAGTTATCCAATGGCTTTATACAATTTATCATTTTTCTCAAAATTTTATAACAAAATACAAATAATAAAAGAATAAGAAATAAATAGCTATTATCAAAAGAAAATATAAAAAATTATAATATTAATTGTTCTAAAAAATAACTTGAGGTGATTGAAATTTACCTTTAACGTATTTTAGTTAAAATTTGAAAGATAAAATTGTCATTAGTTCAAAATTAATAAGGGTATTTTTATATTTGTCTTTCTAGAGGATGTAGGAAATTCAACTTATCAAGAGTAATAGATAAGTTACTTTTTTATATTTTGTAAAAAGTAGAATTTCTTTTGTAAATTATTACTTTTTCCATTTTAATATTTAATAGTCAATCAAATAAGCCACTTAACAGTGATTAGACTTATGCCTGTTGCTTTTAAATTCTTTAGTGTTGATATATTTTTGGACATGAGAAATTAAATCTACTAAGGTTTTTACTAGTTTCTTCACTAAGGATAGAAAGAAATGGCTAAATCTAAGGCCTAAAGTGATTTAATGGACTACTACCCCTTCATCTAGATCTTCGCTCTCTAATGAAAATACATTAAAATGAGCAAGGCATGCCTTAAAAGATTTGTAATGGCCTTACTAGAAATTTACCAAAGTTTTAGAAGTTTTCTTCAAGGCTTAACTAGTGACAAAATGAGTAAGAAATGTGTCATCGTGGTTTAGCTTTGTGAAATGTGGTGGAGAAAGCATAACATATAATGGCATTTGGAACACTTAACAATAATATAGATGCATGGAATGCCTCTAGATGCTTTTATGGGTTAGATAAACCATTATTTGACTTGGCATGAAAAGGCTTAAAACAACTCGGTGAGGAATGACCATAATGGTCATGGTGAATAGATGATTGTTTGAATAAGAGTTAGTTGGTAGAGAAGGTAGTGGTAGGGTTAATGTTATAAAATGCTAGAAAAATATATTAAAGAATGTGAGGGGGAAAAGATCTTTAAAATTCGTGCATTTATGGAAGAGTTATTTATAATGGAAATGGTTGGGATTACAGAAAGATCAGTGGATGAGATACGGTTGAAGGGTCATGGTGAGACTATGTTTAGGATAAAGGGGGATTTATAGAAGAGTTATTTATAATGGAAATGGTTGGGATTACAGAAAGATCAGTGGATGAGATACGGTTGAAGGGTTATGGTGAGACTATGTTTAGGATAAAGGGGGATAGGAGCTATTAATTGAGAGATTGGTATGTCTGGTTGAGGAGGTGGTAGTGGTGGAGGAAGTGGTAAAACATTACTTAATCAAGAATACAAAGTGGAAATGGTGAGCAATTATGGAGGTGGTAATAATGATAGAAGTGGTAGAGACGGATTAAAAAGTCATTAACGATGCATATGGTGATTTAGAAGTGAGCTGACTGTTCGAGCAAGCTAAAGCAAAATATATGTGATGAAATTGAGACATTATGAAATAAACCACAAATGGCACCAAATGATAGCTCCTTTTGTGAACATAGGGAGTGCATGTTTGAAGTACATAGTGGATAGGTGGTTTGTTAAGTACACTTTAATGCTCAAGTTAGTGTCTATTTTAGTAGAATAATAGTAAAAGTTAAAGCTTGAAGAAAATAAGGCCATAACTAGTCTTTATATAGCATTGTAAGGTTTAAAGGTGATGAAAGACATGATCTGAAAAATCAATCAAGAATGTACATGTGACAGAATTAATTGTTAGTGGAATCTTAAGGTTAAATTCATAAAAAGCATGGCTTATTTAGTGCGGACTTGGCATGATTTATGTGCCTTAGGGAGTATATGAGTCATTTAGTTATCCAACATGTAAAGAGTCTAGCAAATTTGTCATTAGACTATTTGGATCGCTTGACCAACTTTCCATTTTTATGGATCTCTTTTAGGCTTTATTAGGATAATTGCTAATTAGTGATTTATAGCCTAAGCAAACCATAATAGGTCAGAAATGGTGTTATCAAGTTTGATGTGAATTAACAATTATTGATATAAAAATTTATTTTTTTATTTTATTATAGTAGTGAATTTCTAAAAAAAAAGTTATAATGTTAAAGGAATGTATTACTCCTTCTATTTAATTTTAAATGCTATTTTAGAGAAAAATTTGTTTATATTATCTATTATTTTAGAAAACCAAGATTGTATTTATTTTCTTCTTTCAAATATTATTATTATCTAAATAAATGCACAATAATTATATTTACCAATTAACTTTTAGTAGAAGATATATTAGTAAATTATAACTCATTTCTAATAAAATTAAAGTTATTTATTGTCATTTTTAATTCTTGTGCATTAACTTTAAATGACACTTAAAGAGAAATTGAGGAAGTATTACATCTTTCTTGATTAATACTAGATTACATGTGTTTCATTCTAACAATTAAATCACATTAATAACACGAATGTGATCCAAAATACAATTAATGAAAATAGAAGTAATAATACTACAAGAAAAAGATGCTAAAATGATGATATTTTTCATTGCTATAAACAAAGATGTCATTACTTCAGGTTTATAGCAATAACATTGAAATCACATCAAGGTCATCTCTTAATCTTTATTACATTTAACCATTAAAGGGACAACATAACATGGCAATGTCATATGTTGTCATAATAAATATTGTGGACTGTAGTTTAGTGGTGTGGTGTTGATCTTATAAAGATGACAAAGTTATCACTTTAGGTGGTTGTTTGCACTGACAATGCTTGTCATTACTTTATAATAATTAAAATTATTAATTTTTTACCTAAAGTTTATTGCTTTAGGATTTTATCCTTTTTTGATAGGAACATAAAAATAAAGGTATAATAGTTAAAATTTATATTAAAATTATTAAATAATTATTAAAATCAAAATGCTAATTAATTTTAACACTATATTAAAAAAAGAAATATATACATAGTATAAAAATAAATGTTATACAATAATGTATAAGTCATTCAAAGAGAAGTTATAAATAAATAAACCCCATACAATAAACTATAGTGCTCCTACATCATTGGCATCATCCTTAGGCTAAAGTGGTGGTGGAGTTGACGACTATTGAAAAATTTGTAGGTAATGTTAGGAGATGTATAGGTGGCAGGTGATCATTTATAAGGTGTAAGGGATGCTAGAGGAGGGGTCATGGGCATCTATCTAGACTTAAGCATTTGGAGTTACTGTTACTACTAATCTAACCTAGAATTTTATTTAACAATGTATTGCTACAATGTTTCATGTGCTTACTAGCTCTCAATGATGGAGCATTGCACTTTATCTTCTAATGGCACAAGCTAATGCTAGCTTGACTGAGAAGATGTAATCAATGAATTGCTACGATGACATAGGAAATATTCTAAGAAGACAACTAACCCCTTTCTTATGTTTTTAACAAGTACCCAACACCTTGTCAGTAATAGCAATCTTATTAAAAGTGCTTAGATTGCATGATATGATCTAGAAGTTAAAGCAAATTATGATTGTAGTTAAGTGGCTCGAATGTCCAACATCTTATTTTTAAGTTTAAAAAATGAATTTATCAATACAAAATGATAAAAATTAATGAATTAATATGAAAAATGTAAAATTACTTACATAATTAGCCTTGATATCTAGATGCACCCACTCCCTAGATGGTCTAGAAAGCTAATCATGAAGAATATCATTTAGAGGTTGTAGTGTATTGGTTACCTTATTTTGCTAAACCAATTTTGAAGTACAAGACAATGTTAGTAAAGTTAGTAATATTGTCTAATGTAAGAATATGTCATTTAAAATACTTTCTTGTAATGATGCCTAATTATGCTTTTTCCTTTATGCTAATCATTGCACTTTTTTATGCTTTTTTTACCATATTTACCCTCAACTTATGTTACAAATTCAAAGTAAAGCACATATAAATGTAAGATATTATTTAAAAAAATTTGCAGCCAATTTATAAAGACACTATTACCTAATAATCATTAAAATAAAATGGCTTATAAAACTTATCCTAGTGCTCTTGCAGCATACCCTTTACCTTAGCCTATTAGGCCTTGTTAATACCTCAATCAGATTCATATCCCTTGTTATCAATAAAATAAGTGTGTAAACCATTCTTTTAATCTTTATATCGATAGACAGCAATCCAATTGATATCTCGACAAATAAGGGGTAACTCTTCCTTATTAACATCAATATATTGAAAATGTTGCTACAACAAAAAACATATGAAAAGTTGAAAGTATAAAGAAAGAAGAATATCAATTCAACCATGTAAAAAATTTGTTGATACTTACCTCAACTCTAAAAGTAATTTGTGCTTTATGAACCTTAGGTACTCCTACCTAAGTCTCATGGAAAGGCTTCATATTTTGTTGCACAAGTACTTTACTAGTTGAGAGAAGTACTTTGATTTTTGCTTATTAAGTTCCAAGTCCCACTAAACTTATGAAACTTTATCAATAATGGTTAACCTTCATTTTTTTTGAATGAGCCTTCAGAGGTTTAGTGACCTAGAATATTTATGCTTTACTTTGGCAATAATAACTTAGAAAAATAATCATAATGTTAGTAATATAGATGTATAAATATAGTTGATTTAATGTTCGAAAAACATAAGAATACTTGTCTTGCAACTATACAAAAGCTAACAGGGACCTTATAATGGATTCAGTCCACTGTTTCCTCCAAGATAGTTAGGTGCAATAGTAGCCATGGTTATGTCACAATATTATAATATTATAATAATTTTAATTATTAATAAGGAGATCACACAAGACATATGAAAAACAGTACGAATACACAAATAAATCACTATCACTGAAATGAAGGTGCTTTTCATCATCATTAGTTTTAAGCACATCATCATCTTTTAATTGCTATTCATCTATGTAATCATCAACTATATTATCATTTGAGTTATCATCATCATCTCTGAAATTATTTACAACTTTTGTGTTAGCATGAACATCTATTAAAGATGAAACAAGTATCATTATTTTGATTAAGCAAGTTAATGACATTCAGATTTTCAAGGTCAACTGAGAGGTTAATTTATAGAGTTAATGTCTTGTAAAATTAGGATGCCTCTATCATTGTCATCATTATGTCAAATATCCCATATACACTACTATAAATTACCCTTTTAACATCGATTGTTTTAGAAATTTAATGTTGATTCCTACTCGATGTTTATACAAAAGACATTATATATCTAGCATATTTAATGTTAATTTTGAACTAATGTGAAATATAGTTAACAACGTCAGTGTGTAACCAATGTAGTTACTGTAAAAAAATCAAAGCATATTTTCTTTCAAAAATATTTTAATTATTTACATTTTATATCAATTTTAAAAAAATACATGAAATGTTTACTTAATAATTTTTAATGTCACTTTTTCATTTTTTTGTCAAAATATTCATTGTAAAAATTAAATAAACTTAGGATTCTACCATAAATTGTATTTTAGGTTAAAAACTTTGAAAGATCATAATTTTAGGCTTAGTTTTTTGTTTAGGAAAAAAATTATATCAATTTCATATAACTTTTTGATATTTATCCATTTGTAAAATCTAAAAAGGTTTTGCCTTTGCTAGAATAAAAAAATGGCTATTTTTATAGACTTTTTTTTTTACTTTTTCTTTATCTTTCATTATTGTTAGTTGACTTTAAACTTCCCTATAACTTTTCATTAAATACATAATATGCATTTAAAACTCAAATACAACTTTAGAAGTTATACAAAGAAAATATAAATAAAAATCTTTTAAAAAAATTATGCAATAAGCATATTTCATCATTGTTTGGCCAACTTTAGTCTTTGTTGTAGCATTTTATCAAATATAAAATAGGCATCTAAAACTAAAAAATAATCACAAAAATTTATATAAAGGAAAATAAAAAAATCTCTTTAAAAACTTATACAAAAAATTAGAGAAATGGAAGAGATGCGAATTCAAGAAATAGAAGTAAGAAAAATAACTCTTGTGTTTAGAACTTACTTCATACTCAATACTAGTTGAAGGAGCATTTATAGCTTTTGACATGTGTAGAAGACGGAGTAAGATCTAGTTCTTTGTAGAGAGAGTTAAACAGTGACAAAGATTGAGTTTGAAAATTTAGAAATAAATAAGAAGGAAAATAAGAATAATAATAAAAGAAAAAAATTTGCTTTAGTTTATATTGCAAAAATGCCTTTGCTTACATGACTTTAGATTCAGTTATTTTATGAATTAGCATCTAAAGTCTCATGGGAAGAAAGAATGATAGTTTTTTAAAGAACTAACATTTAAAGTATCATCATATTTTTAAAAATAGCATCACTTGCATGATTCTAGACATGAGTTATTTTAAGAATTGATATCTATGGGCTTGTAGGAAGAAAAGATGATAGTTTTTTAAGAAATCAACATCTAAAATATCCTTATATTTTTAAAAATGGTGCCACTCACATGACTTTAAATTTCAATTATTTTAAAAGCTAATTTTTAAAATCTCGCGGAAGAAAAGATGATGGTTTTTTAAAGAAGTAATTTCTATACTGTTTTTATATCTTCAAAATGGCACTATTTACATGACTTTAGATATTAGTTATTTTATAAACTAATGTTTAAAGTCTCGTGGGAAAAAATTAATAGTTTTTTAAAGAACTAACATCTAAAATGGCCTTGTATCTTTAAAAATGGCATTGCTCACATAACTTTAGGTATTAATTATTTTATAAACCTACATTTAAAGTTTTATTGGAAGAAAAAATGATCATTTTTTAAAAAATTGATGTCCAAAATGTCTTATATTTCTTTAGATGTCAATTTTTTATTTAAACTGGTATGATAAGCTATATTTCTTTACAAAAATGCTACCGCACCGTTATATATGTTAATTTTTACTTCAACTAACATTAAAAGTCAAATTTTCTATGATAATATCATGATATATTACATGAGTAACAACTTCCTAGTTGAAGCCATTTAAAAAATCATTGATATAAAAAACTTATTTTTCTTGAAAGGCAAGTATATGTGGATAGTCTTTGTACCACTTATCGTTGATGGAGATGCTTGTTGTTTTTTTATCCTTAAGAAAATTTTTCATTCTAGGGTTAGTATTAAACCACTTATATCTGAATAGAGTCACAAAGTAATTATTTAAATAACCCAGGTCTATGATATTTTCTAAAAAATCATAGAAAATATTATCATCAATTCCAGTTATAAATGCCAATGTTTTGTGACTTTTGCATAGTATATCAGGAATTTATTATAAATTGAACTTTATTAACTACATGTGTTGAACATAACATGAATATGAAATTTGGCCCTAAAGTTAATGAGAATAACTCATTAGTTTCTTTTAGGGATCTAATTGTTAGGTTTCAGATCAACATACACAGCAAAATTTTAAATTTTTGATCCAAATCCTTCCTAGGATCCATGCAAAAGTCATAAACCAGTGTTAGGATTTTACCTTATTTGTGTTCATGTTCTTTCTGAATGAATCTTTAAGTGACCGAGATCAATTAAACGTCGGTTGGAAGGTACAACGTCTCTACAGTATCTACACGGAATGAATAATGACTTATCTCCTCCATGAAGCTGCTAGGATTCGTCTCTCTTATTAGGATTCATCTCTCTCATTAGGATTGGAATGGATATTTTCTAGAGTGATTTAAGGTTTGATTGAACCTAATGTGTGTGAATAATGTGCTGCCTTTAAGTCCTTTTATAAAATTAAGGCATATCACAATCCTAATCCTACTAGGATAATGCTTTTAAAAAAATCCTGATCACAATAAATAACTATTACTTTATCTTTATCATAGAGAGAGTGAGGAGAGATAGGACTTATCTATTAATTATCTAATATTAGTTAATAATATTATCTCATAATATAATTATCTAATATTAAGAATTGGCATATAGTTATCTTATATATTAGAAAATAATATTATCTCATAATATAATTATCTAATATTTAATGATATAATTATTTGATATTACTTTAATATCAAATAATATCACATAATATATATCACATATATATTATGTGAATAAATATATTATTATCTTAATAATATATGTATGCACAAAAATAAGTTCAATTAAAATTTAATTAATTATTATCTTATTCCAACTCCTTTTGTGTGACCTTGTAGGTTCTTATTACATTAACAATGACTTATCTTTGGGCCATAGACAGTGAGCAGTATTTAGTAATACATCACTGCCACTCAAGTAGTAAGAATGTTTGTGATTCGACATCCATCTAATATGTGATCAACGTTTTGCATCATAATCCCTTTTGTAACAATATCCAAATCGAACTGGAGGCATGAAATGTGTCATCCTCATCAATGTTCAATTTATATTTCTTGATATTGAATAGACTTAAAATAAATTATCAATATCACATATTGATCCAATTGAACATGGCTATGCATTTTTAAGTCTCACTCAATCAAAAGGCCAAAGGATATTTCTCTTTTATACAAGAGTAATAAAATCTCATCTACATTACTCATTTCCTTCTGCATGTTTCGTGGCACACCCAACCAATGACTTACTCATCATCCTAATTAAAGATGACATAGGACGACATTAAAGTGAGTAACTCCTAATGTAGGGAACCATAATAACTTCAGGTCAAAGGACTATGTGCATTTGTGGTCATATGAAAATAACTAATGACACGTCTATCCATGCAGTATTCTCACAATGGGTCAGTCCAGTACATTGTTCACTAACAGTAAGCTCATGTATTGACTTGATATCAAATATCTATGATTCATAATTATCAGTCATTATACATACTAGTTTCGATGTATTATGACTATTATTTTTGCAATAATACTTAATTAGAGGCATTTTAAGAATAGTGAAACTATTTCAAGGATAATTATTATATTTAAGTTATAATTTGTGCAAAATAAAATAAAGTAAAATATAATAATTGTATTACCAAATGAAAACGTATTCTAAATTGTAATATTGTAATCATCTTATGATTAGCTCATAGGACATACACTAACACCAATAACATGTAAATGGTACATTTATAAAATTTATTAGACAAAATCATTAAATTGATAAATAAATAAAGAAAAAAGGTGGAAATGAATATGAAAAGGCACATACCTTTAAGCAAAACTAAGTAGGAAATTTAATTTTTTGGATTCGATCAAAATGTTGGCCTTCTCTTTCTTGTAGTTATCTCATGTGTTCATTACATATTATAACTTAATTATTAAATGTTAAAGACTTTAATAAATGAATGGATAGTTTAAGATACTTAATATACTTCTAGATTTCAGTACAATTGTTAAGTATGTACAAAATTGTAGTTCTTTGAAGTTTGTCATCTAAATAAACAATTTTTCCTCGATAAATCAACATTGAAACTTGAAAATGGACAAGTGCCTTTTTGTTCCAACATGAACAACATCCTAGTTTTAGTTAGGTTAATTGAATTTAATCTCTACTCCTTGAAAATACATGGAATAAATGGTTAAATTTTTATCAACAAAGGCTTTAACAGTAGAACCCTTTAGTTATGCTTAATTCTAGACATAGTCTTTCAACTTTTTAATGTATCTCTCATATGAAAATATCTATTGAAAATAAACAAGTCCACCTAGTATTGCTTTTTAAGGAAAATGCATCACTAGGTGTAGCATTATGTTAAAAATGCTAAATGATATATCCTTTCAATTTTGTAAAGAATAATAATTATGTCTAAATTAGGCTTTCTTCATATCTTTTTCATTCAAATTTTTAGCATATATTTAATTAAAGTAATTATAGAGCTTGATAATACCACATGAAATTTCCTTAGGCATGAATGCTCGAATTGCATGTGCTAATAATCTCTATGTAACAACATGACAATCATATGACTTTAAGCCTATGATTTTAGTATCATTTTCAATCACATTCTTGCTTAGATTACTAGCAAACCTATTAAGAAATTTGACATTATTAATAAATTAAAAAAACATAATCAATTATCAACATTGAGCATGTAATTAGCATGTAGTTTTATCAACTTATTTCCTACTTGATAAAAATGAAACTTAGGTTTAATATTAATGTCATCCAAATCTTGCGTTGTATTATCTATGTTCCTCAATTTGTTCTTAATACTTATCATTATACTAACAAGACTATTGCATATGTTTTTCCAATATACATGGCATTAATGTTGTGCCTTAATTTTAATGACTACCAATAAGGAAGCTAAGGAAATATACTCTTCTTAGTCTGATTAAGTTCTACAACACCTCTTTTCCATTTCATTTCACTATACTTCTCATATTTTCTAGGTAGTCTTCAATCCAATGTACTTAATTGGTTTATAATCATGTTGTTAATGAGTTGCCTCGATAAGGGTCTTCTGTTAGTCTTGCCATTAAACTGTTATTTTGGAAGGAGTGGCTTATGGGAAGAAAGTGACAATAACCTATATACATTATTTTTTTGTAACTCGCATTGATGATTACAAGTTAAGCATATCTTGTACCCTTGTTCACTCCACCTTGAAAGATTATTGTGTGTAAGAAAATTATTCATAGCCTATAATAACACCATTTGCATCTTGAGTATGCTATTATCAGTAGCATCTTGAGTTTCAACCATTATGTCCTATGATTGTTTTAGCTCATCTATTAACAATCTTAAAAAGATATCAATATTATTTCCTGGAGAATATAGTTTAGGGATTAACAAAGTCAACATTAAAAAAAACTTCTTTATACAAAATTATGAAGGAAAATTGTAAGTCTACATACTCTTATTACTAAAAGGATTAAATTCATATGCACCCAAACTTGGTCAAACATTTCTTAGTTTATTAAAAAAATTAGGATAATATCTATCAAAGTCCTACCAGGCTTTACCATCAACTAGATGTCGCATGACCTCATTCTCATTTGACCATTTTGTATGATATCATCTCATATCTTTCACCATATGCCTTGATCAACACAATCACTTAAATCTGGGGATTAATGGAAAATATCTCTACACTTTATAAGGCAATTTTTTCTTTTGGTATTTTTATCAACCCAATGATTTTCCCTACAAATAAGACAATTCTCCTTTATAGCATGTTCTTTTTTAAAGAAGTGCATAATTATATTTGCAAACATGGATTGATTCGTATTTTGAGCTTAATTTACTTAACTATTTCTTTACATTATAATGTAATCTAGTAATTTATTATCCTTGGAAAATGTTTCCTTTAATAATTTCAAAAAAAGATTAAATGACTTATTTGTCCACTTATGTAACACTTTTAAATGTATAAGTTTGACTAAAAAATTTAGTAATGAAAAAGTTATGCATTAGGGATATATTTTAACTTTAATTTCTATGTACAACTCATTAGAGTATTGTTTATTAAGTTGTGCCCCCCAAGGTGTTTGCATTCATATATTATTAATTCCATCTATTTGATTAGTGACATTAGATCCAATGAAGTTATACATGATATTAATCATCTTATTTGTGTTACTAAAAATTTCTTTGAGCACTTTAGTTGTTGAGTGATCATCTTCACCATGAAAAATCCAATTTATGTAAAATGGATTGAATTTGTTATCAATTATATGTGCGTCGATTGTATTAAATTATTGGTAGAACATATTTACATATTTCTTATATAGATATTTCACCAACCTTATCTTATTAACAAAGTTTCTAACTCTCCCCACAAATGTCGTAACACTGTTTCAATACTCATGACATAACCAATCCTAAAAAGTTATCTAACTTTTATCGATAGATATTTGATCACTGATCAACAACACATTACATTAAATAAGATTCAATCATAATTGTATATTTGGTATATGTCATAAATTTATTTTATCACTCCAACACTTAAAGGTAAAGCTTACCTTATCTAATTCGAGATCCTCCTATAATTATTATGTCCCTTATTATCCATGTTATTTTTTCCAAACATAGAAATGTCAGTAGTATCTCTTCATAGTTCTCTTAAGTATGAAAACTATATTTAAATGTAGTCCATATCTAGAGTATAAAGAAGACAAATGAAATTCCTACAACATGAAATGATAAATTGATAACAATAATTTCAATACTAATCCCAAATTGTCTAAATAATAAGATAATTCAAGGGTTGGTTAGTCTTTGAAGATTAGCTAGCCTTTAAATAAGTCTAAGATTATAGTACTAGTGTGATCAAGTTAAAATTATTATAAATTTACAAATATAGTAATTTTAACTAATTTTTTTGTTTGTTTGTTGTCCTCTTCTCCATTAAATTAAAAAATTTTAAATTTAACATTTACTTAGAATAACATTCATTATCACCAATTTCTCCATTTTTGTTCTTTACTTTAAATTAATTTGATCATTATGAAATTTATTACCTATATTTTTATTGTTTACTTGTTTTTAATAAATTTTACAATTAATAATTTCTAAATATTTCTTAGTTTACTTTAATTTAGTTTACAAATTTTGAGAATTTTTACACTTATATTTAATTATGATAAATTTGACTATTTTCACTTATATTTTTTATTATTTTTTTCTCTATTAATTGCAAATGATTATTAACAAGTTATTAATTTTCAATAATTCAATAAATGCAATAAATTTAATAAATAATAAATTTTAAATTTTTCAATATTACATATTTTACTTGTTTTTACTCATTAATTATAATAGTTTTTACACATATTTGAAATTATTTTAAATTTAACATTTCAACTTATCATGTCTTAATATTTTAACAAATTTTATATACATAATTTATAAGTATTTATTATTCTTCTCCAAATTGTATAACTCTTACACACATAATTAAGTATAATGAATTTAACTATCTTTTTTAATTTTTTATTAGTTCTTTCGTTCTACATTAACTAACATTTTTTTAACTATTTATTTACTTGGAATGAACTAATTGTAATTAATTATTAAGAAGTTAATAATTCTTCAATAATTAAGGAACCATAATAAATTTAATAACTAACAAGTTGATAATTTTTTAACATTTATTAATTTTCTTTTCTTATTTTTTAATCATGATAGTTCTCACATATATTTTTAACTATTATAAATTTAATTTTTTAATATGTCATTATGTAATATTTTGTTCTTTATTCAAATTATTAAATTTTTAATTTTTCATATTCTCTTTTAATAATTACTAAATTACTTCTAAGCTAATAGTCCTATACTAGGTCTAAGTTTCACTATATCAACTTTACAAATATTATACTATGTCTAAATAAAATATAGATATATAAAAAAATTTACAACATCAATATAACACTTATTTTTATAAATTTACATTAGTAAGGCAAATTAAAACAATAGTAAAAATGAGAGAAATTTGTATCTCAAATCACATCAATTACATATCTCAAATCAAGTCAACTACATATTTGAAACATAAAATTGTTACATAAGTACAAATGAGAGAAAGTTACATCAATAAGGCAATGCAAAACAATAGTAGAAATTGTAACCTATTTTCATATCCCAAATCATATCAACTATATATTCAGATACTAAAATTGTTCCTCATAAATTGATAATAGCAAAATTAATAGCTTAACCACTATTAAATTCATGTAAAAACAACATATTGTAATTAAAGAAAGTGTTATCTCAAATTGCAATCAATGTAACCAAAATTTTGAAATACAAAGAAAAAAAAGAAAAAAAATGATAAAAATAAGAGTAAGAGAGAGAGAAGGTGAAAATATTGAAAGGTTTAAACAAAAAGTGAGAGAATCTATCTTATATGGCCAGAGAAGAAGAAAGAAGTTAAAAAAATTGAAGGAAAATCATGTAGAAATGGAGGAAGGGAAGTTATTATGAGTCGATATATACAAAATTTAAAGAGATGATATTTTAAATGTTGTCATTATAGAGTTAATGAAGTCATATGTTGAACATGCTAATTGTGGCACCTTTTTTTTTTCACACCCTAGAATGATGATGCTTTCAACCTAAAAAGACAACAGTGTTGTTGCTTTTAAGGTAGTTGGTTAATATCTCATTCCTTGAAAATTAATAAACACTAAAATGATGACAATGTCATTAGTTTAGTGTTAATGGTACCAAAGAAGGCATCCTTAGTTCTCACATAACTTTTAATTGACCTAAATAAGTGATATTGTCATCACTTTAGAGGTTAGTTCTTTTTACTCTAAAAAGGCATTGTCAATTCCTGCATAGCTCTTAATAGACCCAAAAACAACATTATCATTGCTTTAGAGCTCAAATTACCATAAAATATTTTTGAAAATATAAAATATAGGTAACAAATTAAAAATATTAACTTTTATTTTATGAAGTTATTTTTTATTTCTTCTTTAATTTTTTTAAGAAACTAGTTCACTAATTGCTATACATTAACACAAAAAAAGAATATTTTAAAAGATTCAATTTAGAATAACATTTAGTATTATTTTTAATCAAAATTTCAATATTCATTGATAGTTTTGAAAGAAGTAATACTTATACATATTGGCTTCGTTTGGTAAATGGTGTTTTAATAAGCTTTTAGCTGGTTTTACCAAAATTTGGCTGGTTGACCGGAAACAGCCTTTTGATAAATGGTTGGTTGAAATAGCGTTTCAAAACTTCTGCCCTTGAATCAACCATTTTAGAAAATGCTACAATATTCAGCATTTTGCTTTAGTTGATGCTTTATAATTACTATTTATCCTTTTACCTTTTGGCAGCTAGTGCTTTACTTTCTTTTATTTTTTCCTTGCTTTTCTTTACTTTTTTTCAACTGGCAATTGGTGCATGTCTATGTTATACCTTATTTTTTTTCTTGATTTCTATTAAATTTTTTATTGGTAAATTTATTTATTATAAAAATTATATCAATTTAATTTTAAAAAATATTTAATACATAATAAATTATAATAATGTATTATTTATAAAAAAATTAATCTATTAAATAACATATAAGGTCTAAAATATTCAAATAAAAGAATAATCAAATAATTCATAAAATATATTTATATTCTTATTTGTCATTTTTCATACAAACAGTTATTTATAAACAGTTAATTTTATGAAAATATTTTTAGTTAAACAACTAATGCAATCAATTAGTTAAATCAGTTAACATAATCAATTATTAGCTAATAATTAATTAAATTAACTAATCGCTATAACTATCAGTTAATTACTAAATAAGGTCATTATTTCTCACATATCACCATCCAAAATTAAGTTGTCTAAGCATACTTAAAATATGTTAAGCAAGTTTTATTTAACAATTAAAGTGTGATGTGTACACTTATAAAACTATAATATGCATGTGCATTTTTTTTATTTTTCTAATCTTATAAATTATATTAGACATAAGTTTCTACCACATACTATTATTTTAAAATAAAATCTTTATTTTATTAATTTAATTTATTATTTTTAATGATTTTTATAAGTTAAACTAAAAATAAAAAAGAAATGAGATGAAGTTTAGTTCTTCTTAGTAAAGTATGAATTTTTAAAGAAAATAGAGACTAACTTCAATAAAAAAAAATACAATCAATAATCTAATGTATCAAATTTAAAAAATGGATTGTTCACATTAAATCAAAATTATAACAATAAATCACCTATATATTTTAATCTCAAATTTTTAAGTAGAATGTCTTTACAGGTATAGATATAGGTAAGTATGTATACATGTATATTGGTTCTTTATTAAAGATTTCTTGCATTGTTTGATTTTATATACAAACATTAATAATTTAAAAGAACAAAAAGTGAAAAATTTCACAATATATTAAAAGGAATAATAACATGAATTCTATTAAAAAAAAGCTTTGATTAGTTTAAATAAAATAGGTTCTAAAATTATTTGAATGTAGTTAATGCACAATATAACAATATTTTCTTTAAAAAAATATGTCAAGTAAATATTTTATTGTTGAAAAAATAATATTACTGATAAAATAATTAAAATAAAGTATTTAAGAATATAACATATAGTTTACTTTAATTTTTGGATAAATAATAATTTTCTTCATTTAATGCTGATGCACTAGTTTTATACAAATTTATTTTACTATGGATGAGTGGGTTTAAATAGTGAAAAATAATTTTTTTATATAATGTTTAAATAATGAATAGTAGTTTTTATTTTTATAATAATTAATATATTATCATATCTAGTTAAGTAATAATTTTTTATGTTTTTTATAGTTAAGTATAAATATAAATTTTAAAATTACATGTATGTGAAGCATAAAGAGAAGGAAAAAAAAAAAAGAAATCTTTGACATATGAATTTTTTAAATTTGTTAAAGCAAAAAGGGCACTTGGCCAACTTATTTTTTCTTTAGCTATTAATTTGTTAAAAAATTAAAACAAATTTAAAGTTTGGTTTAAAATGTTCATAAGGAAATAATTAACTTGAAAATTTCTTTTCTACAAGCAATATATTATCATTTCATTAACTTATTAATTAAGGGATCATAAGCAAGATTGTAGTCTAGATATGAAAAAATTATCCATATAATTATTTTTGGTAATGATAAGGATGATAATTTATTTAACATACACATGAAGTATCCTAAATTTGAATTCTAGATATGATAGAGAGTAAAATCTCTAAAATAATTTCAGGTATTATTGCACTATTAAAGTGCCAAAAAATAAATTTATAAATTTAATTGAGAATATTTAAATCTTAATGAATAATTAAAAATTGGATAAATTAATCCCTTAACCTTTGTTTGGTTGAAAAACAAAAACAGCGAGAAAGAAGATAATTTTTCAAAATTTGAATTAGAGAAAAAATGAAAACGAAAAAAACTATAAGTTTTAAAATAACTAAAAAATTTATAACTACAAATACTATTTTTTTTAAATTTTCTTTTTTCCATCCAAATAAAATATTAAATTTATTTTTTTTCTTTTTAATCTTTTTCTTTCTTTTCATTGAATTAAATAAGGAATACACTTTGTTCATATATGGTATGAGTTTGCAATCTTAATTGTCCATCTTTAACTTAAAGTGCCAAAAAACATAATATGTAATTTGTATCTTGAACACTTTATATAATATACTTGTTTTTCTTCCGAATATAGCAGAATCTAACGCATGTCTTGAACATGTTCTTCTTTTTTATTTATTAAACTTTTATGAATATTTAAAAATCTAATTTATGTATTCTATTCTTCCATCTTTTTCCAATCTCGAACTTTACAGCTTAATATTAAGAATAATAGGTGATCAGTGAGAAATTATAATAAAATTACGTTTGATTAATAGGGGAATATGTGATTTGCACATAAGATTTTTTGTTAAATTTTGACAAAGATGCAACACAAATGAAATAAAGCGTGAATAATACAAACTACATTTTTTAAAATATATTTTATAAACAACATATTAACTTGTTGCAGACATGATCATGCTATATATTAACAATAAAGGGTAGTTTTGCTAAGAGAAAATGTAATACGCACTACCCCTTGAGTGTGGAGTTTTAAAATTGAGATAAGTTGACTTTGAATTATTTTAGTTGAGTCTATATTATATATCTGTAATATGTGAGAAAAATTGCGAATTAAAAAAATATAAATATATAACACAGCCTAACCATAAAATAGGTAAAGGCAAAGAGGTGGATTTCAATTCGAGTATGCTTTGATACTAAATAATTGAGGTTATATCTTTGTTAGTGGAAAATAATTAGGTATGAGATGTTCCTGGTATTATGGGATTTCTCATCATCATTCAATGAATATAGGGCAACAAAACCCATGTTAATGAATAATTGGCCGCCCATTTTGTCTTCCTCTATGACTATGTCTTTGGTAGGATTAGACTTTTCAAAGGCGTTGAGCACCATGAATTTTATTCTTGGTCAAATTAATTATCATGATTCTAATTTAGGTGAGACCCCTAGTATAAATAATGCACATGCATATATGATAGGTATAGGCGCTCTTATGCAGTACTTGATTAGAGTAGATTGATTCAATAATTGAATACTTCGCTCAAATTTCTATTTTCACTTCTCACCCATAATTTCTTATATTTAGATGAAGTTCTAAATTTCATCCATATGTCAGAGGGTGTAAGAGGATAGAATTAAGGATGTGGATGTAGTGTTATTAAAAACAATAACTAGTATAACCCCCGACAAAAATAATATATGGGTTTATAATATTTTTTATTTGATATTAAATTTTATACACTAATATTATTATTTAATTCATTTCATTAGAAATATATAGAGATTTCTTGCGCAAAATTAATTGAATTTTCTAAGAATTAAATTCCTTTATAAGCTTTTTAGTAAAGAATTGATTAAAATTTTTTAGCTGAGAATGAAAACTAAAATTTCTTTAAGGAGGTAGGAGAGAAGCTGGTCACATTTTACAAGACTTTTTCGGAAAGTCCTACTTTTTCATATTGCCAATTTGTGATTAGTAAAACACTATGTTGTTCAGCTATTTCTTATAAAGTTATAAAATTTATATAATTTTTTTAATCTAATGTACTTCTTATTAATTATTGCCATCATTTTTCTATTTAACAAAACATAATTATAAAATTTTAAAAGATAGAGATAGTGTGAAAAACACTAATTAACAAATGGCATTAAGCTTAATTTTTAATTTTTAATGTTTTGAAAATTATTAAATAAAATTTCGTTATTTTTCAAACGTGATTTTCTATATTGACAAGTTTCAAAAGATTGGAAACTCCAAAATTGTCCGCAGATAACTCCAATCATAAAATGCAAATAAAGAAACGCGTTACAAATGAATCACACATTTTTTCTTTATCAACAAAGTCTCCAGGAGAATCTTTACATATCAATGGGAGGATGAAATCAAAATTTCCACCACATAGTGATTGATTGACAGTTGGGTAGCTAAGCATGCATGGAGTGAGACGGTTCATGCATGAACGAATGATGTCAAAAACAAAAATACAAAAAGTTGATAACAAAAGTTTAATCTTCGTGAGAATTTTGGAGCAAAAGAGAAAATAACAGGAGTTGATGACTACATCACATGTCAAGACTAGCACAACCTAGGTGAGAGGATAATACTCTCGAGCGTAAAATATCAAATTAATCTTCAAAAGATAGAATTTCTATCATATTTTTTTAAAGATTATTTTATATCAATTAATTATAATTTTTATAAAAAAATATAACATAATATCTATCTTTTTTAAAATTTGATGTAGGAGTTTATGAATTTATAAATGTAAAATAAACTTTCAACAAAAAAATATGATAAAATCACTATCTTTTAAGATCAATTTATAGTTTCCTTTATTTTTAATATTGTATTTATATATTTGTATTAAGTGAATTAATATTAGAGGTGGAGATGGGGTTGGGTAAGAGCAAATCAATTTTTCTTTGCTCTATGTCTCTTTATCAAGATAAAATATTGTTTTGTTTCATATACCATATTCATGGACAAAATTTGCCTCATTTCTATATTCCATAGGTAACAGAACTCCATGGCAACCTATGGGAAATAATAATAAATAAAAATTTAAAAAAAATTAAAATTTAAAATTAAGATTTATAAATTGATGTATAATTATTAATTAATTTTAAATATTAGTAAATAAAGAAGAAAGAGAAAAAATCTAGATTTAAATATTACAAATTATATATGATTAATACAATATTATAATATATCTATATATAAAGTCATATATAATTGACTTAAAATAAATTGGATCTAAAAAAATAAATTGATAGATAATTAATCCTATAAGTTGCTTGGTTCATAGAAGTAGTATGAAAGGTAAAACTTTGTAAAAGTTAGGAAATAATCAAGTTGTTTGTTTTGCCACTAATTGTTAAAATGGAGAATAGAATTTTTCTAAAGAGTTCTATTCCCCATAGATCATGGAGAGTTGTTTACGGACACCCTTTCAATAAGAAAAATTTCTCATGCCTTTTATAAATTATAAGTAAAAGTATAAAATTATCCTTATGTAGTTTAACTAATAATCACTCTAATATTTTATTTTTTCTATTTAAAAATTATAATAAATATATTTTATTAATAATAAATATAATTTATTAATTATAAAATATAAATATATTTATTTAAATATAATTATTTAATTATATAAAATAAATTATTTTATTAATTATGTATTAAATAGAGTGAATAACTATTATATCAAAAATATAAATTATAAATATAATCATAAATATTATTATGATAGAGATTTAATTCTAAATATAATTATATTTATTATATATATCTATTATATTATTTTATATTTATTATTTTTATTTTAATATATAATCATAAAAATAAAAAATTATATTTTTAATCTAATTCATATAATTTGATAGAATTAATTATGTAACTAATATTTTTCTTCATTTAAATTATAATTTCACTTTAATTATATTAAGTTAATTTAACATATATATATAAATATTAATTTTTTATATAAATATATTTTCCTTTTAATATAAAATAAAAAATAAAAAATAATAATTTTAAAAAAATTATGATAGAAAGAAAGATTATAAATATTATATATAAAAAAAAGCTAATTATAAACAATTGAAATATATTGATATGTGTGAAATTAATACTAAAAGTGTAAAAATTATTTTATTAATAATTTTTAGAAAGTTTGAATTAAATTAAATAAAATATAAAAAATTATTTATCAGAAAATATCAGTTCCTTAGTGTTAGTCAAATAATTTTGAAGACTTCTTAGAAGTTCACATGAAAAATTATTTTTTAAAAAATTTAACTTTATACAAGAATTTACTTCCTACATGAATCAAATGGCTTCTTAATATATTTTTAATTTTTAAGTAATTAAATTATTAAAATACCTAAAATAATTATACATATATGTGTATATAAATATATATATTAGTATATAAAGTAAAAATATAACATATTTATAATAGGGAAGTTTCATGGAGTAAGGTAAAATATTATTAATCCATCTCATCGTTTTATTTGAGATGAAAACTTGCTCCATATCTTGCCTTGCGGGGTAAAAAGTCATACCATCCTAAGTTCAATCTAGGCAATACTCATAGAACATTATATATTTGAAAAATTTTACCATTCCTATTCATTATAAAAAAATAATGATTTTCTTTACTTTTATTTTTTTAATTTTTAAAAATATTTTATTTTAAAAATTATGATTCTTTTTAAAAAAATTGTATGTACCAATAAAGCATTGGTCTAATAAATAGCATACTAGGTCTAGCAGACTTTATGTTTAGGTTTTATTTCATATAACAAATAAATTAATTTATAACTTATTAAATAAGATATAAGTTAAATTGTATAGGTATTTTGTGTACTTTCTTATGGAAAAATAAATTTTGATTCAATAAGTTACCTTAAACAACTTATAAGTTAGTAGTTTTTAATTTTTTCTCAAATTTATTCTTTATTTTTATTAATTTATAACACATGCTCTTAATAAATAATTTTATTTTTATTTTAAATAATAAATAAATAATTTATGTAATGAATTAAATAAATATATAATATCATAATTTAGTATAAATAATCAAATAAAAATAAGTAAATAAATATGTGATGTCATAAATTATAATTAATCAAATTTTAGATAATTATATTTTTATTTTGAACATCTTAATTGAATTGAATTTTTAAATAAATAAATTAATTTAATTTATATATTTATTTATATTAATATATTTTTTATTTATTTTATATTTTAACTAGTTTAATAGTTAATTTTATAAAATATTTCTAATATAATTAATTAATTTATCAGCTAGTTTATTAATTATTTACGTAAAATAAAGTCATAATTGAATAAAGGTTTAAATTCCAAAGATGACATTGGGTTTGTTTCGTATAATGATGAAAATAGTTGACTATTGAAATAATTAATTATATATAATCTATTTTATATTTAGTAACATTAGTTAGTATTGATTATACATAATTAAAATCATTATTTTTTAATATTGAATTACTAAGTAATTATTTTTGTTTGGGTAATGTATAAAATAATTTTTTTTAATATTGAATTACTAAAAGGGAGAATAAAATACACAAGATTATACTAAAATCACTAATTTTCTAATTTATATTATTGTCTTTGCAAACAAATACATAATATATTATTTAATTTATATATATTCTTATTTGTTATGAGGGTGTTTGTTAAATAACTTTTTGATTAACTTTTAATTGATTTGAGTGCTTTTAATTATTTGATCAAGTTAATTAACTAATTTGAGTATTTGGTAAATAGTTATTTTAATTAGTTTATTGGCTCTCAAATAGTTATTTTGAAAAAAATTAAAAATAATAATTTTTTGAAACAACTAACTTGCATTTAATATAAAAATATTTTTTCCATAATTATATTTTTTTTACATTTTTATCCTTAATAAATAAAAAAATAATCAATTATATTTATTTATTTCTTGGAAAAATATAAAACATATAATAAATTATAATTATATATTTTTTAAACAAAAAATAAGTGTAATAAATTATATTAAAAATTTACATAGTAATAAAAAATTACATGAGTATACTTATATATTTTCTATGAAATTATATAAAAAAGAAGAGAATATACATTACATTTCATAATACATAATAGAAAAGGTATAAATTATTAATCTTTTATCAAATGATATCTTTTGAATTAAAAAATATAATATATTAAGAAAAACAACACAATAATATTTTTTTTTAAAATATATTTTCATACTTAAAATGTATAATTCTTCAATATTTTAAATGATAAACATATGTTACAAAATAAATTTTAATAGTTACTACATCTACCATTATATTTCTAATAATAAATAATTTATTATGATATAAAATATTATTAAAATAAAAAATATTCAGATAAATTATTATATGCATGTTCTTATGTGTTATTTTATATATAAATAAATAATGATAAATGGCTAATTTTGTCAAATATCTTTATATAAAATCTAGTATTATTAATTGATCAAATTAATCCATACAATCAATTATCACTTAATAACTAATTCAATAAATTAATTATTAATATAATAAGTTAATTTCCAAATAAATTTTATGTATTCTCACTTATTTAAATTATTTTTTATAAATAAAAAATTATTTTTATGATTAAAATATATTTTATATTTATTTTGATATAAATTGACTTTAAAAAATTTAAAATAATCAAATTATAAAATCTTAAATTCATACATAAATTTAAAATAAAAAAGATATGTATGTATAAAATTTTAAATTTTTAATATTAAGGGCTTGTTTGTTATACCAATTAAAATAATTTACTATTGATATATTTAGTATATAATAATCTTAATTTTTTCACTAATGATATAACTTTTAATAATGATTGCTTTTCTTGAAAAATAATTTGTGTTAAGATTTTTAGTGAGAGAAATTCATGATTAAAAAATAAACTATAAAAGGCTTGTTTGATAAAGTGATGAAAATATTATTGATCATTCGATTATAGTATATAATAATCATGATTTTTTCATTAATGATATAACTTTTATAATGATTATTTTTTTAAGAATAATTGGTTAAAAATTTTCATGAAATAAAATTCATGATTAAAGCATAAGCCACAAAAATAATTTTTTTTAAAATTTTTCCTCACTAAAAATTCTTGCATCATTTATCCTTTGAAAAAAAATATTATTAAAAATAATGCTACTAATAAGAAAAAAAATCATGATTATTATATATTATAATTAATCAATAATTAATTTTATTTTCAATGCT
The DNA here is from genome assembly GCA_020226215.1 of Sindora glabra. Lineage (NCBI taxonomy): Eukaryota > Viridiplantae > Streptophyta > Magnoliopsida > Fabales > Fabaceae > Sindora > Sindora glabra. Next base: position 79,778,506 of record CM035228.1, read on the forward strand.
ATATCAAGCTAGACTAGAAATTAACTTGTTATTTAATCTTATTTTTTGTTCATTGAAAGTCTTTACATCAATTATTCTTTTAAAAAAATCGTTATTAGAAGTCATATTATTAATGAAAGAAAAATTACGATCATTAAATGTTAAAATTAATCAATAATTAATTATTTTAATTATTATACCAAATGAAGATAATGAAAGTAGAAAAATAAAAAAATAATATTAATATGAGTATAAAATTTAAAATCTCTCCTTAATCATGACTAGAAAAGGCAATAATCAATTATTTAGCTTATAATAGCTAATCATAATTTTTCTTGAATTTTTACCCACAGTTTCAAATGAAACTAGGGTTTCACATTTTTATAAATCATCAAGTAAAATAGATAATTATTGTAGGAATTAAAATATCAATAAATCTTTCCTCTTCTAACAAATATTATTTTTAAAATTTAAAATTTTATTTATTAATAAATAATATTAATAAAAATTAACATCTTTTTATTAAAACTGACACCTTTTTTTTTTACTAGGGATCCACATTCAAAGTGAGAGAAAGTGAACTTCCAATTAGACAAGCACTTGCAAGCAACAGGTAGTAAAAAATAAAGCCGTACGTGATCAGAATGCTGTCCATTGGCCGTATCCGGAAGAAGTGATCCGGATGATTCAACACATGTTTCAGTGATCCGGATGATTCAACACATGTTTCTTGCTAATCTAATTAGTGATTTTTGAAATACATAGCTTGTTCAATGACGAGCAAGCTAAATATGATTGATATTGAAAATATATGAAAAAGGTTTCTTTGAGGGAAAGAAAAGAGAAAGGACTCAAATTTTATCAAATAATAAGATAAAATAATTTTTTATTATTATTTATTTTTATATTATCACATTAATAAAAAATATTAAATTTTTAATTATTAATAAAAATTTTAATTATAATTATTTTTTAATTGAGTACCATTTTCTTATTTACTTATAATGTAAAATATTTTTCATTCATAATGCATCAAATTTAAATTAAAAAATATATAATTTTTTCACGTCAACATTGTTTTAGACTGATATATAATACAACTTTAATGAAATGAGACAAATAATATCATTTATGCAAGGGAGAGATTTTGGTGCATTAAATGTATAGTGCATCAATTTCTTCTAAAGGTCCAAATCTTTTGATTTGTGTAGTACTATGCATATTAAATGAAATCTAATAATTTTAAAGAAGTGGCGTACTATACACCTAGTGCGTATTAATCTTTTTCTTTATGCAAATGTGTGAAAAGAAGAATTGTTTTTATTTCTCACTCATGTAATAGAAACACGATGAAAAAAAATCCAAATTGCAAAAATAAGAAAGAAATGATGAGTGTAATATATTATTTAAATATAAAGTATGTTTGCTTATTGCTTTTAAAAATTATTTTTTATTTTAATATTTTAAAAATAAAAATTTCTATCTTGTAACTTTAGATATATAATTTAAAAATAGAAAATAAAAATTATTTTGAAATATTTTCTTATCTTATTTTTTATTTTTGATAATAATTTTATAATTAAATAAAATATTCTCTTATTTACTTCACTAATCATTATTTACTTTTTGTTTCTAATTTGAAATCATTTTTTTTAAAATAATTTTTAAGAATAATTTCTAAAAAAAACGTATATCTAAAATTTTGAATCTCCTCATTTTAAAGTTGGTCAAAGTGAAAAGGATGGACATCATGTTTTTACTTGCAGTGGCATACAATTTTCTACAGAAGTTCACAATTTTTTTTTGAAAAGTTTAATTTTTTTCTTAGAATAATTAATAATAAGCTCAGCCGTTGGGCAATCCAAATCCTCCAATACATCATAGAAGTAGATAGGTGTGATAATTTTTGACACAATATAATAATTTAATAATTTAACATGAATATGAATTTTTTATGTACATTTAAATTGAACTTATATGAATTTTAATTATAAATAGATTGACCCATTTAAAATAAAAAAATAGGTCAAGTTATGGTTGAAAATAGGTTAACATGCCAATTGTTCAAAAATTTAAATTCAAATTTTAAAAATATTATTTAAAAAAAATTAATAATTATATATAATAAAAATATAAAATTCATATTTTAAAAAATAGTAATGAAAGTTCGAAAAGTATTTTATCAATTATTAAAAATATTTTTCATAAAATATAATGAGCAATTGGATTCATAAATAATTTTATGATATAATTTTTATTAATTAAAATTATTAAATGGGTTAATCCAATATAGCACAATTTATTATTTAGAATCAGATTTTAATTGAATTTATTCAAATTATACTAATTTTTTATTTAATACAAATTCAATATGTGAATATGGATTATTAATAGCAAAAAGGCAAGAGGATAACTCTCCGAGAAATGACCAAAACAAAAGACTGATAAGTTGCATATGTAAACAAATATGTAATTTGCCGGTCCCTTGGGAGTAGAACGATAACATTCGATAATGATTAAGTAATTTTATTTTTTTGTTGTGTTTGAAATTTAAATTTAAAATTATATATATTAAATAAATTATCGCTATTACTATTAGAAAAATTAATGTGATTTGCAATCCTAAATGGGGTTTATGGAACCAGGGTTATATATTGACTCTTAGATCCGGTAATTTTAGGGGCGGCTTCAAAAATAATTCTATTATTAAAAACAAATGGTTCTCTCATTCATTGTACCATAATTAAATTGATTTAAATCTCTTCAATTTTTCATTCTATCAACTTCATCCCATTCAATTGCGGGTATGTTAGTGATGCAATAATACATATCTTATATTATTTTTTATATCTTATCATATTTTGAGGCGGAATTCAAAATTTTATATATGCACATTAATTAATTATTTATGTATTGCACAAATAAATATTTATCTTAATAATATAATATTATAATTATATGTTAATTATTTAGAAAGAGGATTAGATAAAAAATTAATTAATATATAATTGACAACTCTAAGAAATATTTTATAAAATAAAATATTATAATTTTATTATATATATATCATTAAATAATTGAATTTTATATCATAAAACAACAAAAGACAAAACTTATAAATTCTTACATTTACATCATATATAAAAAAAATTAAAATTTTTCTTTACTTCTGAATATCCATAGATTAAGGCAGAGCCAAATTACCCTAAATTCTTCCAAATTTGTGCTATAATCTTAGGGAAAAAAAAAATTCATTCATACTTCTACAATCCTAAGTTCGTAAGCTTGTGAGTGGGTAATAATTTCATTTAATCAAGAAAATTTTATAAAATATAAGTATTTTATAAATAGTAAACAATTAAGGAATCTCTAGAGAAAATCTATGAAAGAAAAAAAATGGGAAAACTTAAAGTAAAATGGAAGAAGGATATTAAGAATGTTTAGAAAATAAACCTTTGAGAAAGAGACAAAAGAGTAAAACATTTGTGTAAGAAGATAGTTAAAACAAAATGTATCTAATAAAATAAAAATGGAAGAAAATTCAAGGACAAAAAATATCATCTCTCCACTCATTTAACTCAACATTCAAATAGGCAATTGATTTTAAATTTATTTTACTAACATGATTAATTTTGAATTCAAAAATCACATTAATTAGATACTATTTTTCATGATAATTATTATCTTTAATATTAATATTTAATAACGTAATTTAAGATAAGAATGGATTTTCTTTCAATTGGCAATAAGTCTTTTATTTACCATATTACTGCATCATAAAATAATAAACTTTCAAAATAATAACTTAATTTTGTAGATAACTCATTGAATGTAATTCGTAAATTATTACCTACTTGTTGACTAAAATTTAATATTTTAATATCAAATACTCCCTCTATTTTTTTTATCTATTACTTTAGAAATTTAATAAAATATTAAATACATTTTTTTTCAATTTTATCCATCCATTTAACTAATAAATACTTCATTATCCTTTTGAAAATATCTTAATATATTTATTCCATCATATTTCTCTCCTTATTTTTAATTGTCATGGTTTATGTGCATGAAAGAGTGATTTTGGAAAGTCTACCAAGAATAAATAAATTAAACTACTTTCTTAATATTTATGAAATTAGTTAATTATGAAGATAATAAAAATAATAAAAAATGGAGGGAGTATTAAATATTTTTTATTTTTTAATTCACATGAAAAAGAGAAATAGTTTTTAGTAAGAAAACATCAATAACATGCTTATATTTAGGAGTTTTCTAAAAGCTGCATTATAATAGAAATTAATAAAAAATAGTTCCTTCCAAAATTCAAAAACCTACTAAGGGTTATAATTTCAATTTTGATCTAAAAATAGTATTTCTAAAATATTAAAAAGTAATTAGGCAACATTCATCACTAGAATAATTTCAAAAAAAAAAAAAAAGAAGACCAATATGGATACAATAATACAACGAATTGCTACTTTCCTAAAAGTCACGTCCAATAATGCTGATGAGGTCACAAATCTAAGTAAAAGAGTGGCATCAAAATAATAAACAAAAAGTGTGCAGAGGAAATCAAGTAGTTAAAACAATAATAATGAAGCTTTAAAAGCACATTTCACCGCCCTTACTTAAAGTTTAAGAAAAATATATTGGAAACATGAAGGATAAAAAGTAGTTAGAGAAACCACATAAATATTTAGAAAAATATTTAAAAAAATGGAGTAATTAATTAGATTATGGAATGGAAAAATAAATTTACAATTACTATAATAAAAATTCATCAAATGAAGATGAATCATTGTGGTATTAAGTGGCAAATGTTATTGGATATCAAATTCAAATTTTTGTAGAGAGAAGAAAGTATTAATAGGAATAGGCTTGATATCAAGTTCAAGCTTTTTTCTAATGTTTGCAAGTGAGATTCTTATTTGTATAATAGAGATGAAGAGAAAGCATATTATAGATGAAAGTTTGTAAGTTTTAAATTAGATTTGAAATGACATAAAAATAAGGATAAAATGATTTCTAATTAAATCAAATGAAGATAAAAAAAATAAAAAGATTTCAAATGAAATTAGATAAAGATAAAAATAAAATAATTTTAAAATTTTAAAATAGAAAGTTTTATATTATCAATTAATAAGAAAAAGATACATCATTAATAAAATAATAATAATTCAGAATTTTTAATAATAATAATAAAAGAGTTTAACAATTTTTATTGATACAATAATATATGATTGAGCAATAATGTCAATTAATGTATATCAAATTTAAATCTTTATTCTATTATATTTTTTATTGAAAATTTTATTTATTTGAGTGTTATGTTTACTGTATATACAATAATTAAAAAATAATGTATAGTATCATGATGATAAACAAAATAATTTCTTCCTTAAAATAAAAGATATTATTTTTATTATATTTCTTGTATTTAATATTAAATAAATAAATTATTTTATATTATATTAATGTTTTATTACTACAAATACGAAATAAATATCATTATTAATATGATATTATTCAAGTAGTGACCTAATTAATTTTGGACCCATATTTGCCATTTGATATACAAGCATATAACACAAAAGCCATGAGGGGTGCACGTGTGCACATGTGCAAGCATGCACATGGGTTAAGTTTAGCGAGATAGGGAGAATACATATATATATATATATATATATATATATATATATATATATATATATATATATATATATATATATAAGTCTAGAGAAGTAAAAAATAGCCGGTTGCAATTATTTTGAACAAAATATTAATGTGAAGGCAGCATGTAGGAAAGAAAAAGAAGTACTTATTTTCTGACAGAAAAGGAAAAGCACTAGAGAACAAAACAAATTCCCCCGTGCAAACTACATGTCTCAATGTGCATCACAAACTTCAATTTAATTCTCTCTCTCTCTCTCTCTATATATATATATATAAGTAGGATTAGATTTTATAGATTTATCACGCCACTTTATATATTTAATGTCAGTCTCAATTTACGGCTGTGTGCGTAATAATAATAATAATAATAATAATAATAATAATAATAATGTAAAACATCTTATCTTGTGGTTAGAGCTTCGTATTTCTTTCTTCTTTGAGCATGATTTTTAATTATTTGTCATTAATGATAAAACAAATTAAGTTACACGAAGTCAATCAATTTAACTAGATATATGCATGATATAATTTCAACAAATCAAAGTTATTAAAATAAGATTTTAAATTAAATTCATTATTAATATAAATTAATTTTATATTATTATTTATTAAAAATCATTAAATTTTTTAATTAATATTGTTAAAAAATTTTAGTTATTTTTTTTTGAAAATAGAGTAACATATTTATCTGCGGATGGCAAACAATGATTATTTTTCTAGTAATGTAGGAATGACAAGTTAGTTAATTAAAGTAATAACACATAGTATTTTAGATTTGAATTCAAAAACTAGATTGTAAATAACCTAAGAATAACTATTAAAGTGGTAATTGGTCTAATAGTATTAGGTTATTATTTTATTTTAAAAATTACAATTTAATATAAAAAGGTATTAATTTGTGACTAATAAATGAATAGAATTCTTGAAATTATTAGTATTTTGTAGAATTGTATATCTTTTGAATAATAATTATGATTCAAAGTCAATATTTTATAATAAAAATACTTTTATTATAATACTTGATAGGGTTGTAATGACGGACTTCTTTTTTAAATAATAATAATTATGATTCAAATTTAATATTTTATAATAAAAAATTTCTTGTGGTAATACAAAAAAATTGACCGCCCTTCTCTTTTTGTTAAAAAAAAGCCTTAAAATAGAATTAAATATCATCATAAAGTAATTACAATAATATATCAAATTTAAATACAAAACAAATTAGTAATATCTTAACTTTCTTGTTACATTAATTTCTAAAATAAAAACAATTATTATACACCGTTTTCCTCTGCCTAATACGCGCGTCTTTCCATCCGATCAGTCAATGAGCCGCTATATTGTGCGAACCACCGTAATATCATACCCACAATTTATTTTTGTTGTAATTCGGTTTGAATATTTGGTTATTTATATGATTTGTTTCTGTTATTTTCTTTTTCTGTCGACAGCTAAGTGTTCTTTATGTTCATTTCCTAAGACAATGTGGATTGATCGAGTATCCAATAAGATTATTGTAATTTTTTATTGAATTTGACTTAAGTTTAAATTATTATTAATTTATGATTATTTTTTATTACAAATTATTTTTTATTTAACATAAATTTTTGTATTAAAATAAGATTGAGATATCTTATTAAATAAATATTTTTAAGATATAAATATTTATGTTAGTTAAAGATTTAAGATATGATCAAAATAAGATATGAGTGTCTAGAAGGATAATATTAAGAATCTTTATATACATTATTCTGTAATTTTTTTATTATAATGGATATTGTTTCATCTGTAATTTTTTTCCTAAAATTTATATTTTTTTGACATTAAAATGTTCATATGTTATTGCATTTCTATGATAATATAATTGTCCAATATTTGTATGTTTGGAAAGGGGTATATTTTTTTTTCCTAATACTTCCCTTTGTCACATTTTCAAATATCTCTCAATATTAATCATCTTGTTTAGTGGTCAACTATTCTAAAAAAAAATCCCTTATTGCTTAGAAATTAATGAATCATTGTTTATTACTCTCTATGTTTCTCTTTATTTCTTGTATTTTAAAAAGTATTTCTATTTCTTTTTATTTATTATTTTAAAATTTTAATAAAATATCAAATATTTTTTCAATTTTATTCTTTTTTATTGATAAGTATTTCATTATTCTACACACTCAATCTACTTACATTTATTTCATCATATTTCTTTTTTTATTTTAAAATATCTTGAATTCTGTACTTAAAAAATCTTAAAAAATTATTAAAAATAAATAAATAAAATTATTTTTTAATATTTATGAAATCAATTAACTATTATAGACAAAAGCAAATAAAAGGAGTAATGATTTTTAAATTAACTTATATCCACGATTCTAACGTATCACTAATGTGTTATCTGAAAATTTTTCGTTCTATCATTTTTTCTTAAAAGAAAGTTGGTTTACTATGATTGGTCCGACAATATTCATCTCAATTATTTGATCTTTGATTGATTATTATGATCCATTAAAGATATGGTCTCCGGGATACCTCCTGTCCCTTGAGTCTCACGTCCACATGTTTAATACAAGGTATCTAAACGTAGAAATGGACTAGCCATGAAACAAATGATTTTTTATCGAATCTCTCACTCTTCTCTCACAATTCAAAAACGTTGTGTGGCTTGATACACATCTAAATAAGGAAGTAGACTTTGAGGCTGAGAATTTCTAAGTCAAAAGATAAGATTCTTACTTACCTTTCGTTGCACTAAGATCTCTAATAATTTGCCTGCGAACAAGAGAAGTCATAGAAAAGATGAGTGAAAATTAAAAAAGCTATATACATGTGTCTATGTGTATAAAAGGTTAATATTATTCTAATATTAGTAATGCCGGCCCCACCACACTATGAATAGACATGTGTTTTTAATATCTTCTAATAAATAGCATAAGATTCCGAGTAAAATTCAATTTTTCTTTCTTGTGAGAAAGTGTGGAGAGTAAAAATAAGAAAGTAAAAATAGTACTATTATGGGTCTGTTTATTTTTATTTTTAAAAATAATTTTTTATTTTTAAAATAGCAGAATTTGTTTGCTAACTTATTTTCAGAATTTATTTTTAAAAATTATTTTCTAAATATATAACTTAAAAATAGAAAAATAAAAATAAATTTTACTTTTTTTGAATTTGTTTTCTTATTTGGAACACTAATTTTGTAATTAAGCGAACCATTTTCTTATTTATAATATCAATCACTCTCTAATATTAGTTTTTTTTCAATTTAAAAATAAATTTTAAGAACAAAAAATAATTTTTAAAAATATAAAAATAAAAATATATTCAAATACATCTTATATGTCTATGTTTGTATATATTATTTTTTTTAAAGAATTTCTCTAGCCTTATTTTAGTTTCTTTTAATAAAAATGATCAATTGAAATAAATACATAATGAACTTTTTAGATTTTAGAATGAGGAAAGAGTAGATCAATAGATTGCTGGTAGGTATAAATCTTTTTCACGATTTCATGTATCATACATTAGAACAAGACACAAATACAGCAATCAAGACTACGAGGTGTCCAAATTTTGTCCTACCAAATGCTTTGGTGAGAAATTGACTTATCATTCTATTTTGAGGTAAATGATTTTCTTCCCAATGATTTTCTTATAATCTAGACCACAACACTTTATGGTAATCCCAATTATTGTTGCATGATAGCTTATTTTTCATGCATTGATGCTCTTTAATTTGTGGGCATTACAACAACCATTATGATAACAACTAGTCATAGAATGAATTAATTGATGGATTTAGCTATGGTACGCTTTTGAAAAAAATGTGTTTTTTTATGAAAATTTAATGCAGAAATTATAAAAATTATAACATATATATAAACATTTTAAATTTGATTCAATATTAACATAAAGTATTTTATATTATTAATAAATATGAAAATGATACACTAATAAAAAAGTATAAAGAATGGGTTCAATGCACGAGACTTCCATCTAATGGTGTTTGGGAATGGTAGATGTACGCAATCTTACTCCTATGATTGAAGAGACTACTTTTAGGATATTAAAAAAGTATAAATAATTACAAAAATTATTAAAGTAAATAAGTTTTAACAATTTTTTATTATTATAGTAAATGATAATGTAAAGTTAATAAATTAAATTTAAATCAGTAAAATCTTTCAATTTTTTTATAAAAATTTGTAAATATATATAAAATTTACAAATAAAAAATACATAAAAGATTAATAAAATTACAGCTAATGGGTGATCTTAACATAAGATTTAAGGGGCTAAAAATTTTAAAAGGGGCAAATAACTTATGTGTTCAAAAACTTTTCATAAAATTATACGATAGTGATACATAATTTAAAATTTTTTGAGGGGCAAAAATCCGCTTTATTTATATAAAACTCCGTCACTGATTACAACAAGAGTATTTTATTTTTTTGGATTTTTATAAAAATTTACAATATTTAATAAAAGAATTGACTTTTAGTAAAAGACTATAAATGTATGTTTTTTATTTTTTTATTTAATCAGACATTTTAGAAGAACTACTCTTTTTGTTTTATGGAAGATACTTTTTATAGGATAATTTTATTTTTCATATAAATGAAGAAATATTATATATTTATATATTTTGTGATTAAAAAATAATTTTTAGAGTTATGAAGAAAAATATTTTTTTGGGAAAAAAAGTAAGTTACCTTTTACTAAATTTATTACATTTATTATTAAATATTTATTTTTTATCATTTTAATAATTTATAGTTATATTTTTATAAAAATTATTGAAAAAAACATAATCCTCATTGGTATGACTTTTTGGAATTCTTTATCTTACCAATCATGTTTCTCCCACCATTCAGCTTTAATTTTGCACGATCTAATCAGCAATTCATGTGGCTTCCCCACTTGTCCTTAGCCTTATTCACACATCAGCAAAGATCTAATCTATGTATACATATATGTGTGTGTGTGTGAATATATCTAGGCAGTCAAATATTGTAAATTTTAAATTAGTTTCTCTTTTGCTTCTTAATGGTCAGAACAATTAAGGTTAGCTGCATTTTGTTCTTTGTTGTCAAATCTCTTTAAACAGATCTCTCTTTGGATCAACACTTATATTTAAGTCACCATCCGGTCTAACTTTTGTGCCACTTGAAGACAGCAAGACAGCCATGCATATCCTTCAAAATCATATAATAAACCCTGGTTTGTAAATTCAATTTTTCATGATCATATAACAAACCCTAGTTAGGAAATTATAATTTTTTATCACTATTAGCTAGCACTTATATTTTTATGTTATGTTTAGATAAGGAAGAATGGATTAAAAGAGAGAAGAAAGAAAATTTATGTTATGATATTTTTTTTATTTGAGAGTTTTAATAAGGGGTGAAAGAAATTGAATTCAAATGTTTTATGATTAATTTTTTAAAGTCTTTAAATACTCTCCACTAGTAACTAATTTAGGGGTTGTGAAAGATTTTTCAAATATTTAGACAATAATATAAGAGTTAGGAGGGAAAGGAAAATAAATATAATGAAAAAGAATGAAATGTAAGAAAAGAGAGGAAGATGAATGTTCAAGGATTGGCTTCCCTTCCCTTTGCCTTTTTTTTTTCTTTTTAAAAAAATACTTCCAAAAGTTCTCAAAATGGAGAAATATAAAATGTTACTGTTGAAAGATGTAGGAAAATTTAGAATCTCCTTCGCTTCCCCTTCTTCAATAATATATCTCTTCTTTAATTGATGAATCCAGTTTAATGCACTTAATATACAATGAAAAACTCTTTGGGTGTGTGTGTATATATATATATATATATTATTAGTGGTTATTTGACTAATGAAAAATTATATTAGAAGCACAACCTTATAGAAAATAAAAGGTAAATCAATTATTTAATTAACCATTATTTATTTGACAAAATAGAGGAAGACTTCTCATGCAAATGAAAGAAATTATTTATCTATATCTTCTGGAAGATCATTTTCTATATAAGTATTTAATTTTCATGATTAATTAAATAATTTTAAATATTAAGCAAAAAATTTATTAAAAAAATTGAGGTTTGTTTCGGTACAACCTCTAAAAAAATTATATTGATAAGATTTTTGTGAATTTCATAAAAAAGTTTTATAAAACTTATAATTTTTTCATAATATTTAACAATTTTATTCATAAATGTTGCATATAAAACAATGATTTTACAATATGAAAATTTGAGAAATTATTATGAGATCTTATAAAAAATTATAAATTTTATATAAATTATTATGAGTTTTATGAAATTTATTATGATGATATTGATATATCCTATTTTGAAAGTATATAAAAAAATTTTCAAAAAAAAATTCTATTTAAAATTTTTTTTTTTTGGTGAAGCAGACGAACTTACTAGTACAAGCAGCGCCATTGGCACCTCCATTTGTAATTGTAAACTTCAGAAAAAGACAAGAATGTCACCATCTTACAAATGAAAGTTTTATGGTGCATTAGGATATACTAATTTATTTATTGGCGTCAATTATCAAATTTAACTATATATTATATTAATAATCTATAATATATTAATTTTTAAACGATACTATACCAATCAGTCACTAAATCATTGACATATAATAAACTGTCCATCCGTGGATTTCTTATTTGTAAGTGGAAAGATGTTCCATCAATTTTGGGCATAAAGAGCAATGGTGTGCACGTGTGGCTGTGGATTGAAATATGCAAATTTATGCAACCAATGAATCTTAAAAGGTAAAGCAAATCATTTTGAAAAGTAACATATCATCAACGTACGTTTCACACTTCACATCACCCCATGCCAAGAAATTCCAAATACGCAATCATGTTTGTCATTAGCGGAAAACCAGCAATAAAATTTATCTCTTTCTGCTAATAAAGACAGGGGTAATGTTTTTATGGCTATAAAAAATATCTTTCTATAATTTTTTATGAAAAATAAAAATAAAAATTTTTAATTTTTGTAAATTTTTATTTTATACCATAAATTTTACATAAAAATAAAAATATTAAAAAATTTAATGAAAATTTTAATAATAAATTATAGCTTTTATGTATTAATAATATATAAAATCCGTTTGTGAAAATTTACATGATTTTTCATAAGAATTTATAAATTTATAATTTTATATTAAATTCTTATAAAAGTTTTCATATTCTTTTAATATATAGGTGTAAAAAAGCATCAATGGTAATGGTAAACGAAGACATCTCTTTATCGAGAGAACTTATTTCTACTCTCCTTCGGTTTAATCCAAATTCAAATATTTTGTGTTTAATAAATTTGTAATAAAATATTTAGGTATTATTATCGTCAACCTCCCCTGATTAATGAATCAGATAATAGAGAGGATCATAAATAATGCAATTTTATTTTCTAAATAAATTAAATTAACCATGTAAAATAATAATAATTTTTTTACTTCTTTTATATGATTTATTTTCATTTTTACGTATTCAACTAAATGCCACCTCAAAGGTTGCTGGTGCAAACTTAAATAATAAAATTAATGACTTTTACATACTAATTTCATGTTAATGATTGATACACATTAGAAATCTCACAAGTGTTCAGAAAATGTCAGCATCTCGCCGCCTCTTTTGGGATGCCTCTCAAAATACTCATGGTTGTAAAGCGTAGGGCTCTTTCGTGGCTCGGGCGCAACAATAATATTATTTGGAAATTTATTATATAAAATAGTTATTTACATTATTAATGTTGTAATTTTTTTATTTAATTTTGATAATGTAATGAGTTAAATTAGTTGAATTTTTTGTTGAAACTATTTGAGATGTACAATTATTTAAAAAATTGTGAATCGTAAATAGTGGGAATAACATGCCTTTTAGTCTTCCATTTATGGATAATGTTTAATGTACATTTTTTTTCACAATATCTTTTTGTTCATTTGAGCTCGGTTAATTTTGGTTGATCACATCATCTATAGAAATATAGGTATAAATTATTAATATAATAAAAAATATTTTACATAGTCAATTTTAAAGATACAAAATTTTCGTAGTTTAAAGAAAAAAATTATTTTTTTATTATCATAATTCTAAATACCATTATAAAGTATAAAGTAGTGTCTCACTCCCTTATTTTAATAAAATAAATGACTTTTTTTTCTAAAAATAAATCTTCGACAAGATAGATGTCGCTTCTGTAACATTGAACTTTTTCTAGGATTTTCAATTTTTTATCATGCAAGATATTTAATGGTGCTAGAAATCAATGTGCCAAATTGTGAAGAAAGAAGATGGGGGCACAGTATATTTTCTAACATGGTATTGCATTGATATCTTATGGAGAATTTTGCGAAAGGTCGTAGTAGGTGTATACAAAATTTGTATTTAATAAATGCACACCAAAAAACAAAATTGAAACCTTATCATTCAAAATTGTGTCAATTTTTTAAAAATATTTTTCATTTTTATATATACAACTATCAACAAAAATTGTAAAAAGAATGTTAATTTTTCTTAAAACTTACGAGGTAACGTTTAGAAGCACAACCCCTCTGCTATTTCACTACATAATTAAAATATTGCTAGGAGTTGGTGAAATTATATTGGGCTTGTTTGGAAATTCACAGACACAACTGGAAAACCATACATTGAAAGGTTCCAAAAAGTCAATAGCACAATGCAATTAAATGTCTTGGACTTGTCAAAAAAAAATTTAATTTTATGTGGACCTTATTCATTGTAACACATAAATATAAAGATAATAGTCCTTAAAATTCTATATTAATTGTAATTTTAAATAAATATAAAAATAATAAATATAAATTTTATGTTAGTCAATAAATCTTTTGAATATTATATTTATCTTTTTTATTGTTTGAGTTTTTGCAAAAATGTCCGATGAAATATGTTAACAAACCAAAAACCAATTTTAGATGTGTTAAAATAGGTTAATTTGAAATTGGTGTGATTTTATCTACCTTAGAATTAAGATTGATATAGAAAATAATAATACAAATTCAAGGAATAAGAGATTAAGATTAATTAGCTCAACCTAGTTAAAGATTAAAATTAATAAATGTTCACTCATTGAATTATTGGATTAGTTAATTAGTTTAGTAATATTAGTAAATAATAATTAATTAATTTATTAATATGTATATATACATGTATATATTAAAATTATAAATATGAGTAATATCAAATAATTTTTAATATTAAAATTAAGGAATTCACATATTTAATATTATTAACATATATCGCATAAGTTTATCAAAATAAATAATTATCTTAAAATTAAAGAATATTTAATATTAAAATTAAATTTTTTTATATTTAATATTATTCATATATATTACACAAACTTATTAAAATAAATAATTATATTAAAATTTAAAAATTAATAAAATCATGTGATAAAAATTATTATCATGAAATCTAAAAATAAAATAATTATGCAAAATGATTATTATTAAATATATATAAAATAGTTAATATAATTAAATAAATATATTAAGTAGGGTAATAAATGATTGCAATTACTTCAAAATAATAATATATTCATATATATTGTGAATTTGATTTACAAAATATTTCAATCTATTTTATTAATAGTGAAATTTTTTTTATCAAGTCCTATGCATTTTACTTTTCTAATTGTAGAGTTTTCCATATTAAAAATTATTTTTCCTTGATTTATTTCTTTTTTACTATTTTAGTTATTCCACCAATTTTTTTTATCAAGTCTTATGTATTTTACTCTTCTAAATGTGGAGTTTTTCACATTAAAAGTTATTTTACTTTAATTTATTTTTTATTATTTTAGTTATATCCATGAATAATAATAGTAATTATAATAATAATTATTGATTTTAATTAACTAATGTTATGAAAATAATAACAAATAAATAAGTAATATAATAATAACAATAAAATATAACAAATTGTAGAATTCACTTGGGAATGCCTAAAAAAAATTGATCTGGAACTATGTTCATGATTGATACTATAGTAATATGATTCAATCTAATGAAAGAGCAACCCAATCTAAAATTAACCCAACGTATAACTTTTGTCTTTTGGGTTAATCTAATAGAGATAAGTTAATGCTTTTTATCATGGTTGATCAACCATTGGTTGGTTAAATGAGAATACAATGAGTTATTAGGTATTTTATATTCAATAATTTAATTTTTAATATGATTTTTAGTGGTATTTTAATTAAGAAAAATTTATCATTTATTATTCTTGTTTTGAATATAAATTAATTTTATTTTTAATAAAAATTAAAATATGAAAACAATCCTGGATGTGAAATAAGAATTATATTTTACAAATTTTTTTCTTATTTGAAATTTTCAGTATCCAACATCAATTTTAAACTTCGATTAATCTGAAATCTACTTGAATCAAATCTTAATATAAAAAGTAAAATTTTTAAATATTTATTTTCTTTATTTATAAAATTCAAATTTAAAACTTTCATCGAAAAATGCCAAAATATTTTTTTTGGTCAGAAAAAACGCCAAAATATTTACGAGTCATAATTCACAAGTTAAAACTAGAGGAAGGTACGGTGAAGTTTGAATGGAGGAGTTAGCATGGAAGGGAACCAAATCCCATTCCCCATAACTCAGCACATTCACACGACAACCCAAGGAGAGTGTCTTATAGTCGCAGACACGTGAAGCACTGGGGTTTCCTCATGACCACTTTTATCTTTTTATTACAACCAATGGGGTGCTCTGCATGTGCCTTTTCTTTGGATCATTAACACCTTTTTCTATTTTTTTAATTATTAGAATGTCACTTTATCATGTCATATATATATATATATATATATATATATATATATATATATATATATATATATATATATATATATATATATATATTATGTGATTATGTACCACTCCATATCTTAACCTCATGAAATAAAATTAATCCTGTATTCTAAGCGATGCGATCAATGCTTTTTTAAAATGTTGAGTTTCAAATTTGAATACTACGTACATGTATTAAACGATTTATTATTTCTTTCATCACAAAAAATAAAAACAAAAAAAAATCAAATGAAAGATATTACTTATATAAAATATATTCGGAAAATATATTACTCTTAATTTTTTATCATATATATATCTATATTATATATTAATCATGATATTTCTTATCTTATATTATAATAAATATTATTTTTATAATTTATCACATATTAATTTATCATCTTTTTTTAATAAATATTATATTACAATAAACCACACACTCGCGCATATGCCATATGTCTTAAGAATGTCTTTAATTAGCTAAATCAATTTTTTAAAGAACCTTTTTATTTCAAAATTACAAATAAGATTATTAAATTAATTAAATCTTTAATTTAGAATTACAAAAACATTACAATGTGTGCCTAGCATGGATTATACTCTAGTACGCATACACATGCTAATCTAAATAGGGGAAAAATTAAGATGGTACCCATTGCTACAATTTATTGTAGTGAAATATATTAAGTGGACTTCCTTTATTTAAGTACACTCACTGAGCGTGATTTACCAAAATAGTCATAAGTTCAAATAACAGACTTGAAGCGTATTCCGTGAAGAACAAAAGTACAGAAATCAAAACAGACGAATCGTATTCCATCACCATGCAGCCCCAATCAACTAAATATTATACAAATTAAAAATAAAAAAATTAAAATTTATAAAATTAAAATTGAAAAATTTTTAATTTTATAAAAATTAAATTAATATAAAATTTTAATTACAAATAAAATTAATAAAAAATTAATTTTTTAGAGATTAAAATGAATTTTTAATAAGATAAAAATAAAAATAAATAAGAACTTGGAGGCAATAAGTCATACCAAAAGAATAAGGTGTTATTATTTCCTATTCAAATAGAAACACGTTGTTTTATAACAGTTTCATTGTAAATCTTACTTAATTTGCTTGTGTTTTTTTATTTTTTGATTTATGTTACTGATTCTAGACAAAAAAAGGTGTTATTATTTCTTATTCAAATGGTAACACGTTGTTTTATGGTAGTTTCATTGTGAATCTTACTTGATTTGCTTGTATTTCTTTATTTTTTGATTCATGTTATTAATTTTAGATTAAACGACAACAAATTAGATAAAAACTAGGATGTTACTGTTTTCTGTTCAAATAGTAACATAATATTTTATGATAGTTTTATTAAGAATCTTGCTTGATTTGCTTATGTTTCTTTATTTTTTGATTCATGTTACTGATTCCAAACTAAACAATAACAAGTTAGACCAAAAAATAAAAATAAAAATAAAATGTTACTATTTCCTATTCAAACAATAACACATTATAAATAGTAACACCTTATTTTCTAGTAGTTTAATTACGAATTACACTTGATTTGCCTATGTTTTTTTATTTCTTGATTGATGTTACTACCCTTCCGAAATTCTTTAACAGTTTGATTGTTAATTAGACTTAATTTATCTATTGTTTAGTATTTTTAGTTAGTGTTACTATTTTTACTATTTTTAAAATGAAGTATTATTTTCTTTGGCAGTTTGGTTGTTAATTAAACTTGATTTATTCATTTATTTGAAAATTTTTATTAGCATCATTGTTTTGGAATGAAATAGTAACATTCTCTTCTTTAATAGTTTAATTATTAATTAAACTTTATTTATCCATTTATTTAAGATTTTTTGTTAGTATTACTGTTTTGGAATGAAATAACAACATATTACTGTTTAAAAAATAAATAGTAATATGCTATTATTTGGTAGTTTATTTATTAATTAGACTTGATTTATCCATTTATTTGATATTTTTTATTAGTGTAATTATTTTGAAACTGTTTTAGAATGAAATAGTTGTTGGGAATTCGGATTATCACATGCAGCGGAATTTTAAATTTTTGATCCGAATTCTACCTAGGATCCATGCAAAAAGCATGAGTCAATGATTAGGGTTTTACCTATTAGGCACTCGTGTTTCTACTGATCAAAACTTGAGAGCGGATGAATCAAACGCCGGCCGGAAGGTACAGCGTCTCTACGGTATCCACACGGAGTGAACAACGACCTCTCACCCTCCACGCGTCTGCTAGGATGCATTTTTCTCTCTAAGAATTAGGATTGGATGTTTTCGGAGTGATTTAGGGTTTATATGGAAGCTTAAAACGTGATTATTAAGTACTGCCCTCAAGTCCCCTTTTATAGAACTTAGGCAAGCCATAATCCTAGTCCTACTAGGATAATGCTTCCAAAATCCTAATCACACTTAACAACTCATCTTATCCTTATCCTAGAGATAATGGGAAGAGATAAGACTTATCTATTAATTATCTAATATTAGATAATGATATTATCTCATAATAAATATCTTAATATTAGATAATTGCATATAGTTATCAAATATCAAAATAATATTATCTCATAATATATTTATCTAATATCTGATAAGATAATTACTTGATATTACTTTAATATCAGATAATATCACATAATATATATATATATATATATATATATATATATATATATATATATATATATAAAACGTGAATTTATTATTCCAAATAATATATATGCACGAAAATAAGTCCAATTAATTGGATATTAATATAATTAAAGTCCAATTAATTATTGTCTTATTCCTACTCCTTTTGTGTGACCCTGTAGGTTCTTACTACGTTGACAATGACTTATTATTGAGCCATAGACAGCGAGCGGTATCTAGCAATACATCATTGCCACTCAAGTAGTAAGAATGTCTGTGATTCGACATCCACCTAATACATGATCAACGTTTTACATCATAACCCTTGTGTAATAATATCCAAATTGAACTGGAGGCATGGAATGTGTCATCCTCGTCAATGTTCAATTTATATTTCTTGATACTGAGTAAACTTAAAATAAATAATTAATATCACATATTAATTCAACTGAGCATGGCCATGCATTTCTAAGTCTCACTCAATCAAGGGGCCCAAGGATATTTCTCTTTTATACAAGAGTAACAAAATCCCATTTACATCACTCACTTCCCTCTGCATGATTTATGACACACCCAATCAATGCCCTACTTGTCATCTGATTAAAGGTGACATAGGACAATATTAAAGTGAGTAATTCCTCATGTAGGGAACCGTAGTGATTTCAGGTCAAAGGTTTATGCGTAGTTATGATCATATGAGAATATCTTATGACACGTTTATCCATGCAATATTCTCATAGTGGGTCAGTCCAGTACATTGTTCACTAGCAATGTACTCATGTATTGACTTGATATCACATATCCATGATTCGTAATCATCAGTCACTATACATGCTAGTCTCGATGTATTATTACTATCCTTTTCATAATAATACTTGATTAGGGGCATTTTAGGAATAGCAAAGCTATTCCAAGGATAATTATTATATTAAGTTATAAATTGCGCATAATAATAATAAAAACAAAATATAATAATTAAATTGCCTAAAATAAAATATAATACATTGTGTATAACTCTAATCATCTTATATGATTGGTTCTAAGACACACACCAACAATAGTAACATCCTTTTTTTGGCAGTTTAATTGTTAATTAAACTTGATTTATCCATTTCTTTAAAATTTTTGGTTTCTTTAACAGTTTGATTGTTAATTAAACTTAATTTTTTCATTTATTTGAAATTTTTGGTTGTTGTTACTATTTTGAAATGAAATAATAACATCCTCTTTTTTGGTAGTTTGGTTGTTAATTAAATTTAATTTATCCATGTATTTAAAATTTTTTATTAGTGTTACTGTTTTGAAAAGAGATAGTAACATGTTACTATCTAGAGAGCAAATAGTAAAATATTATTATTTAAAAATTTAATTATTAATTAAATTTAATTTATCCATTTATTTAAATTTTTTAATTGATGTTACTATTTTGAAATGAAATAGTAACATATTATTGTTTAGAGAATAAATAGTAGCATGCTATTATTTGACATTTTGGTTATTTATTAGACTTGAGTTATTCATTTATTTGAAATTTTTTTATTGATATTACTATTTTACAACAAAATAGTTACTATTTTGGAATGAAATAGTAACATCCTCTTCTTTGTCAGTTTAATTATTAATTAGACTTGATTTATTCGTTTATTTAGAGTTTTTGATTAGTGTTATTATTTTGAAATGAAATAGTAACATCCTCTTCTTTGACAGTTTAATTGTTAATTAGACTTAATTTAATCATTTATTTAAAATTTTTAGTTAGTATTACTATTTTGAAACAAAACAGTAACATGTTACTATCTAGAGAATAAACAGTAACATACTATTATTTGATAGTTTAGTTATTAATTAGACTTGATTTATCCATTTATTTTAAATTTTTTATTAGTGTTACTATTTTAGAATAAAATAGTAACATGTTATTGTTTAGTCTACAAATAATAATATATTGTTCTTTGATAATTTTATTTGTTAAGAAAATTATGATGACATTATTAAACACTAAAAGAGTTAAGGAGTAAAAGTTTAATATGGGATTCATATGAATTTGAATTGATAAAAATGATATCAAAGTTGAAAAAATAATAAAAAATAAAGAAAAATAAAAAAAAATTATTAAAAAAGGTCTTTTTATCAACTAGAGTAGGCAAAACACCTTAGCATTTTGCAAGTATGTAGATTTCAAAAAGTTATATGAAATTAAAAAAATTTGCCTAAAACTGACAACTAACCACAAAATTATAATTATTCAAAGTTTTGAGGTAACATATTATTATCTAAAGAATAAACAGTAACATCCTATTATTTAACAGTTTGGTTGTTAATTAGACTTAATTTTTTTATTTATTTTAGGTTTTTGGTTAGTATTACTATTTTAGAATGAAATAGTAATATATTATTATTTAATCTAAAAACAATAATATATTATTCTTTGGGTGGTTTTATTTGTTAAAAAAATTGTTATGACACTACTAAACATTAAAAGAGTTGAGGAGCAAAAATTTAATATAGGATTCATATGAATTTGAATTGATAAAAATGAGATCAAAGTTGAAAAAATAACAAAAAAATAAAAAAAAATTAAAAAATTATTGAAAAAGGTCTTTTTTTTGTCAACCAGAGTAGGCAAAACACCTTAACGTTTTGCAAGCATGTAAATCTCAAAAAGTTATATGGAATTAAAAAAATTCATCAAAAACTGACAATCAACTATAAAGTTATAATCATTCAAAGTTTTGAGTTTAATCTACACGTTTCTAGTTAAGTGAACCTTGTTGAATCGAAATTGTCTTATTTTCTATGGAAAGATTATAGGAAAATAAATGAAAACGAGTGGTTATATATAAAAATTGATTAACTAATGAAGGAGTTATGTACTTCCGAAAATTTTAATCCATGACTGCATCCTTACAATTAAAAGAAGGATAATTTCGGTATATAACATTTATAAATCATAAAACTGGAATTTATTTGAAAAAAAGTCCATTGCTACCATTTTTTTAAAATAAAATCCATGAAATGGCACTTCGTTATAATTTACTAATCTAAATAAGAATATTCCAATTTTAGAGGACTTATTTATTCTCTGACTGGTTCGTTAATAATTTTTATAGGCATGAATTAAATGTGAATAAATTTTAAATTAGAGAATAACCACATTAATTTTGAAAGTTTCTCATTTGAAGCATCTAGTATCACAAACAAGGCATCGCATCACCTAATAATAATAATAATAATAATAATAATAATAATAATAATAATAATAATAGAAGGGATGACCAAAGGAAATTCAAATTCACTCCAATAATATGGAAGCAAGAAATTCTTTTATGAGTTTTAATTTTTTTCCAACAAAAAAGAAAGGGTAGATGGCATTTTTAGGGAAATATTTTTTTAACTATAAAATATTCAGTTTATATCATATTTATTATTCGTTGGATAAATTTATCATTATAATCTCACTAAAACTTTAATAGTTCCAAGTATCTTCCGCCTTAAACACCTTTTTATATTGAATCCATAATTTTCAGAATAAAATAATAATTTGATGTCATTAAATAAATATTTTGATGGTTTTATAAATTTTAGTACAGTGAAAAAAGAAAACTGTTCGCCGTCCATTAGCCACAAACTTATACCATAGGCAAGAAAAATAGCAATTATTTTTTCATTATTCAGTACGTGATAATTAATTGGAGCACAAAAGTTGTTGTACAACTTTTTTTTTTTTTTTTTAAGAGGAGAGGAGGAACAAACTTTTTCTCAGCTGCTGTACAACTAGCAATATTAGAAAAATAATGCAAAGACAACTTTGCCTTTTTCCTTAATAATGGTTTATCAGGTTTCCTAGAAAAACCCAACATATTAAGAAAAGAACGGAAGCTGTAAGTAGTTTACAAAATCAACTCATTTAACTATACGTCAATCAACATCCTTCCAAAAAAGACCCCTCTGCCCACGAAAGCAACAGACATGAATGCTTAAAATCTTGAAGGGCTAAATTTCAGGTCTAAATTTTTTTAATACAAAATCATTATAAACGGCTAGTGCTAGTGAATTTAATTCAGAATTCCCCTTAAATCCTTCCAAAAGGCAATTCTCTTTTCCTTCTTTTAATAAATTTTATTTTTTCATTTAAATTTTTTTTAACAATATATATAATTAAAATATTAGACATACATTGACATATATCACTTGTGATAGAATTGAATAAACGGAGAATAACAAAACCTTCAAAAAAATATTATATATTGTTTAAATTAAATGTTCTTGATGATTTTTTATTTAATATATTTATAAAGAGTAACACTATGTACATTAAAAATAAAATTTAAAATTAAATTTTGAATAAAATTTATAAAACTTAACTCATTAAACATAAGAGATTCAAAATTTTCCCTTTAGTTATTGGCATTTTTCATTTGTAAAATAAGTGCATCATACATTCTGGTAGATAATAAAATTTACAAAATTGTTAATCTCTTGATCGGTAAAAAAAAAAAAACGGAGTTTATACTGCCTCTAAGAAAGTGTAACATATTTCCTATAAAAATATTATATGTATTAAAATTTAAAATTAAAATTAAATTTTTTTATATTTATTGAATTAAATTAAATTTTATATATTTCTCTGCAGACCATCGAGGGCCTTACTTTATATTCAAAACCCAATTTTAAATCCCAATTTTAATTTTTCTTCTTATATGGCTGATATCCTCTCTATTTACAGATGGTAACCTCGGTGACCTCTATTTATATGTGTATCTGCAAGCCTCTGGTGTACTCAAATCTCTTTGTAGGTTAGGTTCTGGAGTTGGAGCATCAATGGCTGCCTTCACAGCAATTCTTGGTTTATTGGTTTTTGTGCTCTGTTTTTGCTCTGCTCTTGTTAGATGGAATGAAGTGAGGTACAAGAAAAAGGGTCTGCCTCCAGGCACAATGGGGTGGCCAGTTTTTGGCGAGACCACTGAGTTTCTTAAGCAAGGTCCAAACTTCATGAAAAATCAGAGAGCAAGGTAATTATTTTCTCATGGATTCTCTCATTTTTGCATGAAAATCTGGTTTCAAACTGCTTAAGTTCCTTCCTCTGCATGCACCACGATTTGTTTCAGAAATTAAACTTTTGGGTCATTTTGGAAGAGCAAAATAATTTTTCAGTTAAACAAGAAATGATTTTGCATAGCCTTTAGCTTCTGGGAGATGCCTTCCTAAGTTCCTTTAACTTTTTCTGGGGATGAGGACAGAGGTGGAAGAAGGAGATTCTAAATATACCGATCGGCAATTGTTGCACAACTCAGTTGCTCACAACTGATTTACGAACAGATATAAACGTGGGCCCCACTTGTTAATGTATGCGGTTCACACCTTGTTTGAGTGTAAATCGGTTGTAAGCGAAGTCATGCAACCAGCTTTTCCAAAATTAGCTTCGCTGCAACTCTGTCCCCCCTTAACACGCGCAAAAGCCATTCATATTTGACACAAGGTACTTTTGTTAAGCCTTACTACTAGAATGATGTTTTTCAAATTAGTTAAACCTGCAAAGTCTGGATTGGTTAAACGGGTAAGATTTGCTTTCGACTATCCATGTTTTTAAATTCCATTACCAATGATTTTAAAGAGTTAAAAGATTAAATAATTTGTAAATACCGTTAAAATCAATTCTCCTTCTAATCATTTTCCTTAAAAAAAAGGGTTAAACTTGATGAGACAAGCACTATTCAAGAGTACTTGTTTACCCATCGGTAATGATTTAACTTTTTATTTTTCCCCTTTTTGTCAAAAAAATTGCAGGTATGGCAGTCTTTTCAAATCCCACTTGCTGGGGTGTCCAACAATTGTGTCAATGGATGCAGAGCTGAACAGATACATCTTAATGAATGAAGCAAAAGGGCTTGTTCCCGGCTATCCACAGTCCATGTTAGATATCTTAGGCAAATGCAATATTGCAGCTCTTCATGGCTCCTCTCACAAGCACATGAGAGGAGCTCTGCTCTCTCTCATTAGCCCCACAATGATCAGAGATCAGATTTTGACAAAAATTGATGACTTTATGAAAACCCATCTCTGCAATTGGGATAACAAAGTCATCAACATTCAAGAGAAAACCAAAGAGGTCTGTATTAACATTCAAGAGAAAAAAAAGGAATCCTAGGCCAATATCCTAACTCTTCTTTTAAAAAGAAGAATTTATTTTTTCTCAAATTTTTTATATTTAACATTAAATAAATGAAAAAAAATTTCTCATCTTATCATTTTATAATCAAAAAACATTTTTCATTGAAATGGATGTAATCGCAATTTTGACCCACCTCGGCATCCATGCAAAAGAATTTAGCATCATTACTTAATCACGTGTTCCAATTAAAATTATTAATTTTTTAAAAATAAAATTAACAATTTCATCCTTAAAATTATAAAATATTGATAAAATAAATTTTGAATTATATAAAATAATAATTTTATTTTTAAATAATAATTTGTACAAATAATTTTGTTATTAAATTATTGCATGAAAATATAAAATTATTTATATGAATTTCTATTCAAAAAAGGAATTGTAGCTTTATATAATTCAAAAACTATTTTACTAGTAACTTATAATTTTAGGGATCAATTTATTAATTTTTTTTTTTTTAGCGTTGAAGGTTTTTCACTAGGAAAATTTGACCCTACTGTTATACCTTTGTGTTGTACAATATTTTGTGCAGATGGCTTTTCTGTCATCCTTAAAGCAGATTGCTGGTATTGAATCCAGCCCAATATCTCGACCATTCATGACAGAGTTCTTCAAGCTAGTTCTGGGAACCCTCTCTCTGCCTATTGATCTTCCTGGTACAAATTATCGCCATGGGCTTCAGGTATATATGATTCTTGGTATTTTCCCATTTTGTCCTTACTTATCTCATGAAATTTAGATTTTGCATTACCAAAAAAAAAAAAAAAATAGATTTTGTTACATGAAGATCAAGAAAGTGAATAATTCTAGATACTTTTAGCTCATATTTTATCTAGTCATTCTATCTTACTTTTCAAACATGAAAATTACTTGGGAGAAGAGGTACCAAGACAATAATAGGACTTAGTGATGTAATTTATGAAGAAATCCTATCTTACTCGTTTTTTCTTATTTCAAAAGGAGAAATAATGATACAAAGAAGTCAGTGAGTCCTGCATATTTGAGAGCACTATTGATTGTAAATCCTACATACCCTTATATCAGTCTCTATCCTCTAAGGGTACGAAGTTTTTCTTAGTAGATAGAATTTCTAACTTCCAAAATTATAGGAAAATTTTTTCTTAGAAGATAGAATTTGTAACTTGCAAAAATTATAAGTCCTACTTTAGGAGTAAGCTAGAATTTTTGCTAATCTCCTTAACTGCAAGGCAGTTTTCTTGACACTGACATGTTTTGTGTTGATATGTCTTCTTACTTTCAGGCAAGGAAGAACATGATTAAAATTTTGAATCAGTTACTTCAGGAGAGAAAAAGTTCCCAAGAAAACCACAAAGACATGCTTGGTTGCTTGCTGAGAACAGATCATGAAAATAGATACAAACTAACTGATGAGGAAATTCTTGATCTTATAATTACAATCATATATTCCGGCTATGAAACTGTCTCAACCACTACAATGATGGCTGTCAAGTACCTCCGTGACCATCCAAAAGTTCTTGAAGAACTAAGGGTGAGAACAAAAATATCTCATCGTCATCCGGTGTATTATGGTTGAAAAATGGTATTTGCGTACATAATTTTTTACACTATTCCTCACATCTGCACACATAATACATGCAGAGTCCAACTAATCCCACTTGATGCACACTGAATCAAACTGATCCCATTTGTTTGACTTACTCTATCACGTGAGTAAGCTTGAGTGTTATTATTGGAGATAATATATACAGATAGAATAACATTGCTGGGTTATATTATTTTAGAGATTATTTTGTTCATTTTTTTTTTACAGGAAGAACATTTGGCCATAAGACAAAGGAAAAAGCCAGATGATCCAATTGACTATGAGGATCTCAAATCAATGAAGTTTACTCGTGCAGTAAGATATTTTTGCTTCTTGAGAAACATTTTTTTTTATCAAAATTAATGTGATTATAAATGATGATTTGATCAAAAGTTTAATATTCTCTAACCTTTTTAATCCTTTCGCAGGTGATTTTTGAGACCTCGAGATTGGCAACAATAGTGAATGGAGTTCTAAGAAAAACTACACAAGACTTGCAGCTAAATGGTGCGTATTGTGAAGCCTGCCACTGCTATGGTCCTCGCTTCTAATGTTTTTATGGGCTCAAGTCGCTGTTTTTGTTCTGTCTACTAATTTATTTACATGATTTAGGAGCCACGCCCTCCCACTATGCCCAATGTTTCAATTCGTAATGGCACTCATTGCGCATATTTCCTTTTGGAACCTACCTTCCTTTTTGTGAACGTGACTGTGAACAATTTAGTTATATTCACTCACAAGGCAGGTGAAACTTAGAATGCAAAGTGGTTTTAGAGAAACTTTCAACAGAGTTTCAAGACACCTCTCATTTGGAATGAATTCTTAATTTTATTGGAACTCACTATGTGTGAGGGAATCTCTCTTTAAGAAGTGATTGCGTATTTTAATTTTTTAGAAACTAAACCTATATTTACTATTATTATTTTTTTTAACTTTACACATAGTATTCTTTGAACAAAATTGATCTCACTTATTTTATAATAGGTGGCCTTGATATTAAAAACACAAACAACACTATTCATTTTAGAAAGTCAAATTATCCTAGTATGGTACACGTGCCATTGCCCAATAATTCAAAATTCCAACTAATCTATTCTAGCAACTTTAAAAGAAAGGATTTTTTTTTGGTCCACCGTCAACACCAATACCAGTGGAATCATAAGTTGCTGGTTTAGGAAAAGGGGAGTTACACATGTACATTAAAAAAATGATGAACTGGATATAAAGTGGGTTCACTTATGCTGATTGGTGTTATTTTCAGGCTATTTGATTCCAAAAGGATGGAGGATATATGTATATACAAGAGAGATCAACTATGATCCATTTCTATATCCTGATCCACTTTCATTCAACCCATGGAGATGGCTGGTTTGTCCCACAACTTTTTGCATTTTTTAAAATTACTTTTTTGCTTAGAAAGATTCAATATCAGCATATTGTTTAAGTTAAAATTGATTAAAAAAATGCAGGATAAGAGTTTAGAACCACAAAGTTACTGTTTGATATTTGGAGGAGGAACTAGGCTGTGTCCAGGAAAGGAGTTGGGCATTGCAGAAATTTCCACTTTCTTACACTACTTTGTAACTAGATACAGGTGAGTCCAATTATATTTGATCCAAATTTTAGAAATAACTGTTTGTACAAATATAGCATACATGTGAGTTTTACATAGTAAAAAGTACATAAGAGTCATTTTTACAAGAGTTACATACTCTTTCATAATATATGAGAACTATTATAAAATACTAGTGGTAGTGGAGCTTTTAGGGTGTTAAGGAGTTATGATTTTCCAAAATTTTTAAAATCATATATTAATACTATATAATTATTTAAATAAATTTTTTGGGGAAAAAATGTAAACAAGTCATTCCCTTAGTTTTTTTTTTTTTTTTCACTATGACACTTCAAAGTTCTATGTTAAGATTTGTTGCTTCTGTAGTGTGTGCACACAACACTTCTTTAAATTATTATCTTTATATTACTTATTTTTTGACATCTTTAATTTGATATTCACTAATTGCAGGTGGGAAGAAGTAGGAGGAAATAGACTAATGAAATTTCCCAGAGTTGAAGCACCAGATGGACTGCACATAAGGGTCACATCTTACTAGCAGCTAGGCTTGTGTATGTACAGCATGAGATTGTATTATATTATAAGGTTTTTGTATGGTAATGTACTTACATCAGATAAATGAGTTCAATTTAGAATCCGTTTTTCTTTGGTTTTTCTTCTTTCCCCTCTCTTACTTCACTTTCTTGCATATTCAATGTTAAGAATTTACCATCAAAATGTGAGTTACTGTAATATTGCTTGTGAAAACGATGATGTTACCTGAAATTTAAACCTGATTGGTATTGTCGTTGTACTCGCACGAAGACAAATTTAATCTAAGGGCGGGACTAAATTAGTGCATTGGTTCATTTAAAGATCCAAATTTTTTAATTTGTGTAGCATCATACAAAATTGAATGAAATTTAACAATTTTTAAATAACAGTGTATCATAAATTGATGTATTATAATCTTGGTCTTAATCTAATACCTTAAAAAATAACTAATTCAATAATATATGCTATGGTGAAAATAAAAACTCATGGTTAGTGGGTTTAGGTATTTAATTTTTAAATTTAGAATTATAGTTTGATACTAAATCAAAATTTGTATCAACACATAATCTTGTAATTTTTGTGAAAAAATATATATTACAATATTTTATTAAAAATTGTAATTATAATTTTTATATAAAAATGTTTAGAAAATTTTTTATGCAACTTTAGATTAATGAACTTATAACTCTTTATGTAGCTATTATGCACAAAATCCATTCAAATTATAAGTTTTGTGAAAAAATTAAATGATTTTATCTACAAAGTTACAAATTTTGTGCTAACATGCAAACATGCAAATCTTCTAACATGTAACAAAATGTTATCCTTAAATTTTAATCATAACAATCAATTTATTAATCTTGACTAAAGAATAAAAATATAAAATAAAAGCCTATTTTTAATCAAGTTTCATGTGCTGAAATTATTGAATGATCAACAAATATATTATTAATGCTTTTAAAAAATATACATGTGCTAACTATATCAAATTATTCAAAAGAATACAAGAGTAGTATTATATATGCTTATTTATTATGATTTATTTAATCTTACCTATTGCATATGTAGTTAAATTTGATTATAACAAATCCCACTTCTTCTAATTATATCATTACCATATTTATTCAAATGCATTTCTATAATATATTTTAAAAATCTAATCATAATTTCATACAATACATTGATTGAATAAAAAATTATATATTTATTTATTTATCTTTTTATGGTATAAGTGGTTGGACTAAAATAAGTATAGTTTGTCAACCCTTTCTAATTTAATACACAAAAACTTAAATGACAATCAGTATTCTATATTAGTCCACACTGGGACTTGAAGGAGGGAAATAAGTTGACCTATCTTGCACCTTGTCATCTATTTCATCTTCTTCTTCTAGCCAATTCCTACGTGTCTTTGTTGGAATTCTAAGTATTGGCACTTTTTGCTAGCATCCGGTAGCCGGATAATTTCTCAATTTCCCTTTTTAGCACATAATACTTAAAAAAAATTACAAAATTTTACTAACGAATTTTTGATAAAATGGGTATTAATTTGATGCTTCACAAAACTTCAAAAATGACTTTTGAATTTAAAGATAGTGAAACAAGTTTAAAAAAAGCATAAGAATAAATTAATAAAAAAAGAAAGAAAAGAGAAAAATTAAATGAAGAGCGTGATTTCAAAGTATCAATTTGTTAAAAATCTTCTACAACATTCCTAATTAATCCATTCTTAACTTGGAGAGCATTTAATTGTCATTTTGGTGTTTGGTTGGAGTTTCAAAATAATCCTCGCTAGGATTAGGATGGATCAAGCCTAGTCGCCCCAAATAAATTATTTCATGCCTTGTTTAGTTAGAGTCTAGGAACTAGATCCTTTCTCTGTGTAGTGAGCAATTTAAGCATTTGAACTAGATCCTTTTCTATATAGTGAGTGCTAGACTTTGATTGAGCCATTTCTTCCTATTCTTAGTAAAGAAGTTAGTCTTAATGATGAAAAATATACTTCGTCAGATAGGGAAGTATATGAACATCGAGGAATATGAGCAAATGCATTATGGCTATAATAAAATAGACAATTATAGTAAACATTGTCAAATTGGTAAAGGGAAGGACAACTTTCAACCTAGACGGCAACCACCTATAAGGTGATTTGATCAGTACTAACTACTTCGGCTTAAATTAGTATGATCATAGATGACATTCAGGCTATTGAACTTATTTAATTTCCTTTAATAAGGAATCATAAGTTCCTATTGATAGATAAGTCAAAATATTGTAAGTTTTATAAGGATTATGATCATGATACCAATGATTGTGTTATTATGAAAGATGAAGTTGAGCAGTTGATCTGAAAGGAGCATTTAAGAAAGTATTGGAAAAACTTGGATCATTTTCATCAAAATGAAAAGGCGAGAGATCAATATCCAAAACAACACCACAATATACAACTAGTGGTTAACCAACTTTAGCTGGTTAGAATTGTGGACACAATTGCAAGAGGTTTCATTGGGGGAGTTGAATCTAAGAACACAAGGAGGTACTTTCACTAGGTCATAACTATAGGCTAAAAGAACCAAAAAACATTATATCGACAATATCTTTCACCCAGGACAATTATGGTGACATAGATTGAGAACATGATGATCCCATGGTGATTTCAACATTAATCCATAATTTTTTGGTCAAGTGAATTTTAAGGGATTAAGGGAGTTTAGCAAACATTTTATACTTTTATGCTATTGGCAAATTAAACTTAACCAAATCTATCTCTAAATCTTATAACAGGATGCTTGTTGGTTTCTTAGGAAATCAGCTAGAAGTTAAAGGAACAATTACCTTTAGTGCTATGATTGGAACACTTACCAAAACTTCAAAGCATGGAGGTGAATTTCCTAATTGTTAAAGCCACCAATCAGGCATACAACACTATTCTTGGGTGATAATCACTAAACCAAGTAAGTGCAATAGTTTCCATACCATATCTATTAGTGAAATTCCTAACCCTATACATGATTGAAAAGGTTTATGTGGTTCAATTTGTGGCAAGAAAGTGTTATATAGCAAGCTTAGAGCCATTAGTGTTAGCCTTGGCAGCTTACACTCAAAAGGGGGTGAGTTGGGTGTTATTGAAACTTTTCTTATTTTTGAAAATTTTTTTGAAAACTTTTTGATTTTGGAAAGTCATAAGGATAATTTTAATTTAACCAATTCCAAAAGAGCTTTGTAAAGATATTTGTACTCAAGATATGATAATTCAATGAATTAATACAAATAAGCTTACTCAACTAAGTATAAGCAAATTGTAAAGAGACAATCTTAAGATTATTTAATTAAGAGGTTTGCACATAACAAATGATAATTCAATACACTTATGAAAAGTAACTCACTCAATTATGCATAGATAAGAATCAAGATTCCAATGCATAAATTGATATCTTTTTTAACTATTGAACCAATAAGATCAACATTGAAGTACGATTCATTTAACAATTTCATTAACTATGCATAAACAAAATAATCATGAAGCATATGCATAGATAAGTAATCGTGAATGGATTTCTTTTCAATTATTCAATCATTCAAGCATCAAGATCAATATGGGAGTATTTCTCTTTCAACCATTCAATTACTCAAGTGATAACATAAGCATTATAGTACAATGCATTCAACAAACAACAATAGCAAAAATAAAGTATATAATTAGCAAAACAGGGCAATGTGTAGAAATACTAAAGAGATAAGGTAAAGAGATCAAATACAAGAATTTATAGTGGTTCCTCCTTTGGATATCTTCACCAAGGTGTACATCCACTATCTAAACTTGTGTATTAATCCATTATCCCTTCAAGTTTCAATTGGCACTTGAAAAAACTTTACAATTCCTTGTTGTTCCTTAAAGGGATACCTCACCCTATCCAAGATTTTTTAAGGGATACTTCACCCTTTATAATTCTAAAGTGATATAAGATGAATAATAACTCAAATACACTCTCTTAAAGAGTGGATAGACAAATAAAGCACTTAGAATAGAAGAATTTCATAAATTAGAACTTAATTCATGATTTGATAAAAAAAGAAGTAAAATGATGTTAAAAGATATAGTTCAAGCTTGTTCGTTATTGTATTTAGTATTTCTTAGCTTATATAGGAAGCCCGTGGAATAATATAGCCATTTGGGGTTGTTAGAGATGAAAAGTAGTTGTTATTTGTATACCAGAACAGTCGAAATTGATTAATGAATCGATTCACCCAGATAAAAATGCAAACTCAACTTTAAAAGATCATAACTTCTTCATTTTAAGTTTGTTTTAAGGAAATAACATATTATTGGAAAGTTAATTGAGTCTAATTTCAAATGAGACTAGTTTCATGCTCATATCTAATGTAATTTTTGAAATATGTTCAAAACAATAAGTAAAGGTTAGAGATAATGAATTTATAAAAATATAATTTTAAGACTCAACTTTTATAGATTATAACTCTTTCATATCTTAGTCATGTTATGTAAATGACCTATAGTTGGAAGGCTATTCGAGTCAATTTTCAAATAAAAATAATTTCATGCTCATATCAATTATACATTTTAAGATATGATCAAAACAATGAGCATACATCAGAAATAATTGAAATGCAGATAACTGATTTCTAGACTCATCTTGAAAGAATCATAACTCTTTTATATATTAATCATTTTAAGTAAATGATATGTCCAAAAAAAGATCTTTGAGTCTATTTTTATATGGAAAGAGTTTAACAATCAAATCATGAGTATTTTATGAAATATGATTAAAACAGTGACCAAAGGTCGAAAAAGATCTAAACTTCATATTTCATTAGTTTTTGAAATATCCCCATAAGTTATCTTATAAAAACATGATTGTGGGCTATCTTTTTAATATATTTGAATCAAGCTAATATTGTAAAAAATATGTTTGAGCTTTATATCATGAAATATTCTATTTCATAAGAAAGTTTAAGCCTAAAATAAAAAGACTATACCAATCAAGTTCTTTGATTTTTCTTGATGCTTTCAAGCTTTTAATTTTCTCAATCTTCAATACTTGGACCACATCTTCTTTCTTGTTTTTGGAGTTAAGCATAATGTGATATTCCATTCTCTTGCTTTAGTGTTAACTTTTCTTTATATTGAATTCTCCTATATACAAGTTTGTGAACTTTACAAACTATATAGTTAGTCCAATATAATATATTAAGATATTGATGTATGATTCATATATAAAACAAATTAGCATAAGAATATGCATAATCATCCTATCATGTATCTTGATCAATCATATGCTTAGTAATGCTTATTTATAATATAGCTCTTTTAGCACATAATCAAATATTACTATTTTAACCATAGTATAACATATCTATTGAAGATTTTATAATATTTTGGTATAAAGACATGCAATTCTATTATGACATTCATTTGTCATCATGCATATATAAGAGCAAGCATAATCATTATATCATAGATATGCATAAATTATAATATAGTATGTCTATTAAAACTTATACAATATATCATTGTATAAGACATACAATACTATTGTAACTACCTATTTGTCATAATCAAAACTCATTATATAAAACTTAAGGTTAACAACTAGGACTCTACCTAGATGCATGGAATAACAAAACACATTGAAACTACAAGCATGAATGCAAAATGGTAGGCTTAGAAGTCTTAGACTTGAAGGACACTAGCTTTAGGAAACATGAATCTATATTTGATTTGGAGGAAATTCATCTATTTGAACAATGTGATAAGAAGATAGTTAAGACTGCAAATGATTTGTTTACTAAAGGAAGGCAAATGTTAATTGACATATTGAAAGAGTTTGCTAAGATTTTCACTTAGAAATTATTCGATATGCTAGGCATTAATCTTAATGTAGCATGTCATGAGCTTGTGGTGGGCCTAGCTATAGAAGTTGTACAATAAAAGAAGAGGAACTTTAGGTTTAAATGTAAAGTGATCATTAAAAAATAAGTAGAGAAACTTATTAAAGTTAGATTTATAAGAAAGATTGAACATACAACATGGCTTATGAACATGATCTTGGTCAAAAATTCGAATAAACAGTGACACGTGTGTAGATTTCATAAACTTAAATAAAGCTTACCTTAAGGACACTTATTCATTTCCTAACGTTAACATACTTATAGATAGCACATCAAGTTTTAGGAGGCTAAGTTTTAAAAATGCCTTTGCAGGCCATAACCAACTTGAAATATGTCCTATAAATGAGGAAAAAAAGCCTTCATTACAAATAAAGGTTTTTTTTTTGTCATACCTTTTAGTTTGAAGAATACTAAAGCCACTTATCAAAGGATGATGAACAAAGTGTTTGCCACTTAGATTGAATAAAATGTGAAAGTATATTTGGATGATAAATTAGTTAAATCCATTAAGGAAGAATTACACTTGAAAGACCTAAGGGGTGCATTCGAGGTACTTTGGAAGAACAAAGTGTGACTGAATCTAGCCAAGTGCACTTTTAGTGTTTAAGTAGGTAAATTATGAGGCTTTATGTTAATATAGTGAGAGATAGAGGCGAACTTATCAAAATGTTAAGAAATCATTAACATAAAGAGTCCAAAAATAATTTAGGAGGTACAAGTGTTGAACGAATGTTTAGCAACTCTCACACAATTTATTTCTAGGTCAAGTAATAAATTCTTACCTTTTTATTTGTAATTTAAAAATATTAAAAGTTTTAGCTAGGATAGCACTTGTGAGGGAGCTTTACTTATCCATTCTTTCAATACTATTAAAGCTAAAGGAGGGCAAACCTTTATATGTATGCCTTGTAACCTTTAATAAAGTTATCAATTTGGCTATAGGTTGAAGATAAAAAGAAGCAAGAACTAGTGTATTTCATTAGCAAAATGCTCCAAAGACAAAGAGAAGATACTAAAAAATAGAAAAGATAGCATGTGCTTTACTAACAACCTTAAAAATATTTTAACCATACTTCTAGAACTAACAGATAATTGTCTAGAATGATTCAACCAATCAGATAAGTGCTTTAGAAGCTAAACCTAGCAGAGTGACTAGTGTCATAGTCCATGGAATTGTTTGTGTATGACATATTTTTTAAAGTAGGAAGTCTATAAAGTCCTAGTTTTTTATCGATTTTGTAATGCAATTGACAAAGCTAAAATTAAGGAATGAAGGAAAATGGACTTTGTACGTCAATAGGTCATCAAATAAGAAAAATAATGGTTTAGGAATCATTTTAGAAAGGCCTGAGAGTGTAATTTTGGAATATCCCTTTAAGTTCGAATTCCATGTAACAAATAACCAAGTAGATTACAACTTGTTAGGGAAGTTGGAGCAAAGAAAGTAAAAGTGTTAAGTGATTCACAACTCATAACAAGTCAAATAAAAAGAGAGTTTGAAGTAAAGAAGCTTATTATGAAATAGTATATGCACATGACCACAAAACTACTGGATGGACTAGAGCATGAAGTTATAAGAATTCCTAGAGAAGAAAATGATCTAGTGGACTATTTGGCAAAACTTACTAGTTCTTGAGCAGTAGTGAACAATAAAAGTGTCATACAAGAAATGTTGTATCACTTAAGTATGACAAGAAAAGAAATAAACTTGGTGGATGAAATCCAAACTCTAACAATTGCTTTGATTGAGTATTTATCTGAGGGTCCCTGCTTGAGAATTTAGTGGAAGTAAGAAAAATTGCCAAGTGAGCATCATAATTTTTCTCACATAGCAACAAGTTATACAAAAGAAGCTTTTTACTTCCTATGTTAAAGTGTTTGGTTTCAGATGAGGTAAGGTACATTTTAAAGGAATTACATGAAGGAATATATAGGGGTTATGTAAGGGGTTCCACTTTAGCAATTAAAGCCATTCGAATATGATATCTTTAGTTAAACATGAGAAGTAACACATTACATTTGGCATGTCATTGTGATAATTATTATAAAAATGCTCGGGTTCTAGGGAAACCTACCTCAAAATAACATCTGATCACCTTTCCATGGCCTTTTGCATAATAGATAATAGACTTCCTAAGGTTTTGCTTCCTAGGGCTATTTCCAAAAGTGTCTGGACAATGAAAGCTTTTGATAGTGATGATAAATTACTTCACTAAATGGATTGAAGCAAAACCATTAACAATAATTAACGTCTCAAACATTAAAAAACTCTTATAGATGTCAATTATATACAAGTAAATAAGGCAAAAAAACTCACTTGGACACATACACACATTTTAAGGGAATATTAATGTCTGTATGTATGGAAGCTTGGGTATTAGAAGCTATAGTCATGGACAATGGAACATAATTCACTAGTAAGGAATTTTTAGGATTCTATGAAAAGTAGAACATAGGGTAAAAAATAAAAGCTTTCCTAATCTATCTAAATAGATACTAACACACATTTCTAATCTAAAGCAGTTTAAGCATTATACAAATTTTTTTTTCAATCAAGCACCCTCAAACCAACAGGGAAGTAGAATTAACTAATTGGATAATTTTAAAAGGGTTAAAGAATAAAGTCAAAGGCATAAAAGGAAATTGGGTGGATGAGCTGTTGGTGTGTGTCTTAAGAGCGAAGTATAGAGATGATTGTAATAAATGCATAATATATTATGTTTTATTTCAGGCAATTCAAATTATTATATTTTGTTTCATATTTTTTATTATTCTATGTAATTTATAACTTAATATAATAATTATCCTTGAAATAGTTTTACTATTTCTAAAATGCCCCTAGTCAAGTATTATTACAAAAGGAATAGTAATAATACATTAAGACTAGTATGTATAGTGACAGATGATTACGAATCATGGATATATGATGTCAAGTCGATACATAAGTACATTGTTAGTGAACAAATGTACTAGAATGGCCTGCAATGAGAAAAATACATGAATTGCACACGTTATTAGTTATTCTCATGTGACTACAATACACGTAGTTCTTTGACCTAAAGTCACTACGATTCTCTACATGAAAAGTCATACACTTTGATGTCGTCCTCTATCACCATTAATCGGTATGCATTGTAGGATATTGATTGAGTGTGTCATGAATCATGTAGAGGGATGTAAGTGATGTAGATGAAAATTTTATTCCTATTATATAATAGGAATGATATCCTTGGGCCCATTGATTGAGTGAGATTAAGAAATGTATGGCCATGCTCAAATGGATTAATATGAGATATTGATCATTTGCTTAAGTTAGTATACTCGGTATCAAGAAATATAAATTGAATATCAATGAAGATGACGCATTCCATGCCTCTAGTTCAATTTGAATATCATTACAAAAGGGACTATATTACAAAGTGTTGTTCATACATTAAGTAAATATTAAGTCACATACATTTTTACTACTTAGGTGGCAATGATAAATTGCTAAATACCGCTCACTATCTATAATCCACAAGTGGGTCATTACTAACATAATAAGAATCTACAAGGCCATATAAAAGGAGTAAGAATGAAATAATAATTAATTGAATTTTAGTTAGACTAAAATTTAATTAATTAGACTTATTTTTGTGCATATATATTATTAAAATAATAATATATTTTTCATGTAATAAATATGGTTATTATGTGATATTATTTGATATTAAAGTAATATTAAATAATTGTGTTATTAAATATTAGATAATTATATTATGAGATAATATTATTTCTGATATTTGATAACTATATGCATTTTAATATTAGATATTTATATTATGAGATAATGTTATTATCTAATATTAGATAATTAATTGATAAGTGTTATCTTTTCTTACTCTTTCTCCATGATAAGGATGATAAGGATAAAGTGATAATTATTAAATGATTTTAGGATTTTGAAAGTATTATCCTAGTAGGATTAGGAATGTTGTATGCCTTAGTTCTATAAAAGGAACTTGAAAGCAACAACTTAGTGACATATAAGCTACCATTAAACCCTAAAACCACTCCAAAAATGTACAAATCCTAATCTTAATGAGAGAGAGACTAATCCTAGTAGATTCGTAGAGGGTGAGAGGTTTTCGTTCATTCTGTGCGGATACCATAGAGACACTATACATTTGGCTGGCGTTTGATTCGTGACTCATTCCACTCTCTCAAGGTTTTGTTTAGAAAGAATATGAGC
The DNA here is from genome assembly GCA_020226215.1 of Sindora glabra. NCBI lineage: Eukaryota > Viridiplantae > Streptophyta > Magnoliopsida > Fabales > Fabaceae > Sindora > Sindora glabra. Next base: position 79,817,624 of record CM035228.1, read on the forward strand.
ACACAAAGGTAAAATCCTAAGTATTGATTTATGCCCTTTTGCATACATCCTAGGCAGAATTCGAATCATTTTTTTTAAATTCCGTTGCATATCTTGATCCGAAACCTGACATGAGCTCCCATGTATTCTATGGTCATATTGCATAACACCACAGGTTTCTATAACAAATTTTCCTTTTCAACTAACCTATAGCATTAAAGTAATGATCTTAATGAAAATTGGTGAAGCATCCAAGAGGGCATTAGCATATAGAAAGATTACAAATGAGGAAAGAAGAAGAAAATACTTAAACTTTTTAGATGATGATTAAGAAGATGCGCAGATCAAAATGATAAAATACAAAATAGACTTACAACCCTATATAACAAAAGGGCGCAAAACAAGGTTTTCAATAAAGATGATCTAGTTCTAAGGAAAATTAAAGGCATGTGATAAGATAGTTAAGATGGAAAACTTACTTCAAATTAAGAAAAGTTGTGATAAGTTAAAGAATCATTACAAAATGATGTTTACCCTTTAGAAACATTAGAAAGGAAACCAATGCCAAAAACTTGGAATGTAATGCATCCTAAACTATACTTAATGACTATTAAAAATAAAAGAAATTTCATCTGAGTAAGCCACTTGGAGAATGAAATTTGGATGAGATCCCTGAATTTGAGTGGACCTATCGAGCGATGAAGTCTAGACAAGATCCTAGGCATTTAACAAAACCCTTGAAGAATAAAATATAAGCAAGATCCAAGATGTCCAAGCAAATCCCTTGGGTGACAAAATTTAGATAAAGTCTCTAATGTTCGAGTAGGTCCCTTAAATGATAAAATTGGAAAAAGATTCCTACATTCAGGAAGATCGCTTGGAAAAGATTTTCAAAAGCTATAAACGCCTTAAACAAATAATGTAATGATTTATACATGAAAGAAGAAAATATTCAAAACATAAAAAAGTAATAACTTAGTCATAAATTCTAAATATTCCAAACATAAAAGCCAAATATCTAAGAAAACTAAAAGATAATAACAACCATAAATATGTATGATGTCATATCATCATTAAACTAAAAAGAACTAAGAAGACTTAAAAGGCGAGTTCTTCATCTTCCTCAATGTTATTCAAGAGAAGCTTCGACTCAATATCTAACTTGGATAAATCCACAATCCATAGGTGGATATGGAAAAGAATGTTTGATTTGTTTTTTAGCCTCATCAAACCCTTACAAATACATTGTGTAAGCTTGAATGTTAGAAGAATCAAGTTGCTTTTAAATATTTGCTTAGATTATCTCATAATTTCTTAGTGTATCATTCTAGGAAAACAACTGGCTTGACAATAATTGAAGGTTATTCTCATTTTTCTTAATATCCTCTGTCATATTCTCTTTTTTAGATTTCATCCTCTCAAACTTAACTTCTAACTGAGATTTCTACTCATGTAATTGTAAAAGCTCCTTCCTTAATTCTAGCTCTTGAACAAACACTTCCAACAAGCTTGGTTGACATGATGAAAACTCAATTTGATTATTGTTAAGTTTGTTATGTAATTCTAGAACTCTATCTAGATCCATGCCATCAAATTTGGCTAAAATAAATTCCTAAGCAATATAAAGATCCACTAACAAAAGAATAATAGAAAAGCCATAAGCAAGTTCATTTACGACAATATGACCAAATTTGTGCCCTTACTTTAGTAATAGGAAATTAGAAAGGTAAAGATATAAATCAGTATCCCTATCCCTATACCAAAAGTTGTCTAACTTCTTGAACAACATGCTATTAGAACAAGATAATTTGTTCAACTAGTTATTAATCATCAATTTACCTAATCAATGGATCGAATAGTTAATATCATTGATCTTAGGATTACACAAGAATTTGTACAAGCTAATGTTTTCTTCCTCTTTCAAGGATAACAAATCCTTATCTTTATCTCCATAAATATTCATATCTCCAAAGTTACTTGTAGGAGAATCTGGGAGAATAACATTTTCCATCTCCACTATGCTTTTAGAATCTTTCTCTAAAACAGTTATCTTTCCTTTCTTTGTGGTATATCTAAACACTTGTCACAACCGATTCGAATTATGACCGGTGACCGAAGTGGATCCTATTACTGATTTCTACAAGCCTTAATACTTTTTCACATTTCTAATGAGAGTTTCCAAATCTCAGGGGAACTTGTAATTTTCTTTAAAATTTTTATGAAAAAATAGATAAAGTCTTCCCTCTTTTTGGATACTTCCTAAGGGCCACATGTCCTAAAATACAAGACCTATAAATTTCCAAATGCGATAGGATTCAATCGTACACACAATACAATACAAATTCAAGTTTGCACACCTACTATAATTCAAAATATCATATCATTTGGCAATTCTTTGTGTGAATGTAGATTGCATTCTTAACTGTCAAATCTTTTTTTTAGTAAGGCGGCCTTGTTTCTTTATGGATGCAATAAGCCTAAACATGCTTACCAAAACTTGAAAATATTGAAAACACAACGGAGTGAATTAATGAACTCAGTGAGCATATATCTACTATTATTTAATAATCATTGGTTATTCAAAAACTAAACTAGACAATATTGGCAAACCTATTTTCCTAAAGTTCCTGACATATGTGAAACAATGTTCTAAAATAGGAGTTGACTTGTACTAGACTTGACTTTATTTCCTATCACATAATCATAGGAGTCTCAATTTTTTGTTAGATCTCAATATCATATACTACCCATTGCGGGTAGGTATCACATACACAAATAGTTATTAAGGCTCAAATACAAACAAATTATCACAATCACAAACAATTTCTATTGTCACACACATCCAATCTTTACTATCATGTCAAACTATTATATTCAAGCACAAATAGAAACTCTAAGATCATATAACATCACGCAATAGTTACAGTGGGCATCCATGTAGTCAATGTCTAATTTCAAAGCCATTTTTATGCTTCTTTAACTATTTGCCAAAAATTTCTCATCGACTCTCAAATCAATTTTATATCTTTTATAACTATTTGCTAAGAATTTTACCATCCAACTTTTACATCATAACTCCATTATTGCTCATAATTTTAAGATCCTTATTATAATAATCTATAACTTCCAATGTCATCTATAGCTAAATTAATAGATAATACATATATGAGAGCATGACTCTCAAATCACATTTCCACTATAAGAAAAAGAAGCAACAACAATGACACTTTTAGCGGCGATAAAATTTCGATCGTCGCTAAAGGTATTTCCAGCAACATTGTCGTCGGTAAAACTAATGTGACTTTTTAGAGGGAATCAGAAAGTTAGGCGGGAAGGAATTAGGCTTTTAGCGACGACAAAAGTCGTCGCTAAAAGCTTAAAAAATTTTCGGCGGTAAAATTTGGCCTTCCGCGGTGACAATTGTCATCGCTGAAGGGGGGACCATTAGCGACGACAGTGTCGTTGTTGAAAGTCTTGGCCTTTAGCGGCGACAATTATCATCGCTAAAGATTCAAGACTTTCAACGACGACAGTATCATCGCTGAAGGGAGGACCATCAGCGATGATAGTGTCGTCGTTGAAAATCTTGAATCTTCAGACTGAAGGTCAAGACTTTCAGTGACGACACTGTCATCGCTGATGGTCCCCCCTTCAGCGACGACAGTGTCGTCACTGAAGGCCAAATTTTACTGCCAAAATTTTTTTATGCTTTTAATGATGACTTTTGTCACCGCTAAAAGCCTAATTCCAAATTCTGAGACAAGGCTTTAGTGACGACATTGTCGTCGCTGAAAGTCCTCGGTTGTCGTTGAAGCCTTCACCGACGACCAAAATTTTTTAGTCGTCGGTGAAAGTTTTAACTATTTATTCGCGGCGCCTCCTCTCTCCTTATTTGCGCGTTTGAAATTTTTGGACCTAAGGTAAGTTTCTGAACTTTCTCTTTCTTTTAAATTTTTTATTTTAATATATTTATTTTTTATATATGTTGATATGTATTAATTTTATATATTATATTTTTTAATTTGTTAGTTATTATTAACACTTAACTTAGTTCGTGGAGAATATTCAGAGTTAATCAGTATATTTTTACCATTGAGGTACGTGAATAAAAAGTTATAATATTTTTTTTGTGTAATAATATATTTAATTTACTCAAATACTTTACAATAAATTAATAAATTGATAGTATGTTTAATTTAATATAAAATTTCATATTATTTAATTTTGTATGTTGTAAATTTTAAATTTATTTATTTAAATTTAGCTTAGCATAAAATTTGTAAATATAATTTATAACTAGGAAGTCCGTATTATTTTTACCATTGTTTTATGAGTATTAATTTTTTATATTGAATCAAATTGTTAGACATTATTAATAATATTACTGATATATTATAATTATATAATTTATATTAAATTAAATTTTAAAAAAATATTGAACAATTCAAGTTAATTAAAATAAAGAATATTTTAGATAATATATTATTTGAAATATACAATAATTTGAATTTAAATTTTTTTTAAAAAAATTAAAAAACCTTTAGCAGCGACACTTGTCATTGTTATAGGCAAAATGTCGTCGCTAAAGATCAGACTTTCAGCAACGACTTTGTCGTTGCTGAAGAGACTTTGTCATCGCTGAAAGTCAGATCTTCAGCGACGACTTTTTTTCCTATAGTGACGACAAGTGTTGCTGCTAAAAATGAAATTTCAAAATTTCTTTAATTTTGAAATTATTTTCTGCGACGACATTATCGTCGCAAAAGGTCAGACTTTTAGCGACGACAAATTGTCGTCGCTAATGACCTTTTCAGGGACGGACCTATACCGACGACATTTTTAGCGATGACTTTTTCTTTAACGACGACCGAATACTTTTTAGCAATGATAAATGTCGCCGCTAAAAGTCTTTTTTGCAGTAGTGTTCACATCATGATTTTTAGCATACTAGGGATAGAGAGTTCAACCATAATCATTTGGTTATCATTACCAATATCATCATGCTTCTGATTCGCACTCTGATTCATTAACATTTACTCAATACACCATAAAACTAAATATACACATAAATTTAGATATACACGAGGATATAGATTCAGCATTATTAATGAAAAGAATACAATTTATAATAATTAAATTATATTTTTTTTAGATAAAAATTTAATGGTGAGATATATACTCATTTGATAATCTTAATCCACCTCTAGAAGCTCCAAGGCATCCACATGTATTTTTTCACATTTCCCTCCCCCAAGATCTTCTTCGCTCTACAAACCACCATTGCCCGGCAGGAACAGAGGAAGTGACTAGAAGTTGTGCAACACCATAACTCTATTTTGTTGTTTCATTGTCAGTTGCAGCTTTTTCATGAATAGCAGTAGCTCAGGTGATGGCTGCAACATTCGTGAAACAAAGATTGTAGCGGTTCCCGAATAGAGAAATAACACGAAGAAAAGAAAGAGAAGAAAGGAAGAACAGCTCACTGAAACAGAAGGAGAAATATGGGTGCGGGTAAGGATCTAGCTTAATAGCCGGCAGACTGGGGTTCGAAGTTACTCCATATTGGTACAACACTCCAGCCTCAAGTTATAGTATTGTTCCATTGCTCTTTTCCTACCACTGGCAATGGCGGCCTGCGTTTGGGCGGTATGAGAAGGAGCTAGATGCCAGTAACCAATTGGACGCACAGCTCTCAATTTCCACTAAAATCCATCCTTGCTTTCACAACTCCTTGGCATAAAAACAAAGTGAGAGAAAGAAAGCAGAATAGAACCATGCGAGAGAGAGAGGCATGGAGAAGAGCAGCAGCAACAACGATCCATATCCTAGAAAGAGACAAAAGGAATAAATAAAAAAAGAAAAAAAGAGAGAGGTGGTGATTGTGTTGTATGTATAGTGAAAGAGTGCTAGAAATTTCTGAGTGGCAAAATAAAATAAAGTAAAAATAGAAACCTGGACAGGTGTGAGGGAAGGAGAGGGAACTACTATGTGCGTGCCAGTGAAAAGCGAACAAAATAAATTTAAAAGAGCGTGAGAGCTAACTTTACTCGAAAATAGAGAGAGGGTGTCCGAAAAATTAAAAAAAAAAATTATAAGTTTTTATCTTCCGCTTCATGCACTATTATACGCTGAACTCTATTATTACATCTCAACCCTACACTTTAAAATAAAAGTAATCTAATCATCCACTTATTTAAAAAGCTCATTTCATAAAATTGATTTAATTTAAATTCCAACTCAATTATTTTCATCTCCTTCTCATACATAAATATTTATAAAATTGATGAAATTGGAAATCCTAAAATAGGTATTTGATCTCTCTTAATTCCAAGGGTAAATTTATCAAATATCCATTCATAAAAGTTTATATTCATAATTACTATTTCTAAACTTTTTCAATTAAAAAATAATTTATTTCATAATTTTTTATATCCAAAATATTAAAATTATCCTCAACTTATAACAAATTTCTTATAAAGTAATTTTAATCTATTCTTGCATTGATAATTACCATGAAATAAATAATTCCCATAAATATCATTTACCAATTTCCCAAGACCTTTAATTTGGAACATAAAGTTAAAACCTAAACATTAATTAAATAATAAATAATTATCCATAAATATTAAAATTTATGAAACTTAAATTTTGGGATATGACAACACTGAAGACAAAACCCTTTGAGTAAACTCCATCTCTTTCAACATAGAAATCTTAAACTTTAAGAAATTCTCTTTCATTCATTGAAAATGCATAACATCAACGTTCATCATGTCTTCAATAATCTCTTCTAGTTTGAGCCAAATGTTTGCATAGATAAAATAAAATTAGAATACATACACATATATATGTTTATATTATTACAAGCACAAGAAAAAGATCTAAGAATGCTTAACATAAATTGAATATCTAAAATATCTACACTTAACAACTAAAGTATCAAATCTTATTTGTTCACAGAATAAATATCAAAGTTGGGAATTTTAGGAGGATTTATTCTTTCTTCCCATCTGAGTGGATACAAAGGTAACCTTTAATTACCGAACTAAAAAGGCGAAACTTCATTTGAAATGTAGACTTTGAAGAATGAATGTTTATAATACTTATAGTTATCATCCACTTCTTGAACTTTACTTCTCCCTTTTTTATGAAAAAATACACCCATTCTATTTCTTTTTAGCTAGAAAAAAAATTAAAGAAGAAAAAAGAAAGACTCCAAAAGTAGAAGTGTGGCCAAGCTTTTTGCTTATAACTTCAAAATAAAACCATAAATACCTAAGCCTATGGAGTGAATTGAGTTAGGTAGATGTTCAATTCTTGAAGCATTTCTTATTAGAAAGTGATAAAAAAGGGAAAAATACCAAGCTTAGTCACAAAACTACTATAAAATGTAATGAAAAACATCAAATTGTAGCTACAAACATGCTTATCATGTTGATAGCCTTTAAAATAAGTATATTGTTGATCAAACTCACTTGAGAAGCACATATCATGAATAATATCCATCTAACTTTGGTTAATCCATTTTTGAGTCAGCTTTCTACTTTGCACTTCAACATTTATCTAGTTAAACTTTGGGTAATTGCCATGCATCTAACCAACCCTATTTACACTACCCATGTTTCTCAACCAATCGACCATTATTATGAAAATAGGAGATTAACAATCAAGGTATTTCACATGAAGTCTCTTAAGAAAATTTTCATGGTTAGAATCTAATGATGACAACTTTGAGTCACTAAAGTTAATATAATTTGAACACCCCCTAGACATGAACAAAACTAGCATACCTTTAAGTAAAAGAATAGTATCAAATTGGATATTAAAGGGCAAGTGACTAGACAAAAATGAACTAAGGATATAAAAGGAAAACAAGGCCAAAAATCATAAGACAAACATTATCAATAGAAGATTAATGTAGAAATAGATAAAAAAATGGCAAAACTAGTGAAGTTGCAAAATTTTTAGGAAGTAGAAGCATTCAAAGATAAATTTAAAGGTAATAAATAAGAAAACCTAGAGCAATATGTGTAAAAAACCAAAAATGACATGAAAATATAAAGAACAAACATAACAAGGAGCAAAAGCCAGAAGAAAACATACTTGAAATATGAAAAAAAGGCAACTTGATAGATTTATCAGATATTTGAGTAGTGGTGTCCAAGCTTAACTAAGAAATAGTGTCATTAATGGTGGATTAGACACAATGTTGGCAGATAAGGATGAAGTAAGGAAAGACAAAAGCTAAAAAGTGACTTGAATGAATCCTTCCTAAAATATAAGCAATCTAAATTATTTCTTAAAGATCAACAACTAAGCAAATAGGGCATAAGCGACTAAGATTTATCTAAAGAAGTGTTATTAATGACACCTAAAAAGTTAAAGCCACACGAGTCATGAGGTGGCTTGTATTTCTTGATAGAAGAATAGGGGCGTGACATAAAATGATTGATTGGAAATAATTTGGATAGCAAAATAAGTCTTAAATAATCTTGAGAGGCCTAGACCTCAATGTTCGATTGGATATCAAGCCAAGAGGGCCCTTTAAAAGGTAACCCACATATCCAAAAAGGCACACAATAGGTCTTGCATATCTATTGAGGCTTATAATAATAATTTAACCCAAAAAGTCTAATTGAACATGCCTAATGCCATTAAACTTCACTAGAAGAACCCAAAACATCTCACAAAAAGCATGGCTTTGAGGGCACTAACTATCTAGACATGTGGTTACCTAAGATTGGTCAAGAAATGATATTAAAGATATATAATCCTAGAGATCAACTATGGGACCATTTCACACCATCCTCATAGGTAACTTAACCTATCAAAAGGGGACCTTCGATTGACTAATTGGATGAATTGCTTTTAAAATATATTGTTAGGCGTATATACCCTTGGATATTTCCCAACCTTATAACTTCTTTATCATAGAAGCATTTAAGTATATATATATATATATATATATATATATATATATATATATATGTATGTATGTATGTATGTATATATATCTATGCGTGTAAGAAAGAGAGAGAGAGAGAGACTACTATCTTTAGATAAAATAACAACTAATTTCATCCATTAGCATCATTTGGCCTTTTTACCTAAAAATACCATTTTAGCTTCTTATAATACATTTGTTGCATTACCTTTCAACATACACAACAACATCCATGTCAATGCTTTTCCTCAAATATGTGACTTTACTCATTATGTTATTAAAATGGTTAATGCACATACTTTTAAATTAAAGAGTTGAAAATAATCAAAACAATTTTGTTATTTAAAGTTAATCAATATAAAGTAGTATTTCCTCTTATAAAATCACTAATCTATTAGATGTTCTTGTAGTTTTAACTAATTAATTCCATTTTATTCATAACTCGCATTCCATTTTTCTATGGTACAAAACATATTTTAAATAATAAAATGAGATATCATAATCTTTGATAAAAAAAATTAAAAATTTTAAATTAAATAAATAATAATTAATTTTAAAAAATAATTTTTAAATGAAAAATGCTAACAATAGCTTTGAAACTGTTATTAAGTATTAAATACTTATCTCTAACTAATCATATTAAAAGTTTTATTTTTAATAGTATAATAACTAATAACATATTTAATAATAGAATATCATTTGATATTTTGTTTCTATTTTAATAAAGTATTTAATATGATTAATGGATTTAATGTCCAACAATAGTCTCAAGGGCTATTGTTAGCATTTGCCTTTTTAGATTTTACAGGCATCTACTTTATTGATTTTCTCAATAAAGAGTTACTTGGTTTACATAAGAAATAATTTTTTATAGAAAATTGAACTTTCAAAGAAATAACTTCCTATATGAATTTTTTGGAAAGTATTTAAAATTGTTTGGTTAATACATATGAAGTAATATTTCCTAAAAAATAATTTTCTATATTTTATTTTGCTTAACTTTAAATATCCAAGGAAGTGTTAATAAAATGACTATTGTATTCTCAATATTATTATAATACAAATTAATAAATTTTAGTTACTATTAATTAAATTTAATAAGAATAATTTTTTCATTATCTCCATATATAACACAAGAAATAGAACTTACCTAAAGGGGAGTTAGGTAAGTTATTTCTCATATTTTGTGAGAAGTAAGACTTTTCAAGAAGTTTTATTTGCTCCATTTTGTTAGATAATGATCAATCAAACAATTCAACCATTTCTTATTTCTTAAGAAATAGAACTTCCTATATTATTGAGATGAACTAAATGACCTTTAAATATTACCCTATCTCACTTTACCCTTTACGATACAAAATACACTTTGGAAGAGTGCAATTTAAACAACTATAAATTTCTATAATCATTTATATATTTAAGCACCAAGTGTCTGGTAAGCATTAATCACCATTATTTATATATTTCCTTCATACCTTTTTTAGTACTATTTTAGATAAAAAAATTATTCCTATTTATTTATCATTTAAAAAAATTAAGAATATATTTATTATTTTCTTTCAAATATTACTCTTATGATATAAATAAATATTTAATAATTTTATTTATCATTTGCCTTTTAGTAGATGATATACTAGTAAATTATACCTTATCTCTCATAAAATTAAGGTTATTTATTATCTTTTTTAATCTTTTTATGGTAACCTTAAGCAACATTGAAAAAAAAAATAGAGGGAGTAAGTTGCAAGCCATTATATTATTTACTTCTTTCATTTATTTTTAATAGTTGTTTAAATTTAATACACAAGGATTAAGAAAGATAATAAATAATGTTGATTGTAGGATGAATAATGGATAAATAACAAGTAAAATTATTGAATATTTATTTAGGTAGTAGAGATAAAATTTAAGAGAAAATAATAAATACAATCTTAATTTTCTAAAATGATAGATAAATAAAAACAAGTTTTTAAACAACACTTAAAAAAAAAAGAAATGGACGGAGTACTTTATTAGTCATTAAAGCTTTATTTATGACCCTTTAATTCATTTTTATGTTACTTCTTCCATTTCTTTTTATTTATCATAATTAACTAATTTTATAAATATTAAGAAAGTAGTTTCGTATATTTATTTTTAGTAAACTATTTAAGATTACCTTTTATGCACAAATTTGGGATAGTTAAAAATAGATAAAAAATACAATAAGGTAAATGTAAGTAAATTGAGAATATAGAATAATGAAATATTTATTAATAAGAAAAATCATAAAATTAAAAAATATTTAATATTTTATTAAAATTTTAAAATAACAGATATAAGAAAATAAAAATTTTATTATAAATATAATAGATAAAAACAAATAAAGGAAATATTTCACAAGGAGCAATATTAATGTGTTTAATAATTTGTCTTGACTGTAGGATCATACCTGAAACATAAGCTTGTCAAAACAAGCCAACTAATTTATACTAGACTAACTCAATAAGCAAAAACTATATATCAAGTCAATTTTAAGTTAGGTTATTTTTCCAACAGGTTAAGATCAGATTATATTGCTATAGTATTAATCCTAATTTCAGTCCTAAGTCAACATTTACAATGCATTCTTAGAGGGGTTTTATAACTGGGTAGGTTTTAAATATTAATTTTAAATAAGTTCTACATTCTATAATAATAATAATAATAATAATAATAATAATAATAATAATAATAATAATAATAATAATAATATTATTATTATTATTATTATTATTATTATTATTATTATTTCAAATGAAATTTTAAATTTTTGGTTGAAACAAAATTTTTTACATGTGCTTGAATATATATATATATATTTAACTTATATAAATTGTCACTTTAAAATAAAATATTGAAAATTTTTATGCAACTTTGATGGAATTATTATTATTATTATTATTATTATTATTATTATTATTATTATTATTATTATTATTAGATAAGATCAATATTAAAATTAGAAGAAAATAAATCAAGATATGTTATCTTTTACATGGAAAACCCCCATGTATAAAGGTAAAAATCATGTGAATTAATCCAAAATTTTTTTACTATTTATTAATAAAATGGGTACAAATATTTTACTAACTAAAACTACAATATATGAATATATCACTAGTTTTAATTTCTGCTTTTGTCTTTACTAGATAATGATATATCTTCTCTCAAATTATTTTGTTATTTATTTTTCATATCAAATCAATGCTTTGAACAAATCACAATATCTAAATTCTTATAACTTATTGATAGATGTTTGTCATTCAAAATTTACTCGTCAAGACAAAATGTACTTTTTGATATCACTAAGGACATTGAAGGGGGTTAGTATATCATAACTCATAAGAAAAAGTACAAGATATTGAGTTTTTTTATAATTTCCACCATTTTAAAATATCACAATTTGGTATATTAGCTAAAATAGGTATAAGTAAATAAGAATTAAATTCTTTATTAATTAAAGGAAATTATTAGTTACACCTAAGATGTTATCGAATTCTTTAACATATGATGTATATGTTCTTGAAGAAGAAAAAGAACCTATGCATGAATGTGAAGAATTAAATTTACTATTATATATATTAAAAATTTTGTGCAACAATTTATTTACATTAAACATTAAACATGTATGATTTTATGTCGAATTCATATTGCATATTTGCATAATATTTATCTAGTATAATTTTCACTCTTTAATGTTTAAGTCTATGATCCAAAATTACAGTTATAATATATCAGTAAGAAATATTTCTAAAATATTTACTTCATTTAGGTAAGCATTCATTAATAATGGTTTCAAAACTATTAACACTTCTAAATTTTAAAAATATAGAATTACAATTAAGCAAACCTCCAATCATTGAATGAGATGTAGGATAATAATAATTAGATAAAAGATTAGTTGCTTTATAAAATATTTGCAAAAATTATCGGCAAATTTTTGCACATTCCCATTCAATACTTTCAAGATAATGATTACCTTGCAATTTTTTGAATAAAAAAATACTAATAACTTTTTTATAGCCTAAACAAAACTCTAACATATGAAAAATAAAGTTTCATCATGTGCAAACATCTAGTAAGGACATCTTAGGTTTCTTAACCATTTGTACATATAATTGCTTTCAATCATACTTTCTAGTAGATGACAATTTGATAAATACAATTGTATTTCTATGATTATATACAATTATAGAAATAACTTTTAATGCATCGTGAATAATCAAATTAGAAATATAGCATGCACACTTAAGATGGAAAAATTGAGCATCAAGAAAAGAATTTAAAGATGGAATTAAAATACTAATAGAATTAGTATTACTAGATACATTATTAAATATAATTAAAAATATCTTATCAGATACATGTATTCGCTGCAAGTATTTATTATATAAAAAGCAATAATTGATGCATTATGTGGTAGTGGAATAGGTTTAAAACAAATAATTCTTTTATTCAAAACAAAACTATCATCAATATAACAAGCGGTCACACAAATATAACTCATTTAGGATGATGATATTTGAATATTAGATATAAGTGCAACTTTGAATTTTTCATAAAAACTTATTAAAATTATTTTCTTTTCACTAAATATTTTTTGCAATTTATTAATAATAGTATTCCTACTTGTCCTATGCTATTAAGGATTAAAATAATGAAGAAGCTCATTAAATTTTGGATAACCTAAACCAAAAGGTATCTCACCATGACAAATCCATTTCTACAATAAATATTCACTACAACTATTTATTACATAAAAAGCAATAATTGATGCATCATGTGGTAATGGAATATGTTTAAAACAAATAATTCTTTCATTCAAAACAAAACTATCATCAATATAACAAGTGGTCACACAAATATAACTCATTTAGGATGCTGATATCTGAATATTAGATATAAGTTCAACTTTAAATTTTTCAAAAAAACTTATTAAAATTATTTTCTTTTCACTAAATATTTTTGGTAATTTATTAATAATAGTATTCCTACTCATACCATGTTATTAAGGATTAAAATAATGAAGAAGTTCATTAAATTTGGGATAACTTACTAAACCAAAAGGTATCTCACCATGACAAATCCATTTATATAATAAATATTCATAACTATTTTGATTACGCATATTAGGATCCTTTTTTTTTATAACATCTACAATATCTGCATGTTTAGAAAAATAATGACGGCTCAATGAAGTGGTATTAATGTAGTTATCATAATTATCATATTTTGGACTATATTTGTAAAATATTTTATTTACATTATTTATCCTTTTTAAATCAAAATGATTCTATTTATCAGAACTTTTTGATTTATTTCCTAAATTTGTTAAGGATGAAGGAGTGTTTACTTTTTTACAATTACAAGCATGTTGTGAAGAAGAAGGATGTTGAGGAGGAGGAGGAGGAGGAGGAGGAGGAGATGATGTGAATTCAGGTGTACTTGAAGTATTATTTATAAAATCATTATTTGAAAAATTGGTGGCTACATTATCTAAAAAAATTTGATTATCCAAGAAAATTTTCATATCATTAGGATCATTTAAATTCATGGTTAGAACTTAATAATATCAAGAAAAAAATTACTAATGTAATGTAAAAGATGAAAATGACAACTATGAAATTAATAATAACAATAGATAAAATTTAAATAGTATGAAACTATGTAACAATTATAAAACTATAAGTAGAAATAATAACACCATAAAATTAAATAATATAAAACTAAATGCTAATTATATAAAACTATATGTAGAAATAATAAAAATTACAAAAATATAAGTAGAGAGAATTCAAGAGTTTCACCAATAGCTTCTTTTTTTTTTTGTGGATAGAGGAATTGAACAATTTGAAACTTTATGCACCACACCAACATCACCTTTAATTTTGCACTAACTTGGAAACTTGAATACTTGTAATTGTTGATGAAGATTTTATAGAATATGGGAGATCAAAGAGAGAAAAATAAGAGAAAACCGTGTCAATTAGTTTGATTGAATTGGAATGGAAGCATTTATATTAAAAAAAATTAACAAATAGAAAGTAGCCATTTTGTAATGGCAAGAACCATTTTGCTTAGGATTTGCAACAGGCAACTTTTGCCATCAATGCCATTGTTTGTAATATAATAATGCTGCAATGGGCAGGCTAACGAGTTTAAGTTTTTCTTTTAAAGTCATTTTCCAGCGGCTATATATATTAATATTATAATTATATTATATAATTATTTAATAATAATATATATTAATATTTATAAATTAATATATAATTTATATATATACACATACACTCACTCACCAATCATTTAATTTTATATTATTATACAATGCTAGGTTAACAAGCTAGCTTATCAGTTTGATAGGTTACCATTTGTTAATCTCAGTCCCTTATCATATGAGGTTAACTAATCCTAATCTTTTTATTAAATTAGGCTACTATTATAATTTTTTATTAAATTAGGCTACTATTATAATTTTTTTATTAGTTTCAACCTTAAGTTAGATAAAATTTTATAAATTCTAAAGTCAATTCGGTAGACCCAATTCATTCTAACGCCCAACGTGCCAAGTCCATCTCGCTTTACTAGGTAAGGGCAATTTCAAGAATCTAGAAAAATCACGCCAATTTGGATGTCCTTTCAATTTTGCAGGGACTTTTTATTTTTATAAAAATATTTTGCCCCATTGACTTGAGTCAAAGGACTTCCCTATATATAGTTTTTCCTTTTGGTAATGTCTGCCCCAAATTTTATGTGTATTAATTGGCGCACCATTACTACTTAATAAAAATGCCTTTTTTCCTTTTCTGATTAAGATTTTTTTTCCCAACATGACTTTCCTCTTTGTTTACAAACAAGAGAAAATTATATTTTATTCACTTAATTTTTACTTAAGCCATATATATTTTTTAAACATTACAATTTATTCAAATGTGATTTCTACCATTAACATTTTATTTATCTAAACTTTTTTTTTTCATTCAATATTTAACAAAAAATTTGATAACATGTAAATTAAAGAAAATTGGATGAAATCATATGGATGAAATATAATTTTCTTATATTTATATGAATTAATGTCAAGAATTATCATCAAAGATTAAAATGAATTAATCTTATCTTCTTATTTTAATAATACACATTAAACAAGAAAAAATTATTACAATACATGACACATGTTAAAAAAATAACTAAAACTCTTAATGTTTGTAAATAATAAAATTTGTATATTTTATTATTGATAACCTTGTAAAGCATATAATACTAACATGTAGTTTATAAGTTCAAATTAGAAAGACAGGGCTAATATAATTTTTTTTAAATTCCAATTGAGAATCCTAAATGTCAATTCGTATGAATAAAAAAATTATAATTCAGTCCAATGTAAATTTCTCTGAATATACTTAACTCACTTTTTATAAAATATTCTATTAATAATTTGATCAAAAAAAAGATTATGTGGGGAACGTGCTCACTTTAGAAAGCAAAGATAGACAAATTGTAGCGCTTAAAAACACAAATGAATTAAATAAAAATTAATAAAATTACAAACTGATAAAATGTAAATTTCTCTTAAATCTATCAAAATCAATTAACCTATCTCCACCAAGTCAATCCAAGAACAAAGCCTATATGTTAAGTCAATCTTAAATGGAAATACTTTTTCATTTACTAAAATTGTTAAACTATTGTTACATTTTATTGATATAAATATTAATTTCATATCAGTAATATTTTTCAAATATAATCATCATCATTATTATTATTATTATTATTTAAAAATATTGTATTGATATTATCATCATGTTTTAAACCTTTTCCAATTCATGTAATGTTGTAATAATAGTGATTAATTACTTTAAGTAATACATACGTTATTTATTTAATGTTAGTAATTATTTTATATGTATTTAATTATAGTATTACCATATGTAACTATTACTGTATTAGATTTTAAGTTTTGCAGTAGTAATTTTCTCACAAAATTTTATTATTTGAATAATTTTAATTTAATTTCTTAAAATTTATTGTAATTATTGAATTTGATAAACTTGTGTAATATACATCGAGAATATTAAATATATAAATTTATTAGTGTTAATATTATAAATTATTTAATATTATATATATATATATATATATATATATATATATATATATATATATGTACGCATATAGATATATTAATCAATTACTCATTTATTATATAATATTAGGATAATGGCTTAATCTAATGAGTGAACTCCTTGGAGATGATTTAGTTAGCAGAAGTACCTTAAGAAATGTTATTTTTAACAAAATAAGAAATTTTCAAATTATTTGATTCGTCATTAATTATCAAGATGAAAAAATAAATATTTCCTACGTTACTTATAAATAGAAAGAAAAAATTATCCCCACTTGATTTAAATAACGGTCACTTTATCATCTTATCTTTGCAATGAGTTTGAAAACTATAATAAATAGAGTTTGTTAATAATAAATTATATTGATTAACAATAAAATATTTCAAATATAATTATAATTATAATGAATTGATTAATTTAATTATAACAAATTGATTATAATAAATATAATTATTAATAATATAAAATATAATTATTTTATTAATTACATAATAAATAAAATGAGATTATATGAAATAAATAAATATTATATTAGAAATATAATTACAAAAGAAATTTAATTCTCAATAGAATTATAATATATTATTTCATTTATTATATTTATTATTTATTGTTTTAGTATTTCATTATAAAAATAAAAAATATCTATTTTTATTTCTTTTATATAAATTTGATAGAAATAATTATTTAACTAATATTTTTCTTCATTTAAATTTTATTTTATTTTAATTATATAAGATAATTTAAAATATTATATATAAATAAAAGAAATATCAATTTTTTTAATTTTTTTATTGTAAATTAAAAAATTACAAATTACAAATTTAGAAGAATTATGACCAGAAGAGATAAGAAATATAGTTTCAAAACAAGGATAACTAGAAATAATCAAAATTTATTCATATTTCAATTTTTATATATTATAATTAAAAAAATATTACTCATTTAGAATAATTTTTAAGAAATTTAGAATTGAACTAAACAATTTTAATGAGTTGACTCAAACAATTTAAGAAGTTAATGCTTATTATCTTAGACTTTTGTTAACTTAGTCATCCCCTTGTCGGATCAGGTTATTGTTATCAATTTCTATCGATTTTAAACTTCGTTTTGATACGTTTAGGAATGGTAGCATCAGTGCTTCTATCTATGTGTATCTGCGTCTTTGGTGAACTCAGACTCCCTGTAAGTTAAGTTTTGGAGTGAGAGCACCAATGGCTGCCCTCTTCATAGCTATTCTTTGTTGTTTATTGCTCTCTGTTTTTGCTCTGCTTGTCTTAGATGGACTGAAGTAAGATACAAGAAGCAAGGTCTGCCCTCAGGTACAATGGGCTGGCCGCTTTTGGTGAAACAGCTGAGTTTCTTAAGCGAGGTCCAGACTTCATGCCAACACAAAGAGAAAGGTAATATTTTCACATAGATTCTTCCATATTTTTATAAAAATCTGGTATTTGGTTTTGGTTTTTAACTGTTACTTCAATTTTCCCCCCTCAATTTTTTTTACCAGTTTCTTGATTTAAAGCTGCTTGAATTCCCCTCTCCTGCATGCCACTTTGATTTGTTACGGTAATTAAGCTTTTGGGTCAATTTGAAGAGAATAATTCGTTGGTTCAATCAAGAAATGATTGAGCATAACTTTCAGTTCTGGGAGATGCCTTTATATGTTATTTAACTTCTTCCTGGGAATAATGGAAGAAGGAGATGCTAGGCTAGGTGGCACTGGTTGCCCAACTCCATTTCTCACAACTAACTTACAATAAAACATAAACGTAGGTCTCACATGCTAGGTCCCATTTGGTTAAGATAGACAACACAATCATAAGGACATTGAATGGATTATATAATTTATCTAAAAATCTTTTTTTTAAACCTTTAGTTCGTATAAGGCTATTACTCTTTGAGGAGGAGAAGATAAAAAATAAAGGTTGATAGTATAAAATTAAGATAAATACAAAATTATTAAAATTAAAAAAAATTATGTCTTTATTTTTCTCATAAAAAATAATTTCTTTCATTTATAAAAAGAAAATCTTTTTTTATCTCTCTTCTCTCTCACATTTATAAAAAGCATATATATATAAAGGTATTTTTTTTTATCAAATTATTTATTTTTTAAATGTATATATTCTTATAAAATATAACAATAAACAAAAGATAGAATAAATTTTTATAAATCTTTATCTTATATTGTTACATAATATATCACTTTATCCTATATAATATTGTACTATATCTAATAATATATTATACAGTATGCCATAATATACAGTCAAGTTGGAGGTTGTGAGTGAAGTTATGCAACCGGCTTTTCAACCATCTTGAGCTTCACAGCAACTCAACACCCCTTAAGAATGACAGTCACAAGCCACTCATATTTGATAGAAGGCACTTCTGTTAAATCTTAGGGTACTAATTACTAAATGAGGCTTTTCAAACAGGTTATACTTGACCAAAAGCACCCAACGCAGGTGACATTTTACAGTCCTAAGCTTTCTGGTTTGATTTCAAGTTCATATGTGTGTGATTTTAGTAGCTACGCCACTTATGTTCTCATTTAAGAAAATTTTGGGAAGTCAGACAAGCACTGTTCAAAAGTACTTATTTACCCATCAGTAATGGTATTAACTTCTTATTTTTCTATTTTTGTCAAAAAATGAAAAAGGGCAGATATGGCAGTTTTTTCAAATCCCCCATACTGGGGTGTCCTACAATTGTATCAATGGATGCAGTGCTAAACAGATACATCCAAGTGAATGAAGCAAAAGGGCTTGTTCCTGGCTACCCACAGTCCATGCTAGATATCTTAGGCAAATGCAATATTGCAGCTCTTCATGGCTCCTCTCACAGGCACATGGGAGGAGAATTGCTCTATCTCATTAGCCCCACAATGATCAGAGATCAGATTTTGACAAAAATTGATGAGTTTATGAAAACCCATCTCAGCATTTGGGATAACAAAGTCATCAACATTCAAGAGAAAACCAAAGAGGTTTGCATTATTATCACTTAATTTTGACTCACTCTCAGTGTAACAGAAAGCATCATCACTGAATCTTGTGCCATTAAAACTGGTTTAATTTTGCACTGTTGATAATTTTTTTTAATGTTAAAAGTTTTAAATTAATAAAATTTGACACTATTGTTAAATCTGTCTGCAGCAATATTTTGTGCAGATGGTTTTTCTGTCATCCTTAAAGCAGATTGCCGGTATTGAATCCAGCTCAATATCTCGATCATTCATAACAGAGTTCTTCAAGCTAGTTCTGGCAATCATCTCTCTGCCTATTGATCTTCCTGGTACAAATTATCACCGTGGGCTTCAGGCATATATGATTCTTGATCTTTACCTATTCTGTGCCTAATTAGTTCATGAAATTTAGATTTTGCATGACCAAAAAAATTTAGATTTTTTTACATGAAGATCAATAAAGTCAATAATTCTAAATACTTTTAGCCCATATTTTATCCAGTCAGTCTATCTTACTTTTCAAATAAGAAAATTACCTACATGGAGAGGCACAAAGACAAGAATAAAACTTAATGTCACACCTAGTGAAAAAAATCCTATTTTCTTCTTCTTTTTTTTATTTCAAGAGAAGAAAGAGTAATATAAAGTACATATGGTTTTAGCTTCAAGTGTATATTGTTCCTAATCTATCTATTCCCAATTTTTGCTTAGTTCATGAAATTAGATTGTGTTACCTATCTTTATTTTTTTTAATAAATTAGGGATATAAGGGTGCAAAAGAGTATTTTTAATTTTAAAAATTTAGTATTTATCTTAGTACTATACTATTAGCCTTTGTCCTTTTCCTTAGAGAATGGATAACTTAAAATAAAATTAGATGTATAAGAGGAAATTTTCAAATAAAATATACAATCCATTTGAAATATCCATGTGAGCAATGTAATGGGGTCTATATGCAGATAAGTGTAAGTTTTGTCTCTTACACTAATGGAATGGGACATTAAGTGCAAAACAATTGTTAGTAGGTGATTTAGAGTACCAAGTATTGCTCATGAACTATTAAGTTAGCACACACTTTTACTACAGTTGTGGCATTCGTGCAACCTATAGAGGCAATGAGTCCAAAGTTGTAAAGGTAATTAACTGTCGAATGAGTTAAGGATGTAATAAGTTTAGGAAAGCTAATGGGTAAGTAATACTAAAAGGTGTTGGGACACTTTGAAAGGAGTCTACAAAGGTTGCCTTTTAAGAAACTTGTCGAAGGTGCATAAGATATTGATATTGCAGAGGCAATGGCCTAACTTTAAAATATGGGAACTTTCTTAGTATTAAAAGAGATAGGCATGAGAGAGGTAATAACTCAAAAGAGTATGTTGAAAACTAATATAAAGTTTCGATAGAGTAAATAGATTCTTTATAGAATTATATCAAATTGAGACATCAATAAAAGTATTAACAATTAAAATGGGGGAGAATGTCATAAGTTGGCAATTGTGACTATCTGACAGGCAAACATGCTTGGATTTGGACAAGACTTGATGAAAAAATCTAGCATGTTATAGTGGGCATGTGGTTAAAATTTGGGATTAATCCAGTTTGTATACTATTTTTCCTAATTTTTCAAAAATAAAAATTTAGAGAAGTTTGAAAAGCCTGTATTTGTGATCTTTATATTTTTATTTTTATTTTCATGTCAATGGATTTTAATGTGAAATGGACACGCAAGCTTTGAGAAAAGGGCTTATAACAACTCAAAAAATATATATCTATTTTTGGTGGGAGAGTTTTTGCTCAAAATATTTTTTAAAGAGATGGAATGTCGAAAAGGCCGACGGGATACTTGGACACTAAACTAGAGACTTAAGTGTGTTAACTTATGACCATTCTATATACACTCAAAATTATGGAATAAGGCATATACTAAGAGAATGGAGTGTCCTTTTCCCTATTCAATTTGTCCTTTTCAACTTATTGTACTTGGAGGTTTCATGTATAGGATAATCTTATGATTCAGTATATGTGGATGCTTTGACAATATTCAATTGTAGGTTGTGAACTTGTGAGTTCCATCATCTAATTTAAAAGTATCATGTGAGTTTAGTGAGAAGGCTGACATGTTTCTTAAGAGTGACAAGCATGCATCATACAGTTTTAGTTAAAGAGCTACCACTATGATAGATGGTATCAAAGCTCAATTTGTGCTAGAGGGCAAAGATCTAGTAGGTTATAATTGGTTAGATGCAGCTTGTCCAATACTATATAAAGGATATGCAAAGCAATCATTCTTAAATTTAGAGGAGTTGTTGCTAAAGACTTAACTAAAGGGTATAAAAGATTAGATTAGCTTGATAAACTAGTATATGAGAGGATGATGCATTCAAGTGACTGTGGATTAGAGCATTAGGCACAAATATTTATTTTGAAAGGGCTATCTTCCTTGTGTGTGTAGGATGTTAATTATGCGCTTATTCATAGTAATGGCATCGATTGATGCAAACCACCTTTTAAAAGGATAAATAAATTGACAATTTATCTAGTAGGAGAAGTCTTAATCTTACTAGATGGCTTGATCTTTTCCTGAATGATTGGTAGAGTTAAAGGATGAAATCTTGGTTGTACAAAAATGCATGGCCATAGTTCAAGGACGTGATCAAATTACTCCAGTAGGGATCAATTCATGTTATTTAGAGGAGCATAACTGAAGAGCTAAGTAGAGATTTAATGGAATTGATGTAATGTATACAATTTGTTGGTTAGATAGAGAGTGGCAATCTCTCATACGATTGTTCGATATAATGGGTTAAGTTACATAGTTACTTCATAAAGTGGCAACAATGACTCGAAGGAAATGTAGTAGACTAGCACTACATATTCGCAAGGTCAAGGGACTTTGTGACAATGATCATGAGTTCAAGTTTTCTTATGCATAGGCAAAGTGGAGCTCAAGTTAGAGTGGAGGATGCTCTATGTTCAACCCCTTTCAAGATGTTGATGTAGGAAAGTCATCAAATGATGTGATCAAAGAAGTCATTACAAGACGCATCAAGTTAAGGCTACATAAGCCTAGACATTATTAAATATTACTTGAGATAAGAAAGGTTATAAGAGTCATGATGAAACAATGCATTAACTCTAAGAGTAGGTTGTGGTGGTTGATAAGATGTTAGAGGATATCGATTCAAAAAGGCTTAGAGGATCTAATTTAGTATAAAAGTAACATTGCGATGTATTATGAATTGTCATTTAAAAGAGTCCACATTCTTTTATATTGTATTTTGATATGATAAAATGAAATAAAAAAATTTAGTAGATATTATAAAATAAGAATGTTCAATCCACTAGAAATAGCCATTTTATCAAATGATAAAATTTTTATTTCATAAGAACAATAATGAAATAATTATTTTATTATTTGTGAAATGAATTTTTTACACTCTTATCCCTTAAATCTTTCATATATTCCAATATTATCTATTATTAATAAATAATAAAATAATATTTATTTTTAATATTATATTATTAAAATATCTTAATAATTATATTTTTAATAATAAAACTTAAAACAGAATATTTTTATATCCTTTAAAAATATTTAGTATAAAAATTTATTTTATTTTATAATTGTGATAATTATGATTTTTTATGTTCAATTATAAAAAAATTATAAAGAAATAAATAATGACAATACCATTTATCATATCTATATAATTTCAATTTCATATTTTTAAAAAAATATTATTTTTAACATATTTTTACTCTATTTTATAATATTTATTATATCAAATATAATAATAAAATATTTAATTTATTTTTAAATATATTAAATATAATTATAAAATTATCATTCAATAACGTTGCTACTCCGTGAAGGCAGCACTTGTAATTTACCCATTATCCCCAGGATACCGCATCACGTAATTGAAGAACTTCTCCGTACTATAGTTTTTTTTTTACACACTATTTTCATTTTATTTTCACATTATTTCACACTAAAACATGACTTGAAAACATCTGTACATAGGTTAAAATGCGGCCGGGGCTCGTAATGACTTGATAAAAGTCAATAGACATATTTTAAAAAAAAATGATGCAAGCCTTTGAAGGTTATATTAGTTCATTGTTCACAGTATATCTCATTATTTAACATTATTTATGATCATTGATTTTGCTTAATATTAAATAACTATTTTAATGCAAAGTACATATACATTATAAATTTTTATAATTTATGTTATTAATCGTTGGACCTTTATAATTGTTTACTTCAAATTTTTACTTTATTTTACTGAATTAATAATTTTATTAAAAATATTAAATACTTTTATTAAAAAATTATAAATATATATATCGTCAATGGTACATCGACATGTTACCAAACCTAGTAATAAGATATCAATAATAAAATGTATTGATATAATTATATATTGCTGCATTGATAATACATCATAATTGTTCTCAACCTTTAAAGTGTAATGAAGGCTTTTTCTCGTTTGTGTTATAACCGACGTGGACATATTCAATTTTGGTATAAAGTAGAACATATCATCTTATCATATATCATTATTCTGAAATTATTAGATTTTATATAGTTTATGTCATGCTAGTGTGTCAAGGTTTCTTCCTTCTCTCAAAATTTGAATCCCCTAATTAATCAGGAAGTTAATGACCTCAGTGGTTTCTTTCAAACCTAGAACCTAGGGAGATACCTTGACATTAATTTACAATCTCCTAGAAGAAATAAACAACGATTTGATGAATTACTCTCCAAAGTGAATTAGAAACTTGCAGGTTGGCAAACCAAGACGTTATCGCTGGAAGAATTACGCTTGCGAAATCTATCATTTCAAGTATCCCAAAATACAATATGCAAGTGGAGAGAATTCCCAAACTGGTCTGCTTGAAAATAGAGAGGATGCAAAGGAATTTCATATAGGGTCACAATGAGAACATACGGAAATCTCATTCTGTTGGTTGGAAAAGAATTTGCCAATCAAAAGAATCTGATGGTTTGGGTATTAGAAACTTGGAGCAAATGGATACTGCCTGCTTAATGAAACTCTATTTTAAAATCCTTATGGAAGAGGACAGCTTGTGGGTGAAGATTGTGAAAGGAAAATATGGTAGCAGAGGAAACTAGCCCTTATCTCTTATCGCATCCTCCAATGATTCGTTAATATGGAAAAAGACACCAGTTGAGGCCTAGTTTAGCTTGTTAATAATGGAGAAATAGTTAAATTTTGGCTAGACAACTGAATGGGGATTGATCAACCTCTCTTAAATTTTGCTATACAAGAGGTAGACAATGAAACAAAACTACTAACTATTAATAAATTTGTGCAGGAAAACCTTGATTGGGACTGAAGCTGTTTGCAACATTTCCTTCCAAACAGCATATTAAAACATCTACAAGTGACGCTTTCTCCATCCCCGGAAGCTGGTACAGATTCTTTAGCACGGTTGTCCAATAAAACAGGAGAATTTCTACACAAGAAACCTATGAATTTCTCACCTGTCACACTTGGAGAGAACTGCATAAAATCTGGACATTAATATGGAGGATCCCTATTCCACAAAAGATAAAATGTTTTCTTTGGCAAGTGGTGCACAACGGCCTTCCAACTAATCTTTACAGCTGTAGCTAGAGTCAAAGCAATCCTTTTTGCAAATTTTGTATGATGAAAGAGGAGTTTATTCTCCATGTACTGAGGGATTATCCTCTTGCCAATAAGTTATGGCTGTAACTTGTTCACCAAGCTCATATTATAGATTTTAACACCTATTCGGTTACTGATTGGTTGAAACTTTCATGAGCCAGTGAGTTGAAACTTCAATGGAATACAATTTGGGCAACAAGTTAGTGGTACTTATGGCAATGGAGAAATTAGGTGAAACACCAAGAGAATTTTATTTATCCCATAAAACCATCAAGAATGGTTTTAAACTATGCTATACAAGTGAATGATGCTCTTATGAAGGAAGGAAAATCTATGGACAAAACGTTGAATACAATTTCAATTGCCTAGGAGCCTCCTCCAAAATATTGGATTAAATTGAATATAGATGGTACAGCTAAAGATATGAAGGAGTTAGTTGGTTGTAGTGGAGTCTTTTGAAATTGGAATAGCTCCTGGATCCTTGGTTTCACCTGAGTCTTAGGGAAATGCTCAGCTTGTGTAGTAGAATGTTAGGCAGTCTTACGTGGACTTCAAATTGTATGGAATAAGGAATGTAGAAAAATTATACTAGAATGTGATTCCAAAACCCTCTATTATCGTTTAGTTTCCCCTTTCCAAAAAGAAAACCAATTGATTCTAGCTATCTATCATCTACTTTAGAAAGAATGAGAAGTTATTATTCAGCACACATATAAGGAAAGAAATATTTGCATAGATGCAATGACTAATGTTAGTCTTTCAATGGAATCAGGAACACACTTACTCTAGAGCCTTCCACTAAGAATTTCTATTTTAATTCTTGCTAATGTTTTAAGAATCTTTAAGACTTGTATGTTTACATCTTAGAGTCCGTTTGGTTGGGGGAAAAATGAATTTTTGAATTTATTTTCTAACTTTCTCTTATTTGGACATTAAAAAATTTTGGTTAATAGGAAAATAAATTCTAATCAACCAGAAAGTTGTATTATTTTTAAAGAAAACAACTTTTCATTTTAAAAAATGGAATTAATTTTTCTTGTTACTCAGAACATCTATACTCGAGCTCAAACTTTTTACCTTTTCATCTGTTATGCAATTGCAATCATAAATAAAATTTATTTTTATTTATTAAATATTTTATGATGAATGTTCTATTTTTATTTTTATAAAATTTATTTTTATTTATTAAAGTTTAGGTGCACATATTTATGTAATATTTATTAAAATATTCTTTCTTTTTTTTCATTATGGATATTCTATTACATAATATTTCATAACAATTAATTAAACTAATTATGTGAATCTATGTATAAGATTTTGTAATATCTTTAATATATATTTTATTATTAAAAATTAATTATTATTGAATTATTGGGAACCAAGAATAATAAAAATTTTATTAAAAATTTTCTTTTTTAAATGGTAAGTAAAATTATAATAATTTTAAAGTAAATAATTTTAATTTACTTTAAATGAAATTAATTTTTCTTTGTATACCAAATATCAGAAAATATTTTTTCTCTATACACCAAATAACAAAAAATTAATTTATTTTTAAAAATATATTTTCTTAGAAAGTATTTTTTAAAAATTTTATTTTTTCTTAAACCAAACAGACCTTAGTTTTGGTTTCTTTTTTTTTTTTGTGTGTGTGTGTGTCTTTAGACTTCTTTCCATTACCACAAAAAAAGTTTCTTCCTTTAACTTTTTAATAGGATTCAATAGAATATATTTTTTTTAATTTTCTGAAAAAAGAATGCAAAATATGCCATCGCTAGTTCGCTACAGACGCAGAGAAGCCCCACTTTCAGAAGTCGCCACCCATCCCCTCCTATAACGCGGGAACCCTTTGGAAAGGGTCTCAGTACCTTAGACTTTCGGACACGTCACCCTTTTTCCACTGTTGCCGATATCCCCGGCTTCGCACGTGCCATCCCCTTGGCTCCCTTATATTCCCTCTCTTTCTCCTTCGAATCTCCCCTGCTTTCTTCCTCTTGTTCACTTCTCATTCTCTCTTCCTTGTCCGCCATGGATAAAGCTTCAACAACTTCACCTCCTCTGAAAGATGAGCTCGACATTGTGATCCCCACCATCAGGAATCTCGACTTCCTCGAAATGTGGAGGCCATTCTTACAGCCCTACCATTTGATCATTGTTCAAGATGGCGATCCGTCGAAGACAATTAAGGTCCCTGATGGATTCGATTACGAGCTATATAATCGTAATGATATTAACAAGTTGCTGGGTCCCAGGGCTTCTTGTATTTCCTTCAAGGACTCTGCTTGCCGTTGCTTCGGCTACATGGTCTCTAAGAAGAAGTACATCTTCACAATTGATGATGATTGCTTTGTGAGTTTTTACCCCTCCATTATGGCATCTATGTCATGAATTTTGGTTTTGAATTTGATTTCACGCTTCCAATTGATGATTTGCGAATATTATTATTGATTAATGTTGTTTTTGACCCTGTTTTGTTATATCTGCTAATGTCAGAAATTAGGTAAGTTTTATTGAATTTTAATCCATTTTGCTTTTCTTACTAGGTATTTACTTGATTGTGTCTATATAAAAGTTGTGTTTTAATATTAGAATTCAAGTGTCAATACAGATCTGAGGCCAAGAATTGGCTTGTCTATAAAAAAAGTCCGGTGCTATTTGTTTTAGTTTCCTAATTCAGATAGAATAATAAAACCACTTGAATTGGCATCTAACTGAAGCAATAGTGATCCAAGTAGTTTTTAGAAATAAAAATTATCAGCTTGTTTTTAACAGTTAGCAATGATGCTTTTATCTCAATGACTCCAATGATTACAAGAAAATTGAAATTGTGGATTTCCTTTCTGTTGTGGATTTTTAATTGACCTGAAGAAGTTTGCGCACTTTTTTGTGTGAAATATATACATTGAAAATTTTTCATTTTTATTTATTCTCAAGGCACAATAAATAATTTTTTGGTTCTGGTTTTAGGTTGCTAATGATCCATCTGGTCTGCCGATCAATGCACTGGAGCAGCATATTAAGAACCTCCTGTGTCCATCCACTCCCTTTTTCTTCAACACCCTCTATGAACCTTTCAGAGAAGGTGCAGACTTTGTCCGTGGCTACCCTTTCAGTCTCCGTGAAGGTGTTCCAACAGCTGTTTCTCATGGCTTGTGGCTCAACATCCCGGACTACGATGCACCTACACAGCTTGTGAAGCCTTTGGAAAGGAACACTAGGTATGTAATATGCTGATGTTATCCATCGAAAGTGCATAGTATCATGAAAGTTTGATGTTGATTATTGTTATTATGATTTTGCTTTTGTAAGGTATGTAGATGCGATCCTAACCATACCAAAGGGAACTCTATTTCCCATGTGTGGCATGAACTTGGCATTTGATCGTGACCTCATCGGACCAGCAATGTACTTCGGTCTCATGGGTGACGGCCAGCCAATTGGACGCTATGATGATATGTGGGCTGGCTGGTGCTGCAAGGTGCTCTTTTCTCTCTATCATTCTCCTCAATAAACTGGCCTTTTCCATTTTTCTGTTTTCACCTGTGAAGCATGGTAACTCGGTTAGAATATGGGTCTATATAAGGAACTGACGCTGGGACAACACTCAGACATCCAATGCACAGTACTCTCAAGAATGATAATCTACAAAATTTAATTTTTTCTTTTGGTAAACACAATTTAATACTTGACACTTAACATAAATTCTAACTGCATTTAAAATCTAAAAACATATAAAAAAATATTCTTGGGTTTATGTTTCCATAATTGTAATGTTGTCATACTTAGATATCAATACTTACGCATATATATTATATATGCACTATGTCATAAATACTATGTTTTTTGTAACTTTTCTTCTTGAAGGAGATTATAATATACCACTGATACAGTGATGCACTAGTGCACTATCAAATTTAATTGTATATTAAATTTATTTTGTTTGAAAGTCAAATTTGATACACTACATAATAGTATAGCAATAGTCATATTTGGTGGTGCATCATAATTATCTCCTTTCTTTTTCACTTTAGCTTGACAGGGCGGAGAGTCCTCACTAAACATGTTTTGATTATGGGAATATATTTGTACAAACAACTGAGAGAGACCTCAATGTTGTATATTTAGGTGATCTGTGATCATTTGGGATTGGGAATCAAGACTGGTTTGCCCTATATCTACCACAGCAAGGCTAGTAACCCATTCGTAAACCTGAGGAAAGAGTACAAAGGCATATTCTGGCAGGAAGAGATCATCCCCTTCTTCCAAAATCTTGTTCTCCCGAAAGAGTGCACCACTGTTCAAAAATGCTACATTGAACTCTCCAAGCAAGTCAAGGATAAGCTTTCCAAGATAGATCCTTACTTTGACAAGCTTGCAGAAGCCATGGTCACTTGGATTGAAGCTTGGGACCAGCTTAACCCCCCAGCCAAAAAGTAAATTCAAATTTTGTTTTACTGCACACAGCCGCAGGAACACCTCCTTTTTCTCTTCCTTTGAAGCATTTCTTTCCGGCCTTTTCATCTTTGAAGCCTGTAATTCCAATTTAAGTTCATGATTTGGTTTGAGAAACAATAAGTACAATGGTTTAGGGAGTTCCTATGTTGTAATCTGATTATTCGATCAGTAGAGATTTAATGGAGGTCGCTCATCATATGGTGGCATTCATGTCAAGCAAAGGTTTATAGGAGAAAATTTATGAATTGCTTTATTTATGACTGAGTACATAGGTCAATAGTTGATCACATTATATCTGCTTAGTTTTGTCTAATAAAAGTAATTTTTTGTATCACATTAGCAATAGCCAATATTTTTTGTTTCCTGATTGCCTGATGTCTCCCACATTGGTTTAGTATTACTTCCATACAAATATTATTAAGTGTATTATTTTTTCAAATCAATAATTTAATTTTATCAAAAACAGCTAATTCTTGTAGAAACAATTGATTTCTTACCAAATCAAATTATTAAATTGGAAAAACAATACACTCTTTGCAATTTCTAATGTATGGGAATAATACTAAATTTTCAATGTTATATTATTTTTTTTTCAGTTTCTTGGCCACAAAAGTGACTCGAGTGCAAAATTAAATCTGCCATAAATTTTCTTAAATTCAATGAAGGTCCTCGTGTGCGCAATCGTGTGAATTATTTAAAAATATATCGGCTCAGCTTTTCATTAAATTGCAATTTTCACCTCACGGTAAAAATACAAAAAATTAATGATGATAATGATGCATACAAAATACTGAATAAGATTCTAATTTAAAGATGGAATAGGCATTCTTTTGATCTTCATACTAAAAATCTTCACATTACCAACATTGTATGCGAGTCCTTTCAATTCATGTACGAACAAGCTCAAAAATAAATTCATATTGAGCTTCATGGATTGTCTTAAATGCAAAATCATGAAAACTTTTCACATAAAATTATATAAAGTTGCACACAGAGTCAAAAGATTGATAAAAATTGTGGAACAGTTGAACCAAACTGTAAGGGATTTGTGGCGTTGCAGGGTTTTTGCTACTGGAAGAAACAAGTTTGAGATCATGGATGGATTCACAAGATTTGTGGTTAACTTGGACGAGAAGAATTGTAACTGTAATGTTGGGAGGTAAGTGAACTGTTGTCACACCTGGATTTCTTGAACTGTGGTCGGTTCAGCTAACCAGGGTGGTAACTTGAAAATCCTTTAAGATTTAGTGTTTCTAAAACACTTTTATTCTATATTTAAAAAAACGGAGTTCACTCTCTCAATTCTCCAGTAAAAAAGATTATAGATTTTCTTAAAATATGAAACTAGCAAATGTATGGGAAACAGAAAAATGGAGTTCACCATCTCTCAATTCTCTTTAGTAGAGATAGCTTATAGAATTATTATTCATTTTCTTAAAATATGTTTATATGAAACATGTAAATGTGAGTATTTTAGGAAACAGAAAAATAGAATCCATTCATTTTCAATTCTCATTTTATTAGTATAGATGATTTGGAATATAAAAAATTTAATTTTCATGTCAAGCAAAATAACGTGCATGCGTTTTAAATGAAACCATGAATTTTGAAATAAGGCATGTAGATTTCATAGAACAGTATATAATCATGACTTGTCATTAATCTCATGCTATGTATCCTTGTACCACATATCTATCATCCA
Organism: Sindora glabra; assembly: GCA_020226215.1. Lineage (NCBI taxonomy): Eukaryota > Viridiplantae > Streptophyta > Magnoliopsida > Fabales > Fabaceae > Sindora > Sindora glabra. Next base: position 79,849,473 of record CM035228.1, read on the forward strand.
TGCACACATAAGTAGAATGTTAATTTAGTCATGGCACTCTTTCATGATCCATTCATTAATTTGGTGTCCAGTAACCTGCCTTTCAACATTTGGTCATGATATCTTAATAGTCATTACTAGCATAGATCATGCCATTCAAGCTCTAGTCTTATTATTAGGAACCTTAGTATGGTTTTCCCACCTAATTTAGTTCCGACTATAAAAATTCTCACATCTAAACTTATCCAGCTCAATCTCTAGTATCATTTGACAGTCAGACACAATATAGATAATTAACAAATATCAATAATATCATTTTAATTTCTACTTTTTAATTTTGAAGTAGTCTTTAGCCATTTAATTTACGATAATTCTTAAGTCTAGTTCACCATTTAGAAGTTTATTTGGAAAATTTGAAAATATATATATATATATATATATATATATATATATATATATATATATATATATATGAAGTTAATCAGAGTGAAACTCCCATTCATCTAGATGAGTGTCATAGTGATCTATCCCAAGCATTTTATTTTCATTAATTTCGAAGCCTAATGTATCGTAATTGTGTATCTCACAATTTAGGCATATAGGGGAATAGATCACTAAAAAAGGATTAATTCTAAAATACCTTTGATTAATTTAATTAGTAAAATTTAACTTAATTTTGCATGGTAGGCCATATGCATGATTAGGATCTTTTCAAGCAAAGTTTTGGCATTCAGAGAATTTTTTTGTTTTTTTGGCTTAATTGGGGTTGCAAATGTACAAGACGAAGGTAGGAAAACTTTGTTCCCATACAAAACCAACTGGCCGACTGATTCACTGGAATAAGTCGGTCAACGACCTCTAACCAATGGAGCATTCCTCCTCATTCGATTGATCGATTGGCCTACTCTCAAGCATTGCGCTTTATGTTTGGTCTATGTCCTATCGAGTTCAATCTAGGGCCCAACTAGATCAATCTTGTAGGGGTATTACAATAATCCTTCTTAATACTTAGAAAACATTTTGCCTATTTTGGAAAATAAAATCATATAATTTTTAGGAAACACTAAAAAGAATCTCATTAATTTTGACAGAAAAATCCATAAAAAATTAATGAAATTTGATTGGAAATTTAAATTTCCAATGAATTTTTGGAGAAAATAGTTTGTTGAAAATTATTTTTTAATAGAATATTCCATCAAAAATATTTTATTCTATTCAAAAATATTTTTGATGGATAGATTGATTAAAATAACTTTGAAATATAAATTTTTTTAAAAATAATTACATTAGAAAATTTAAAAATATTTTTTTTATTTTTTAAGTTCATAAAAAATTTGTCAATTTTCTAATAAATTATATCGAAAACCATCCATTTTTTTACTTTATCTTTTAAATTATTATAAAATGATATTTATCAAAAAAATATAATGAAAATATATAAATGCTAAAAAAAGAGGAAAAAATATATAATATGGTAAATTACATTAAGATACTACTTATTGGACTTTCTTTCAAAGAAATGTTAGCATTGATTTTATTTCAAATAAGTACTATTTTTATGAATTATTATTATATTCCTAAAATTCTTTTTTTTATCATGAGAATGCAATCATTAATTATGGAATTAATTAAGAATTTTGAAAGGGCATAACTCCATAATTAATTAATCAATTTTTGTACATGACTTTTCATTTTCATTTATTTTCTTATGGCCTTTTGATAGAAAATAAGAAAATTTGATTTCGATGGAATCCATATGACTAGGAACATGTAGATTAAGATCAAAATTTTGAACAATTACAACTTTGTACTCAATTGTCTAATTGGAGTAAATCATATGTCGATTTCATATAATTTTTTGAGATTTATGCACTTGTAAAATGCCTTTAGTATTTTTGCCCACTCTAGCTGGTAAAAAAAAGTTTTTTCAATGATTTTTTTCAATTTTCTTCATTTTTTTATCATTTTATCAATCTTGACCTCATTTTTTTAATTTAAATTCATTCAAATCCTATATTAAACTTTTGCTCCCTAATTCTCTTAGTATCTAGTAGTACGATAACAACTTTCTTAATAATAAAACTACCAAAAAATAACATATTATTATTTGTAGACTAAATAGTAACATGTTGATGTTTGGTATGCAGACAATAACATCGAACAAAAATTTAAAATAAATAGATAAATCAAGTCTCATTAATAACTAAATTACTAAATAATAACATATTACTATTTGATCTCCAGATAGAATATATTATTATTTAATCTTCAAACAGTAATATCGACTAAGAATTTGAAATAAATGGATAAATCAAATCTCATTAACGATTAAACTACCAAAGAGGATGATGTTATTATTTAGTTTCTAGTAGTAATATTAATAAAAAATCTCAAATAAATGGATAAATCAAGTCCCATTAATAATCAAACTATCAAATAATAATATGTTACTGTTTCATCTCTAAACAATAATATCGATAAAAATTTTAAAATAAATGGATAAATTAAATCTTATTAACAACTAAACTGCTAAAGAATTGCATGTTACTATTTAATCTCTAAATAATAACATCAACTAAAAATTTAAAATAAATATATAAATTAAGTCTCATTAATAATTAAATTATTAAAGAAGAGCATGTTACTGTTTAGTTTTCAGATAATAATATGTTATTGTTTAATTTCAAAATAGTAACATCGATCAAAAACTTAAAATAAACAGGTAAATTAAGTCTCATTAGTAATCAAATTATCAAAGAAGAGTATGTTATTAACTATTTGATCTCTAGATAATAATATATTACTATCTAAATAGTAATATCGACTAAAAATTTAAAATAAACAAATAAATTAAGTTTCATTAATAACTAAATTATCAAATAATAACATGTTATTATTTAGTCTCCAAGTAGTAACATGTTACTATTTCATTTTTAAACAGTAATATTAATTAAAAACTCAAAATAAATAAATTAACCAAGTCTCATTAACAATTAAACTACTAAAGAAGATGATGTTATTGTTTCATTTCTAAATAGTAACTAAATAATAACATTAATAAAAAAATCTAAAATAAATTAGTAAATTAAATCTTATTAATAACTAAACTGTTAAATAATAATATATTATTATTTAGTCTCCAGACAATAATATGTTACTATTTCATCTTCAAATAGTAACATGATTAAAAATCTAAAATAAATAGATAAATTAAGCCTCATTAACAATCAAATTACCAAAAAAAAAAATTACTGTCTATTATTTAATTTTTAGACAGCAACATATTCATGTTACTATCCAGACAATAATACTGTTTGATTTTTAAACAGTGATTTATTTAGAATAATTATTTTTTAAAAAAAAGGTAATAGAGAAAGGCTATTTTACAATTTTATATAAGGTTTTGTGCCTTCAAATTCTTATTTACTTTTACTTTTATCTTAATTAAAAACTTATTTTAATCTCTAGAAAATTAAATTTTTATTAATTTTATTTATTATTAAAATTTTATATTAATTTAACTTTTATAGAATTAAAAATTCTTTAATTTTAATTTTTATAAGTTTTTAATCTTTTTTTATTTTTATAAGATTAAAAAATTTTCAATTTTAATATATGACAATAGAGATTTACGTTTTAGTATTTTTGTTCTTGTCCAGACATATTATAAGTGTGTCGTTTTGTTTTTTGAACTTTGTGATAAATTATTTTTTGTGGATGAATTTAAATATAAGAAAGTAAGCATATTGTATCTTTTTATAATAAATTATAACAAATGGTACTGATTTAATTTTTTTTATAAAATAAAGCAAATAATTTATTAAATTTATTATTCAAATCAAATAATCAAATAAAGAATGAAATTTTGTTCGAATGAAATATGAAAAGCCGGACATTGCTCTAATCTAAAATCATCTTTCGCATCTTGGGTCGGATCCCCACACGTTATCACCATGCTGCTCAGTGAGGGAGGTGGGGCCGTTGGCTATCCAGCAGCTGTCAGTGAATATGGCATTTGACATCTGCTGGGCTGCATGTACAACGATTGCCATATGTCGGTCACCGGTTGTGATGACATTGCACCAATTGTTAGATGCTGGGTTTTTGACCGCAGTCCTTAGGATTGAAAACAATTTCGTGATATGCTGCACAATAAAAATTAATTTTTTATATACTTAAAATTTTTCTTTTTTGATCAGAAAAAGCTGATTACGGGAGGAGGCCCCGTTATCCACCGATCGCGTAAACCTCCTTTAGACATGTATAACGGGTGGAGCAGGTTTACGCAGGCTTTGCCTGTATAAGTCTACATTAAATGTGGTCTTTCCATTAAGATACTCGTGGGTAGCTCGTATTTTTTAAAATATTTTTATTAATTATTTTATTTTATAATATATAAATTATATCTTAATATTTTAATTTTTATTAATTTATTTGGGTAAAGAAATTGAATTAGAATATAAAAATTGGATTAAATTTATTAGAAAATAATTAAGTTGAATTTTTTAATATATATTAGTTTTAAATATAAAAAAATAATTAAAAAATAATAATTTTTTACCCGCAGTCAAGTCCACGTGGTCGTGACCATGACCGTGCAGTTTATTTTACATCTCTACAGCTCCCTCCTGTGATTTATTTTTTTAATTTAAAAACTATTTTTTACTTCAATTTAATTTTTTTAATTTTAATTATTTATAATTTTGACTTAACTTATTTTTTATTTAATTTTTTATATTTTGAATGCCATTTTGATACTAATTATTCAAAATTTTAAATAATAGCTAGTAATTATATTAATTTTCATAATATTATAATATATATAATATAATAAAATTAGTAACTATGAAAAGATCATTAGAATAATTAAAAATTTAATAAATATCATATTTTTATTTATTTTCTTGCAAATTTACTAGATAGAATATTTAAATTATAAATATAAATTTTTAAACCATATTTTATCATAATGTGATGTACATATTTATAGAAATAGTTAATTAAACATGAAATTAGAATATAATTTGAATCATGAAAATAAATATTTTATTAGTAAATTATATTAGTCCACAATGTGATTCACTTTAGTTTATAAAAAATTAATTACATATAAATTATATATTATTAAGAAATTGATAAATATAAATCCTAATATTATAATACATTATTTCTTTATTTTATCACATATAATATTTATGTTGTATAAATAATAAAAATAAATTATGCAAAAAAATTTATTTAAATACTTGAAAATAATGTGTTGAATTACATGCCAAAAAATTATTTAAAAAATTAAAAAATTATAATGTTTTAATTCTTATATAAAAATAAAAAATCATACGATAACATAATATACTAATAAAATATTTATTTTTATGATCTAAATTATATTCTAATTTCATGTTTAGTTAACTATTTCTATAAATATACATGGTTTAAAATTTTATATTTATAATTTAAATCTTCTATCTAATAAGTTTATAAGAGAATAAATAAGAATATGATATTTATTAAAATTTTAATTATTCTAATGATCTTTTCATAGTTACTAATTTTATTGTATTATATATATTATAATATTATGAAAGTTAATACAATTACTAGTTATTATTTAAAATCTTGAATAATTAGTATCAAAATGATATTCAAAATATAAAAAATTAAATAAAAATAAGTTAAGTCAAAATTATAAATAAAACACAAATAAGAAAATAAATTATAAATAAGTAAAACTAAAAAAATATTAAATTGAAGTAAAAAATAGTTTTTAAATTAAAAAATAGATCACACTTAAAAATAAAAAAAATTAAAAAAATGAATCACGGAGTGGATTACGGGCCTCTCCTCTCCATGATCAGCTTTTTCCAACCCAAAAAGAAAATTTTAAGCATACGGGGAATTAGTTTTTAGTGTGCAGCATACCAAGAAATTATTTTTCAGTCCCAAGAACTACGGTCAAAAACCCGTTAGATGCATATGTGACGATAACAGCTATTAGGCCTAGAGAGGTGGCCCATAATGCCCTTCCGGCTTGTTTTGAACGGGAGAAATTAGGAATTTTTTTTAAATTTAAATTAAGAAGAAAATAAAAGAATTTTTTTAAAAAAATAAATTATTTAAAAAATAATAATTATCAATTTGATATCTAATATTTTTTTCTTCTTCTTTCTTTTCATTCAAACAAGAAAACAGAAGAATTTTTTTAAATTTCTCTCTCCCGTTTTCTATTACTCCAGCCAAACAAAGCTAAGCAGGTAGAACAAGCATTTGTGTCTGCAATCCAAAGTACACTTACCTGACCTTTGCCATCTTTAAATTTAAATATGTTTAAATATTTTTTTATTTTTTATTTTTAAAAATTATTTTTTGAAAAATTATTTTTAAATTAAAAAATTAATAATAAATAAATTTTTTATTTAATTATAAATTAATATTTAAAAAATTAAATATAAAAGTAATTAAATTTTTTTTTATTTTTAAATTACACATTTATATAACATTTTTTAAAAAACAAATTGATAAATACGTTTTTCTATTTTTAAAAATAAAAAACAAACAAACCGGACAATTTGCATGAACTCCAGTTTCATCAAAGCTAGCACGGAACTCGAGAGGGCTTAGAGAAAGCATTTCTTTTCTTTTTCTTTTTTCTTTTTAATCAATATTGATCAAATTCCTTCTTTTGAGCAAAATCTTTAGATACATCATCATATTCGAACTTTGATTTATATTACACTTACCTATTTGTTCTCATTCAATCCAAATACTTATATCTTTTTGGATTTAATTCTTGGGTTGAGATCCCAATAACACGAGGGTGTGTTAGATCTAGAAAAGTGAAAAGTATTGTGTGGAGAATTACAAGGGAGGAATTGTCATTTTCCAAAGGATCGTAAGGTTTCTCTAAGATCATTAACTTAAGAGTTAGGGAGGTAAGTGTAGTAATCATGAAATTGAACTAGACATACACATTAAAGAGAAGTTCCTTAACGGTGGTGTTAAAAAAAAAAAAAAAAAGAGGAAGAGTTGAAGTTCAATTTCGAAAATACAATATAATTTGTTTACCATTCAATTATTGTGAGCTTATTTTATACTATTTGGTTAGACAGTTATAAATTATTTGATTCTTAAATTGGACTCTTATTATCGGGAGCTTTAGGATTTTACTTAAAAAATTCCTTTCCTAAAAAATATCAAATAACTAAATTAATTAAAATAGTACAATAAATTATATCAATAATTTAATATTAAAAATTACAAACTCTAACAAAAAAAATTATAAATAAAAAAATTACTATATCATAATTAATTCAATAACTATAATTCTATAACTAATAACGTCAAAAATAAAAAGGATAAACCTATTCAACCCTAAAACTAATTCAAACAAAGGTCATCTCATAATTAAAATTTTCAATCCTAATTCAATAATTATCATTTTTAATCAAATGAAAATGCCACTATTCAATTCAATCCTATTTCTAAACTGTAATAATGCCTTGCAAAAACTGTAGATCAAAACTACATCAAAAGCATAAGAAAATTATTAAAATCAATAAAAAGTAACAAAATAAAGCATGAAAAATAGTTTAATCAATTTAAAATTATAAAATTTACTTTCAAAATGTAATAATGAAATTGAACTTGATGCTAGGAAAACGCTTCGCGCTGTTATAGAAGAAAAGGAAGAAGGAAATAAGAAAAAAGAAGTGTTGCTGCGAGTTAAAAGGATTTTAAATTTCCAATAGATGTTTTCATTGAAAATCCGTTGTATAGCTTAAAAATTGGTCGTAGCGCCATTGCACTTCTGCGTTCTAACCTATTGAGTCCACGTTAAGGTTCCATCAGACCAAATGAAATGCATCATAACAATTTCACTTTTCATTCTAGTAATTAAAATAAAATATAAAGTAAACCCTCTCCTTATTTTATATTAATTTTATTATTGTAAAATATTAATTTATCCATTAAAGAATGGAATTGAATAAATTAATATTTATACAAATACTAATACAAGAATGAAATTAAATAAATTAACATTTTACAAAAATAATATTGATATAAAATATTTTATAGAGTTAAAATTGAAAAAAAATGTATTTCACATAGATGGAAATTAAAATTTACTTTAAAATATGACATTAGCGTCAGTTACTTAATGATAGATGCTGTTATAATAGATTTGATAGTATGACTTTTGCAAACTCCCCGAAGCGGATGATTTCTCTATTTTCGTATTTGAGATATTTTTAGGATTCATTTTAACACAAGGAGCTCTGTTAAGCCAACAATTCGTCAAGCTTGCTTCAGTGAATACTCAGTGTAATAAATAAATTAATTTATAATTTATTAATTTAATTAATAAATTATAAATTAATTTTTAAAATTATTCAATGTATTAAAGTATTTAAAAAATAATTTTTTATTTAATAAATTTTATAATATAATTTATAATTTATAAATTAATAACTTTTTAATACTTTTCTAAATTTATTTATTTTTTAATTAAATAATAACCTATATTGTAATTATGTAGGTAAAAATTTATATGTTCTCATTAATTCAATATAAATAAATATATGATGTTATAAAATATAATTAATTAAAATTTATATTGATAAATTATAATTTTTAAAAAATGAAAAATAAATAAATTTTATAAATGCAATTAATTAAATTTTAGGTAGTTATATTTTCATTTTGAATATTTTGATTAAACTAATATAATTTGATCTCAAAATAAATATGAATTAATTTAATTCATATATTTATTTATATAAATATATTCTTTTATGTTATTTTATATTTTTGAGCTAATTTTTATCAAAGATTTCTCATATATTTAATTAACTTATTGAATATCAACTAATTTATTAATTACCAACTATTTTACTAATTATCATATAATTTATCAGTTATTTACATTAAATAGAATTTTAATACTTTATAAAATGGTAAATGTTCAAGAATTGCATACTCGCAAGATTACATCCTTACAACGTTAACCCCCCTTTTTTTGCGTAACTAAAAACGAGACTTATTTTATTTCTAGACGAATTTCTTCTTAAAATGGTTTTTGAATTTAAGTAAAAAAAGATTTTATTTCATTTCATTTTCAATTCCTATTTTAATTACATTTATCTCATTATAAAATTCATCCAATTTAACAAGAATTTTATTAGAATTAATTTCATTTAACCTAAAAATATATTATATAAAAAAATTATCCCTTTTTCTAACATTGTATTTATTATAATACTATCAAAATATATTTTTAATTGAATTTCTATACATTTTTAATACATTTTAAATAAAATAATTCATTTACAAATGAAATAAAATTATTATTTTTAATAAATTTTTCAAATAATGAAATTTATTTGTAAATGAATTAAAATCATTTCATTGAAATCAATATTAAAAAAATTACATGTGAGATTAACCTTAATGGAAATTTGAAAGATCATATAAGATTCCAAATTAACCACATCATTTCTATATTAATACTGCAATTTAAATTTGCTGGAATTTTGTAAACACTTCCTCCGTAATCTTTCAAGTTTTGCGTGGTAAACGATTTTTAACTAATTCATCTTCCAAGTTCGGATTGAAAATCATTTATCAGATTTAGGATGCTTTAGAACTAAATCTGTTTTTATTAAACTAACGAATTGTTAATATTCAGACTGGGTTTTAAATAGCTATGATTTCCACCATCAGTATTTTATTTGAGGTTAACTTAAACTGTGTATCACTAAAATAAATAAATAAATTAAAAGAAAAGACCACCTTGATAGTGGCATTTTCCTATCGTCTGGTTGGTGAGCTAAGTGCCGCAGGCAAGCAGAATTGAGAAAATAAGATAGATGAATACAAAGTCTAGTGTTCAATGTGAGATATGAATGCGAAGTCTAGTGTTCGATATGAGGTTTGGCCTTATAGGACTGCAAACGAATCAAATTTAACTGAATATTATGTACTTAAATTTAAATATTGTAGAAAGAGAAACTATCAATTCTTTTTCTTACATCCAAATGCTTGAGTATATAGAGTATTTATAGGAATCAAAAGATATTTTTAGAGACATATTAGATACTTCTAATAAAAAACTTAATAAGGAAATTCATCCTAATAATTCTAACTACATGATTCATACTAATAACTAAATACATAAATGACAAAGTACATGCATGTACTTAACAATTTAAAACTCCTAAAAGACAATTAATTTTAAATTTTCATTTTCCAACACTCCCCCTTAATTTGAAATTATAACTACTCCAATAAATGAAAACATTTAGAAAATTATCAAAACTTAAAAAGTTACTACCTAGGCTTCAATTCCAAAGTTACAAGTTTGCTTTAACACCATGTCACCAAAGTTCATCATACCAATCATCTTCTTCAATTTCAGAAACAATTCCACCTTTAGAGGTGTTGTAAAAATATCAATTACTTGTTCACCAATAGGACAATATCCAATAGTAATTTCTTTCTTTGTAATCAATTCGCGAATCTTATGAAACTTAATGTTAATGCGCGTAGAGCAACCATGAAAAATAGAATTTTTTGACAATGCAATTGATGATTTGTTATCATAAAAAGTAGCTGTGGCTCCTTTTGCTTCTAGTATAAAAACTCTAACATCTTTCTTGGCCAAATTATTTAGATAGCACAATTAGTTGTTGTAATGTATTTTGTTTCTATAGTAGATAAAACACTACTTGTTGTTTCATTGATAACTAAGAAAAAATTGTTGACCAAGATAAAAAGTATAACTAGAAGTGTTTTTTCTTATCTCAACACTTTTTACCTAATCACTATTTATGCAACCAATCAAACTTGAATTATTGGTAGTTGAATAAAAAATTCCATCATTTAGTGTACTTCTCACATATCTTTGATTTCTCCTAGCTACTTGTAGATGAATTTCCTCTAATGCTTCCATAAATTTTCTTAATAACCCAACTGCATAAATAATATCAGGTCTTGTAACTGTCAAGTATCTTAAACTACCGATCAAATTCTTAAAACAAGTTAGATTTACCTTTTTGCTTTAGCATTCTCTCTTCAACTTTAATTTCTCTTCAATTGGAGTGGATATTGGTTTGGAATTCTCCATCTTGAATTTCTTCAAGATATTAGCTACATACTTGCTTTAGGAAATAAAAATCTTATCTTTCTTTTGAATAACTTCAATGCTAGGAAAATAGGACATCATTCCTATATTTATCATCTCAAATTAGCTAGTCATAGCCTCTCCAAATTCAGCTATCATCTTTGCATTATTTCCAGTGAACATTAAGTCATCCATATATAAGCAAACAATAAAAATATCATCAATTTTAGCAAATTTAACATATAATGCATGATCATTTATGTATCTTTGAATCCATGCTGAACAAAATAGGAATCAATGCAAATATACCAAGCTTTTACTACCTACTTTAGCCCATATAAAGCTTTCTTCAATTTGTACAACTAATTTTCTTTTCCTTTCTTCACATAACTTGCAAGTTATTCTACATACACCTCTTGTTCTAGCATACTATTTAAGAAAGCAGATTTTACATCCATTTGATCCAAATTCCATTTGTTTTGAATAGTTAAAGAAATAACTATTCAAATAGTATCAAGTTTAATAATAGGTGCAAATATTTCAAAATAGTCAATACCTAACTTTTGCTTATAACTTTTTGCAACCAATCATGCTTTGTAATGATTAATTTCTCCACTTGGCGTGTACTCTATCTTATACACCTATTTCACACCAATGCGTTTCGTTCTAATTGGTAGCTTTATTAACTCCCATGTACCATTTTTCTTAATGGCATGAATGTCCTTACTTATGGCTTTAATCCAATGGTTGTCATTAGTTGCATTTTTAATTATCAATAGATTATAATCTAAGAAGAGAGTATAATTGACAATTTCCTCATTAGATGGATTGCTAGCATTATCTAGCATATAATCTTGCAGTTTAATTACCAAATGATGTTGTGTTTGAGATCTTCTAACTAAATTCGATTGAGGATTAACCAATGCTTGTTGTTTACCTTTATCTTCAATATTATTATCTATTGGAATCACAACTTGTTTTTGCTACGCTCGTGGACTCTAATTCCAAATGCTTTTCTCATCAAATGTCATATTTTTGCTAATTGTTGCCTTCTTTGTTTCTAGATTGTATAACTTGTAGGCTTTTGAGTTTTCACTATACTTAATAAAAATGCAATTTTCTCCTTTATCATCAAACTTCTTCCTCAAGTAATCTAGGAATGAGCATAAGCAATTCAACCAAATACTCTAAAATATCTAATGGATGGTCTCTTACCACTTTAAGTTTCTTCAAATGTCTTGTCATAAATACTTTTAGCTAAACATCTATTTAAAATATGAATTGCATTTGCAGCTGCTTCTGCCTAAAATTCTTTTAGCAGCTATTTAAATCTTAACATGCATCTTATCATGTTCATAACTATTCTATCCTTCCTCTTAGTTATACCATTTTGCTGAGGAATGTACCTAATTGTCAATTGATGATGGATGCCATGCTTTTTAAAAAAATTAGCACATGCAAGATGCTTTTAACCTCGATCTGTTCTAAAAACTTTGATTCTTTGGTCATTTTCATTTTCAACAAGAGCTTTTAACTTCTTAAACGCATCATATGCTTTAGATTTTTGCTTTAGAAAATAAATCCATACTTTTTAGCTAAAATCATCAATGAAAGTAATGAAATATTTTCTACCTCAATTAAATGGAATCTCCATAATACATAAATCTAAATGGATAACTTCAATAGCATTTAGCCTTTCCATGATTTTCAATCGAGAATGCATCTTTGAGCTTCTTTCCCATAACATAAGTTTCACATACACGATCAAGAATATCAATGTGAGGCAAACTAAAAACTAACTCCTTTCTTAACAAATAATTTAGAACTACAAAATGAAAGTGTCAAAAGTGCGTATGTCACAACTGATTGTCATCGGCTATTTTTGAATTCAAACATGCAAGTTTCACATGTTAAATTCTTAAAAGAAAATAGCCAATTTTGAGTCTTTTTTATGTGAGCAACTAATTTCCCTTTTGAATTAAGAATGATACTCACATTACCATAATGTCGAATACTATATCCTTTCTTTTACAGTTGTCCAGTCCTCAGTAGATTTTTGTGCATATCAAGAACATAGAACATATTAGAAATATAGTTCAAATAACCATCCTTCAATTTGATTGTAATTATGCTTTTGCCTTTAGTGATAAGCTTTCCTTTATTACCAAATTCAACTTCTTCATGTAAATGAGAAAATAACTTTTTTTACCATACATATTACTATAGCTAGAGTTTAAATACCATATATCTTCATTTTCATGTCGTGAACTACTAGCAACAAACAAGCTCTTTGTCTTAAAGCATTCGCCTTCACTTTTAGCTACATTTGGGTGAGATTTAGTTGTTTCTGGCTATTTATATCTACAATCAGCTAATTTTTGCTAGTATTTACCACAATTGTAACATTGAAAATTTGGCCTCCATTAATGATTTCCTCTGTCTCTACTTTCATTACAATCTTGACCTTTACCTTAACTAGTTGCATGCATAGAATAAATGCCAAATCCACATCCTCTTCCTCTAAAACCTCCTCTGCCTTTGGAATTTCCTCTCCTGAAATTACCTCTTCCTTTATTGTTAAATCTGCAACCTTTGTTACTTCTTTTACGTTTTTTATTTGATTCTATTACACTTGTTGAATTAATTTGGCTTTTCAATGCTTCTTTAATTGGCTTCTCCATCTTTTGCAAAATTATATTTACATGAGTTTCTAGACTGCCTTGTAACTCTATTATTGTCATTTCATCAAGATTATGAGACAATTATTATTACCACAATATGGTCATATTTTATTGGCAAAGTTTGAAGAACTTTCTCCATTACATGAGTGCCTATAATTTCATCACCATACATTCTTGTTTAATTAACAAGATCTGTGACTTAAGAAAAATTTTGACTTCTAGGCTTTATCAACTCCTTTGTATGTGAAATTTAAAATATCCCAAGCCTCTTTTTCTATTTTAGCATTAGAAATCTTGCCAAATACAGAGTATTCTACTTCTTTATGAATTTAGGACAATGTCAACCTATCTTTTTTTTTTAATCATTTTTGTTAGCACCTTTTTCTACACGGGGATCAATAGAGCTCTATAGAGTATGAGCCTTTAGGTAAGTAGACATGATAATTTGTCAGTAATTGTAATCAACCCTCATATCTAGTTTGGGACCAAACTAAGTTATATTGATTGGTGCCATTACTCAAATGCACACACTCACAACTTTTAATTTTCTCATTGCAAATATGGTGGGAGTATAGTAGTATCGATACAAGTTTTAATACTAAATGTAGGAAAAGGAACTATCAATTCTTTTTCTTACAACCAAATACTTATGTACATAGAGTATTTATAGGTATCAAAAGATATTTCTAGAGATATATTAAATAACTTCTAATTAATAACATGATAAATAAATTCATCCTAATAATTCTAAATGCATGATTTATACCAATTACTAGGTACATAAATGATAAAGTACTTATATACATTTAATGACTTAGAACTCCTAAAAGACAATTAATTTGAAATTATCATTTTCCAACAAATTTATTAAAAATAAACAAGCTTGAATTGAAAATTAAATATCATTAAGCTTGAATAATTTGAATTGAAGTTCTAACCTAACTCAAAAACAGGCTTATTCAAATAGTATATTGTTATGTCTTAATTTTTTTTATCAAATTTTAAGTACTTGAATTCCAGTTTGAATTTATATGATCTTACTCAAATGGTTTATTATTTCACATGAATTTGAGCATATAAAATTCAATTGTTCATAAATAAACAAGAACATTATATTTTTTTTATCTCATTTTACTTATTAATATAAATTTTTCCATAACCATCAAATTTATTAAAAATATTAACACAATCATCACCTAATAACAATAATTTTATTTAGCAAACAATAACATATACTAAAAAATAATAATTACGTCTACCAGGATATCTCCGTTCTTCAAACAACATCACCAATTATTAGTATGATTAAAATATTTTATATATTATATTATTTATGTATAATATAAAAATAAAATTTTTTTGTTATTAACTTTGCGAATAATTTAAGGCAAATAGTGTGAAATTTTACCTTAATTCATATATTAATTGGGTTTAACTTATTTAAATTCATCTCATTTGAAATCGAACTCAAATTAAATATTTTTATAAATTAATTTCAAATTACTCTACTTGACTTCTTTACTTTTGCAAGTGTCGAAGAGCATTCAAGGTCCTATAGATGCGTGCTATTGCTGAAGTTTGGGTGTCACTTTTCGACAAGAACAGAGGTCCCTACGCACCATTCCTGTCGTATATGCAATTGCTTGCTTCAAACCCATGATTCTTACTCAACGTTGACGCTAGAAACCAAGAATCATTAGAATAATTGGGTTCACAAATTAGTTGGCAGGTTTTGTGAGAAAGATTAATTCATACGAGGGTATTGTGGGTGAGATTTCTTGCATAATGGAAGGGCACATGAAATGCATACCTTTCTTTCAACAGATGAAGCTACGTTAATGCTTGGGTGGCCTCAGGAAAATTTAGAAAATTTATCCTAAGTATTTTTTTATATCATAGAAAAAAAAATTAAATTTAATTCTCTCAAAAATAAAAAAAATATTTCATAAACATCTTTAATAAATTATACTGCAGCTCTACGATACTTTTATCTCAATTTCATTCAGAGTACAAAAAGTTTTTGTTTTATTGTCTTTTTATTTAAACGTCTGATTGATTTTTTTTTCTGTTAAATTAACTATTTAATTTTATAATTTATTTCAATTAATAATTCCTTCTTTATATTTTCCATAATTAGATTTTTTAAAATTAATTTTTATTTGTAATTAACTCTTAAGTCTCAAGCATATTAATTATCAGATTTTCGTTTACAATTTATCTTCTATGATTGACATTTGACGAATTATACAAAAATATCATAATCTATAAATGAATAATTATTCATTGAGAAGGAAATTGTGGGAATTAATTGACGGCATACTAAGGACTCGAATCCCATTTTAGTTAGGATTGGACTTCCTTCATTTTTATGTCACGATGTATCTGAACAAATCAACAAATATATACTATATTAGGTAAATGCAAATAACAAATGTCTAAATTATTTATGATGGTCATAATTATAAATGCAATTAAACTTTAAGGATCTAATTATCCAATTATAAGGTAAAATGTATAGAGTTTAAATTTGATTTATTAATAATATAGAATATTTTGCACTATCAATAAATAGAAGAAAGATACATCATTGAAAAAGTAAAAGAAATTAATAAATTTTGACAGCAATAGAAAAATTTTAATAATCTTTAAATAATATGAAAACATACAAGTGAATGATAGTACAATAATGATTTATACTAATAATAGATTAAATTTAAATCCAAAAGTGTAATAATGAAGTTACAAATTGAAACAAACTACAAAAATGCGAAAGCTTAATTCAACCTTGCTTTTACGTTGTGACATTTAAATATGATATTGTCATGTTAATTCTGAGTAAATTACTTTGAATGCCCCTTAAGGTATCACTAAATTACAAATGTCTCCCCTCTCGTGATTACGAAACAATACTGAAATTCCTCTTAATTACAAAGGACTGTGTTTGCTAAGATCCAAGGTAATTTTTTTTAATCATTTTAACAATTATACTCTAATTTTTTGTTTTCTATAAAAATCACCTCCTTCATTCTCTGGAGAAAAAATGGTCATCTAAGCCAGTTATTGACTTCGTAGTCATGTAACGATAATGGAGTAGTGTCAGTGTGTCACAACATCATTGTGATAATAATCAAAGAAATAATTTTCGTTTTGCGCTGTTAATGTAAAATTTTGCCATTCAAATCAGTGGCTCAGAAGCATGATTTTTTTGTCTTAATTATAATTTTGTTCACTTAATATACGGATTAATCACATAAAATCCCTTAAATATTATACAATATTCATTTTGATCCGTCCAATATTCAAATTGGTATCACATTTAAATATATTAATAACTTTCATCTAATGAAGAACTGATATAATCCCTATATTTTTCCATTGAGCTAAATCTAGAGGTGTACAATGATATAATTCGTATTGAAATAATCCCTATATTTTTTTCGTCTTTGAAAATTAAAATTCAATTCATTTGTAAATATATTCATGTTAAAAGTTACAATTTTTTATTATAGGTTTATTAATAAATAAATTAAATTTCACTTCTTTTATGGTTCCAAACCAAGGATTAACCTCGCCCCCCGGATTTATCTGTGGATATTTTGAGAGACTTCATTGTTATGGTCAACCTAACCGATTCATAACAAGCCACCCTGCCCTTCTTGCAAAACCGTTGAGGGGTTATGCTCATTTATAAGTTCCTCCTATTCTGGTTTGTGGCCGTTGCTTCAAGCTAAGGCAAGAAACTAAAACCTTTGAAAGAGATTTGTAATAGAAAATGCTATAGCTAGTGTAAATATTAGACAACCTTTTAGGTAGGCCATCACTAGAACCCCAAGAAAATCCCAAGCCTCTCTTATTTTACTACACCACTACACTTCCAATTGCATAGCACTTGGCAGCTAAACATTCAGCACATTGAGCTGAAAAATATCTCAAAAACTAAGTGCAGGAAAGAAAGTTCGCTAAGTTTAGAGCCCAATTTTCAGAGTTAGCAACATCAAACACATTCTACTGAGAGAATGAGACTTGTCATTTCAGCTCTTTCTCTTCTTGTTCTGTTCTCCTGTGCAGGTGAGATGAGAACTATGCTGTTTTCTGAGTTTGTTTGCCATGGTGGTTATTTAGATAATATGTGAATATTTTCTGGTTGTTGTAGCTGCATATGATCCTTTAGATCCAAATGGAAACATAACCATCAAATGGGATATCATGTCCTGGACTGCAGATGGCTATGTGGTATGTAAAACCAGCATTTACTGCTTCTTTTGTTAAGAGTAGTGCCACTTTTAGATTAGAATATGTTGACTCACAACCAATCTCATTTTGTAAAAAGGGTGGGCGCCACTCATAAATGCAGGCTTACTCCTTCTTATATAGTAAGGCTCATTGTGAATTAGTTCATTCATTGCAAAAATAATATTTTAAATGTTACAATTTTGTTTGAAGTCACATAGATGTTGGCTATATTTACAAAAAAAATTCAAAAAATATGAAGATTTATATCTTATTAATTAGTTTATGCAAAATAGTGCATGTTACTTATACATTTGTTCACCATAAACTTCATTATGTGAGAAGGTGGAGACTTCACACACAATTATAAGCCCACCTCTTTTTGTAAAGTAAAGCTCATTGTGAATTAGTTCATTGTGCAAATACTTTTTATTTCTTTCACAAATGTAGTGAATTTCTCCAAGAGTTTGTACAATTGCCATGGCCACGCCAAAAACAATTGAGACCAACATGGAAAGAGTACCAACGTAATTTCATACCATATAACCTTGCTTGAAAGTAATCTTGCAAAACATGAATGTTTACATCTTAATTCAAATTCTTCAGGCAGCTGTAACAATGAACAATTTCCAAATGTATCGGCACATCATGACTCCAGGATGGACCTTAGGATGGTCATGGGCAAAGAAAGAAGTTATATGGTCCATGGTAGGGGCACAAACCACTGAGCAAGGAGATTGCTCTAAGTTCAAAGGAAACGCACCTCATTGCTGCATGAGAAGTCCTATAGTTGTGGACTTGCTTCCTGGTGTTCCTTACAACCAGCAATTCACAAACTGTTGTAAAGGTGGAGTTGTGGCTGCTTGGGGCCAAGATCCTACAGCAGCTATCTCATCATTTCAGGTCAGTGTCGGCCTAGCAGGTACCTCGAACAAGACGGTTAAACTTCCCAAGAATTTCACTCTCTTGGGTCCGGGGCCGGGCTATACTTGCGGTCCGGCCACTGTGGTTCCTTCTACTGTTTTCCTTACTTCTGACAAGCGCCGCAAGACACAGGCATTAAGTAAGTTCTGTTAATTCTTAACATCAATCTTCGGTACATACCGATTTCTAGTTTACAAAATTGGTCACTTAAATATTCCTTCCCATATGCTATGCAGTGACATGGAATGTAACATGCACTTTCTCACAGTTCCTGGCCAGAAGAAAACCAAGCTGTTGTGTATCCTTATCATCGTTCTATAATGAAACCATCACTCCTTGTCCTTCATGTGCCTGTGATTGCCACAACAAAAAGAACTGTGTAAAGTAAGACTAAAGTTTTATAGTAGTGCCATTTGCACAAACTATTATTTATATTATCCTCACATTTGTACATATAATATAATCTGAGTCAAACTAACCTTATTTATTTAAAATAAGTAAGATCAGTTTGCACATACTATGACTCCCATTATCCTCATATTTTGTCAAGTGCACAAGCATGAGAAATTTATGTATGCAAATAGTCTTTTTCAAAAATAAGTAGAAGAAATAAGAGAATTTGCCAACATTGATAAGTGTATGGTATACAGGAGTGGTTCTAAAGTTCTCAGTATGCTGGGGGTTCACACACCAAGGAAAGAAAATGACCAACTGCTGGAATGTACTCATCATATGTGCCCAATCAGAGTACACTGGCATGTGAAATTTAACTATAAAGACTATTGGAGAGTCAAGATTGCCATTACTAACTTCAACTACAGGATGAATTACACCCTCTGGACTCTGGCTATTCAGCACCCAAACCTCAACAACGTCACCCAAGTTTTCAGCTTCGATTACAAGCCTCTTCCCTACGGGTCCATAAGTGAGTGAAATCCAGCAAATGTAATTTGTGTTCCGCAATTCATTAGTGTCTTCAAAACATGACATCACGTTTGTTATGCAGATGACACTGGTATGTTCTATGGCATGAAATACTATAATGATCTATTAATGGAAGCTGGTCCTGGTGGGAATGTTCAATCCGAGGTGCTTCTTCGGAAGGACAAGAATACTTTCACTTTCAAGCAGGGCTGGGCATTTCCGCGAAGAGTCTACTTTAATGGAGACGAATGCATGCTGCCGCCACCTGATAAATACCCAATTCTCCCTAATTCTGGCCGTGTGAACCAACTCTGCTTCCCAGCCTTTATCATCTCATTGATTTTCTTGATAGCTTTTTGGTGAAACTGTACATGGCGATCTGCAATTGTTTAGTGCAATATTTGAAGGATGCCTGGACACAAAGGGAGACGACAAGTGTAAAGACCCAAAATATCCCTTTCTTTGGAAGCACCGAGTGAAACTTGTGCACACGTACTCTTCGTTTTTTGGTGTGTGAGAAGTAGAAATTGAACCTCACCTTTTGTATTCAGAGAGCAGACGCTCCACTAACAGTGCGTATGTTTTTGTCATTTGTGAGCATTAAGGATGCCGAGTACAACTCCCGAGTTCCAACAATGATTTTATCCGAATCTTGATAAATGCCTGTACTGGAATGCCATAATGAATACTTAATTTCCTTTTTATGAAAAGTAGAAGCTTCACCTCAAGTGAGACGAGACAGCCATTAATCATACTGAGGAAAAAGGATGAGGGATAAGAAGCGAAGAAAGATTAGAAGAAGACCAAAACCAACCGTTTTGAAATATTATAATTGCAGTTACAATAACGATCCAAAAATACCAGATACTCTATTAAATTACAACGGACAGATATAACAATACAGCAGCAAAGTCAACCACAGAAGTTGACACTAACAAATTATTTGAAGTCTAAGCTAATCTGAAATTGCCACGGGATGTCATTATCCAGCTTGCCAAACTGACATCCTCATTTGATTCAAAATTGTTCTGACTGAAAATATTTTCATAACAGAGTTGAGGGCGCAGCAGATAGGAGCTTTAAGCATATGCGATGCCTGAAGTACCAACGGTAACAAGAAAGCCATCAATAAAGTAAGCAGGGGAACCTCCTTCCGAGAACTAGCATTAGGCAACCATGGATAAGCATCAGGCGGTGGCATCACACAATTGTCGCCATTGAAATAGATCCTTCGAGGAAAAGCCCAACCTTTTTCAAACGTAAAGATTGATTTCTCCTTTTGGAAAAGTAGCTCTGACTGTACATTACCCAAAGGACCAGCTTGTGTAAGCAAATCATTGTAGAACTTAACCCCATAAAGGATTGCTGTATCATCTGTTGGAAACCAAACTTGAGTTAATGATTTCCCCAATCCATGCTTACAGAAATAAGATAATTTACAATTCAAAAGGAGCTTTGGCAAAAATGTAGTTGAATTCAATTATTAGCACTACCAGCAGGACCTACCTAAAACATATCAGGACAAGAGAGGACGTCACTTACTTATTGTTCCATAAGAAGTTAATGACTTGTAGTTGAAACTGAATATTCGAGTCAGATTGTCAAAGTTTGGATGTTGAACAACCAAATTCCACTCTGAATAATTCATCCTATAATTGAAATTAGTGATAGTGATTTTCACACGCCAATACTCTTTGTAGTTAAGTTTAACATGCCAGTGGATTCGGATTGGACACATATGACTAGTACATTGAACCAAAGGTGCATAGTTATTCTTTCCATTGCCAGAAACAGCAGACCGCAAATATGGTGAATCTGCCCTGTAATTAAACAGGAAAAGATATACATGAGTATGTGATCTCCAACAATTACGAAAGCAATCACAACAAAATGGTTGACAATGCTTACTCTACACAGCTTCCTGACTGAGATGAGTTGCTCCGGCAGCCACATGAACATGTTGGGCAGGGTACAATAGTATCATTATAGAAAGATGAGAGAGAGACACAGCATGTGGGAGTCTTCTGAGCTAGAAATTGTGAATATGTGCATGTCACATTCCATGTCACTGCAAGGAAATCAAGTTCATGTTAAACATGGCCAAAGACCTTGAGAGAAAATTGCAGCATAATGTTATTGTTAATTGGTACTTGTAACCATGTCAATTCCAAAACTTTCATCACCATATTTATTCATACGAGACTACAACTTAGATGACTTTTGATTGAGAAAAATGATTATTTCTACTTGCGATACCACCATTAACAACTTCTCTTTAAAATGCACAAATGGCATAATATAGATCAAATTTGGCTCACCATTTTAAAATGGATAGACTAGTGTGACTCAGACTCAAATTGTGCCAAGAATGCTGTTGTCAGAGTTGATAATAGTGGTAGTGCAACTAGAATTTTAAAGGAGGAAATGGGGGACCAAATTTGAATTATTATGTTCACATATTAAAGACAAACTTCAAATCCCATTAACTTACTAAGTGCTTGGGTCACTCTCCTTTTGTCAGGCTGTACGAACTGACTGGGTTTAACAATTTTTGCTGGTCCACAAGTATAACCCGGTCCTGGTGCTTTCAAGGTGAAGTTTTTAGGCACTCTGACTGTTTTATTGGTGGTTCCAGCTCCACCAACACTCACCTGAAAGGCTGCAACTGCATTTGTTGGATCCTGCACCCAGGAGCTAAGTACTCCACCTTTGCAGCAATTAGCAATTTGCTGATTGTAAGGCGTTCCAGGGAGTAAATCTACAACTGTTGGGTCCTTTTTACAACAATGTGGGATATTCCCCTTGAACTTTGAACAATCCCCTTGTTCTGTAGTCTGGCCTCCCACCATGCTCCATATTATCTCTTTCTTAGCCCAAGTCCATCCTACCGTCCACCCTGGTGCTGTTATATGGCGATATTGTTGGAAGTTGAGCATTGTAACAACAGCCTGTCAATTCAAAGGCTCCTTAAATATCTACATAACTAGTCAGACATGAATAGTAAAACAATTGTGAAAATTTTGTAGCTAAAAAGTTAAATCTACTGTTGGAAAATAAATCCTCATCAATGATCCTGGCAATTGGGAATCATGATCATCATATCAAGAAAAGAAAAAGATTAAATATTTTAAATTGTTTGAAAATAAGAACATACTACAGTCATCTATCTTCTGTAGAAAAAATGGATTGTGAGAGAATGGCATTTCAAAAGCATAATCCTGTATCACAGGTGTAAGTTAGAGCTTAGAGTATGGCAAGGAGAGAAAGATAGAATGTATTTCTCCCAAAGCCAATGCCCTAAGCTACAAGAAGACATCTATAGAAAACTTAAATCTTCAATCATTACTTAATTAAATTATATGACTAAACATCTTGTGAAACATTCTTTCAACATTTTCGGCCGCTGTTATTCATCCAAATACAAACTGATATACTGTAGCTCAAATGAAACTAACATGAACATGCAGGTCAAAATGAAGGTTCCCAGCAAATAGTGAACAGATGCAAAAGATAAGATCTGATAAAAAAAGAAGAAGAAGAAACAAATGACTTACTGCAACAAGAGAATGTACTTACAACATAACCATCTGGAGTCCAAGTCATAATGTCCCATTTGATTGTGATATTTCCATTTGGATCAAGCGGATCATAAGCTTCTGAAAAACAAGCAGCTGGTAAGAAATTCAAAAAAATTGAGAAAAAAAATGATAAAATGCAAGCTGCGAAGATGATAAACTCTAAACATTAGTATAACACACCACAGCAAAAATTAGGAGAAAGACACAATTTTTCACTTGCATAAGTACTGAAGAGAGTGCACACACAGACAAAGAGAAACAAAAAAAGAAAGGCTGTTTTACCAGAGTGTCTTACTTCAACTTCTGCATTTTCAATTTTCACAGAAACCCGAATACAGCTTCTATAGTTTTCAAAATAACGAGAGAGAACTGGATTTTATGTAAAAATTATTAAATTTCGAGCCATTAATGATCACTATCACTGAAACATTTCAGAATCTCCTATTTCATTGTCTTATTTACAGTTAGACTAAAAAAGAGGAGTTAAACACAATTACAACATAATTATCAGCCTCAATACGAAGATATTTCAAAATCTAACAATGCATGCAAGAAATTTTCCCATCAACCCAGAAAAAATAAAATAAAAAAAACTGAAATATCATAACTTTGATATAAACTCAAAAATAAAACATGCACAAACCTGTTGAAATGAAACAAAAAGGAGAGAGCAGAAACAAAAGCAGAAAGGCCAAACTTGCTTTAGAGAATGATGAAACTACGGACGAAAAACAGAAACTCATTCTGTTTGGTACAGTAAGGAAGAAAAGATTAATGTTTTTAGTAGTAAGAAAAAGAGTGGAAAGAAGAAAAGAAGCAGTGAGAAGGTAAGAAAGATACTCGGGGAGAAGAGAGAAGAAAACAGAGTGGAACACGGCAAGAGCTGAGTGTGCTCGTTGGAGTTGGCTTGCCAGCGTATGAAATTTTGCATGTTATGTCACCAGAGCTTCCGTCTGGAAGTGGGTGGGGTCACTAAGCTTCCAGAAATTTCAGCTCAATTTTTTTCTTTTTCCCTTTCTTTTGGTTTTGAGATTTTCAAGCAAAGTTTCTCAAGCCTTTGCTTGTCGCCTCGGGACAGATAGCGTCTGTTTATTTTTTATTTTTAAAAATAATTTTTTGTTTTTTAAGTTTTGAAAATAAAAGAATTTATTTGTTAATTTATTTTTAAAATTATTTTCAAAATGTATAACTTAAAAATAAATAAATTTTCTTTCTAAATATCAATTTTATAATTAAATAAAATATTTTTTATTTACGATATCAACTACTTTCTAATTTTAATTTTTCTTTAATTTAAAAATAATTCTAAAAAAATAAAAATATATCCAACCACACTTATAATTTTCTATTTTTTTAGATAAACTAGGGAAGAAAAGAGGCAAAAAAAATGATACTTTGTACGGAGAAATTATAGTATATAAACATAGTGATGTATTAATAAATAATTACAATTTACTATATATTAAATTTATTTTTTTTTGAATTAAATTTAATATATTATATAATAGTATGTTAATAATTAAATTTAATAATATAATAATACATATCATAATCCTTTTCATATTTTAATGTGACTTTCATCCATAATTTTTAAAATCGGATCGGTCATTAAATCGAAGAAGTCAGTGATTTACTAGTTTACTGGTTCAACCAATTATTTACTAGTTGAACTGGTTTTAAATTAAAAATATAAATCATATATATTATATATAATTTACTTTAATATTACAAATATTTATAATAATAAATTATGCTAAAATTAACAAAAATATAATATAAGTTAATGATATAAACACATAAGTAATAAAATATAATAGATATGCCAATAATTTTGACTAAAAATATTTTTATAAAAAATATAAAATCAATTGATATGAAATTGTAATAGTATTATATTTAAATTATTATAAAATTATAAATTTTTTATTTTTTACAAAAATATATAAAATTTATGAAAAACTAGTTCATTGGCCGATTTTAACCAGTTTTGACCGGTTCACACCGATTTTGA
Source organism: Sindora glabra (assembly GCA_020226215.1). Taxonomy (NCBI): domain Eukaryota; kingdom Viridiplantae; phylum Streptophyta; class Magnoliopsida; order Fabales; family Fabaceae; genus Sindora; species Sindora glabra. The sequence goes on from CM035228.1 coordinate 79,874,919, forward strand.
CCGGTTCATACCAGTTCATGTGCATTTTTAGTTCAATAGGGGTAATCAAACTGGCTCATCAATCTGACTAGCCAATCCAATCCGATTTTAAAAATTATGCTTTTATCTCTCCTATTACTCTATTTCTTATGAAAATTAGTTTTGAAGATGAAATTTTTATTTAATGAAAGTTAATTTTTTATTTGAACAAATAAAACAAGACTACTTTTGTTTTTACTTTCTTCTCAACTAAGTAAGAGAAGAGATTTTTTTTTATTTTCTTCCCTTTTTTAATAAAAATAAACAATTATTGTGCAAATTTTCATTTAATTTTAATTATTATAAAAGTATTAATTAATTATATTATTTAAAATAATTATAATAACAATAATTATTATAATTATTAACAATAATTAATAAAAGAATTAAAATACTTATTGTATCAAAAGCCTATAAATACTTAATTTGCTTAAGTTTTGTCACAACTTTTTTTTGTCACTTGATTGTCTTGAATTCATTCATTTAAAGGCAAGCCTTTCTATCATAATTTTTAAAATTGGATCGATCAATAAATTGGGTAAATTACTATTCACTGGTTCACTAGTTCAACCACTGATTTAGATTTACTGGTTAAATCGATTTTAAATTAAAAATATAAATTATATATATGTACATAACTACATATATTTATATATATTAAAAATATTAATTATATGTGTACATACATACATATATATATATATATATATATATATATATATATATATATATATATATGTATGTATGTATGTATGTATACATTAGCATTATATATTTATAATAATAAGTTATGATAAAACTTAAAAAAATAATATAATATTAGTTAATAATATAAGCAAATAAATAATAAAATACAAGTGATATATCAATAATTTATACTAAAATATTAAAAGAAATAATATAAACTTAATTGATCTAAAATTGTGAAATATTACATTTCAATTATTATAAAATTTTAAAATTTATAATTTTTACAAAAAATTAAAAAAAAATGATTTACTAGTTCGATTCACCAATTCTAACTAGTTTACATTGGTTTTGACTAATTCACATGCATTTCTGGTCCAATACGCTTAATTAGACCAGCTCCCTAGCCTATCCACCAATTCAACTAGCCAATCCGGTCCAATTTTTAAAATAGTGCTTTCTCTGCTTCGTGAAAATTTGTATTTACTTGTACTTTTTGAAAATGTTTTATACTTTATAAATTTCTTTATAAAAGATTGTAACTTATATATAAAAAAATTTCAAAAGCCTTAAATGATAGACTATAATTTTTTGTATACTTGTGACACATAACCTTTATATATTTATAATTTATAAAAAATATAAAGTTTATATAAAAATTACAACATATATGACTTTTATACTAAATTTTCATAAAAATTTACAAAACCTTTTCAATACCTAGCAAAACATTATCTTTCAAAACATGAATTTAAGTAGACAAATAAAGTGAACCTTTTGAAAATTATAACTTTATTTTGAGTTAGGATAAATTTTCTCTTGACTTTAAGAATTTAACAACACATACTTTTTCAAACTAACAAAATCTTGTAAAATAATAATGATAGAGAAATAGAAAAAAAGAATATGTGTATAATTCTTTTACTACATTAAGTATGTACATAAATGTATATTTACAACACTTCCCTTGTATATCTATTTTATAAAGAGTATATTTTGTTAAAACCTTTGCTAAGAAAAATTCAATGGAAAAAATTCTAATGAAGAAAAAAGAGTACATTATTCCCTATAATCAATAAATTGTTTTATTAAAAATCTTATTAAGAAAGCTCAGTGATAAAATATTATAACAAGGAAAAGAGAGTGCAACATGAATGTAACTACCTCTGTTAAGAATATCATTGATAATCTTTTGTGTTAGTGCCTTTGCCAACAATTGAATTAAAAATCACTTAAAGAAACTTGTTACAATTAACTATTACAATCCTTCACATATTTTTTATTTCTTTTTTAAAATTCACAGTACTTATATGTAGGATTTAATGAGAAAATTGATTCTTCACATGTTTTATATATGTTGGAGAAACTACAACTATAATTTATCTTAACAAGAAGCATAATTTAGATGCATCATCATATATCAATAAATAGTAATATGAAATTATACTTTATATAAATCAAATATCTTACACTTGCATAATTAAATAGTTATAACTAAAAATTTTATACAAATAAAATATTCTTATATTAATTATTTTAAGAGGATACTAAATTGTATGTTTAATTTTATTCTAATAATTTCTTGTTGGAAAATAACTATATTTTACTAATAGATTTACTAAAAAGCTATATTTGAACATGTGTTATTAGTGAAATGCATTAGTGCATTAATTGCATTAAAATATAATACTTCATGATTAAGAAATTTATTCTTTAGAGTTCGAAGTATATTCTCATTAATACCAAGGGATTGAATAATCATTGGAATACTCAATGGATATAATTTATTAATGTAAAAATATTTTAGAATTTTCCTATTTTGATTGACGAATAAATATTCCATCATTTAAATGCTTGATCTACAATTCAATTTTTAGATTTTTATTTTCAAACTCCTTTTTTTTTTTTAGATATTTTGCTTCCTTTGAAAGTTATTTGTAAGTTTCAATAATATTCAAATTATTAATATATGTAGTAATTCACATTCAGAGAATAATACAAAGGATTTTATATACTTTTTTTTAACAAATATTCACTAAGATAGTTGTAATATATTTGTCCATGATTGCTTTAATTCATAAAAAATCTTTATAATTTAATTGAATATGTTTCTCAAGAATTCAAATTTCTTGTTGCAACTAACTAACATTCTTAAGGGATTATGATATCATTGTTAGTTGCCATGCATGAAATAGAATATAATTACATTAAATTTATCAAGTGCATATCAAGTTTTAATATATTGCTATAAAATTATATCCACCATATGTAAATATATATTCCACCACATGTAAATATATATTTTCATAAGTAATGACAATTTTTTATAAAAGCTCTTGTACTACAAGTCATGTTTTCTCTTTACAACTTCAATTTTTCTTTTTTTTTGGGCATAATTATACACTTGCACTTTATTAACTTCATATCTTCAAGGTGTTTCACAAACTTTAACACCATCTAGGTATTTTTTTTACTTTATGAATAAATTTAAAATTTGTATTTCTATCTAAATTATGTCTTTTCCTTTAATCAATAATCATATATTATCATTATATTAACTCAAAATCCTCACTAATAACTATTTTTCTTAATTTTAAGCATTAAATCATGCATAATAATAAATGTTATTTATAACTATTTCCATTTTGGTTCTATCTTTCTCATTGGAGATACAATCAATTAAGATTTATTTATTTTTATAAATTTTAGGTGCCTGAACTTCTTTCTGAAATTTATCATTATGCTTCAAATCTCTTCAAAAGTATTTAATTCTTTATTAAAGTCATTTATTTTCTCTTTCTTTATTTTGAGAATATGTGTATTTGAAACTAACATATTTTTACCTTCTTTATTTTAAGATATCTTTAATTTGATAAATTTAAGATACCTAAACTTCTTTCAAAAATCTATTATTATGTCTTAAGTTTTTTCAAGAGCATTTAATTCCCCAATAAAACCCCTTGTTTTCTCTTTTTTTATTTCGAGAATATGTATATCTAAAACCAATAAATTTATTATACTTCAAGCATGTTCTAAATTTAATTATTATTGATAAACAAATTGACTTACATGTTCATAAGTAGGATAATTTATAACTAATTTATAATATTTATTATTTTCTTTTAGTCAATAATATATTTAGCAATTTTTTATACTTTGTAAATCATTCATTTTATGAATTTGAAGTTCATATGGCCTTGTGTGAAAATCAAAATAATTGTATATCATATTATTTTCATAGCTACATATTTCCTCCCTTTTATGTTAAGGATATAATCTTATACTTGAAATTATATTCTTGGTCATCTTTTAAGATCAAAGATCATCATTATTCATTGTAATAGAGTAATAGAAAATATATAGTATATTCAAAATTCACTATATGTAACCAAAACTAATTATGAAGAGAAACTACAATTTCTTGACTTGGTGTGTATATACATTACAACATGTAAAGTTTCATATCCCTTAAGATGATAAAGAAAATCTTATTTTCTTAAATAATGATACTACTAATAATTAGGAGTATTAAAATTATTCTAGCTAAATCATTTTAATATATGAATAGACTTCAATATGTTTCATATGATAATTAGTAAAGGCTTAATATATAAATTACTAGCATTATCAAAACATATGATCTTAATTACATAATTAACAAATTATGCTCAAAAATAAATTATTTCAACAAATAACCTCGTAAATACTAGGTTGAAGGTAGATAACAACTAACATGTGACTATCTTATTAAAATATTAACTAAAATAATAAATTATCCAGATAGTCCACATTATGAATAAATAAGTCTACATGTTAGCTTGAACTCATTTCAAAAATGTTGAAAATTTAACCCTAAATTGGGTTGGGGATAGTTTTATAATTAATTTGCCTTAAGAATAAATAACACATAAAAATTCATTAAATTGAAAAATCTTCTAATTTTTTAATAAATGATCTTAAATTTTTAATGACTTTTCATATTATTATTGATCTAGGATGACTTATCCAATAATGCCAAATAGTGTAAGAAATTTAGGTAAGTGAACTTCTGATTCACATTTCTTCTAATTAGCTTTATATATGTATAATGTTGTATTAAAATAAAATAAATAATTTTTTTGGATATATTTATATGGATTAGAATTAATTAATTATTGAAATATTTACTTAAGTAATTAGTATTATATTTTTACATTTAGCATGGAACAAATTGAGCCGTAGTTCAATGTGTATGATTCGTAATAGGTTAAATCATGCATCAGCTCATATGGGTAACCACCCTAACTTACTGTCCTTTAGTGGTAAGTGGTTTTCTATCACAAGTCTAACCTTAAATAAAGATATCTGAGTTGTTATTCAGTGATGTACAATAAGGATTCCTACTCCTAAAATTTTTTCTTCCCCTTTTCTCTCTATCTGAATAACCTAAGGAACGAAATAGGTTGCAACTTTACTCATCACTATTATCTAGACTGTTCATGGCTTCAACAAATCATGCACTAGGTACGCTCATAAATTATTGAGAATAATTTTATTATTTTCTATTTTTATTAATCATACTATCATCACCATTATCTAGACTAATCATGACTTTATCAAATTATGCATTAAGTACGCTCATAACTCATTAAGAATAATTTTATTATTTTGTATTTTTATTAATCATACTATCAACAGATTGTATCAAAGCATATTGATAGTATGAATCATCTAATTATGAGTAATTTTTAATTAATCTTAGCAAAATTCATAAAAATTCCTAATTTTCCTTTTGATACATGGAACCCTAACTTAATTAATTTAGATGTTCATTTAATTTTTGTTAATAATTATTTTATATATATATATACATTTGGTTTACTATTTTATGTATATATATACATATACTTATAACATTCTGTTTAGAATTTATATAAAGGATCTTGACATTTACTAATTTTGGCTTTCTTTTCGTTAATATATGATTTTCTACTCGTGTGATATATAAAACAAAGGTTGTATTTTTTAAAATTTTATATAAAATAATTTCTTAGGTTTTTGAATTTGGCATTTTATATATAAATGATCTGACATTCACTTTATGAGTATTCTACACAATATTTTTAGGCTTAGTGAAGAGTCATTCTCTTTGGTTTTGAGCATAGCCATTTTTTATAAATTTAGAATCCTTGATTATGTAAATTTTACATATATGGATACCAAAAACTATTTAAATTCACATTAATGATGAATTAGAATCATAATGAGGGTGTTTTACATAAAAATATTATCCTTTTAGGATGTCTAGGAGCATATTACATTAATTATAGATGCATCCTATCAGTGTGACATTGTTAATGTAATTTTAGAGTTTAGACTCTTTTGAATAAGCATGTAGCATTTTAATGTTTCAATATTTCTTGGTTATATTGATTACATTCTTATATAGACTTATGTATAAGTTAAATCATATGGTACATGAAAATTTAGTTAATGCCACCTTGTTATACAATTGCTTGACTAATTTTATTTTATGTGGGAAATCTTGTATTATAATTATGTTGTGCACGTATAATTAAAATTTTTCAATCTTATGGCATTAATCTTGGCCTTTTACTAACTATTTATGGTAAAAGACTCTTAATAAAATGAATTATGATGAAGGGAAAGAGTCTTTGAACATGTACCTAACAATTTCTAAGGAAGATTTGGCTCTTAGAAAATCAAAGTCAGTTAATCTCTTACTTGAGTCTAGTAATGTAGATAAGACCTATCATAAACAATGGTATAAGTCAAACCAAACCTATTTAGCAATGATAAAATTCACTATTAAGAAAGAAATTATAGAAAATATCCCAGATAAGGACACCATTATAGAATATATGAAAATTATTAGAGAGAAATTCAATCCTACCTCACTAACTCTAGAGTTTTTTTAGTCTAATAATCTTGAAACATCTTTTGAATTTTGGTGGTTGGATTCTAATGCAATTGTTGATGCTACAAATTCTTTGAAGATGATAAAAAAATTAGTGGATCCTAAGTGAGAGAGAAAATACTATCTTGGGAGTAGTAAAAAGTAAGGTTGGAGTTTAAGATATAGGATTAATTTTCATATGTTATTTTCTGGATATATTTTAGATCTGAATAATGTCATTTACATACCTTTTGTAAGAAGGAATTTGATTTCTAATTTTGTTTTGAATAATTTTGGTTATTCTTTTTGGCAAGCGAGTAGAAGGATTGAGATTTATTGTGATTCTATTGTTGTTGGTACTATCACTTTATAAAATGGTTTATATCATTTAAATTTGAATAATTATCCTATTGTATCTTTTGATGTACATATCAATATTGTCGTTAAGCATAAATGTACTACAATGAGCGAGAATTCTTCCATTTTATAGCATTGATGATTGCGCCATATATCTAGAGAGAGATTAGAAAGATTGGTAAAGTAAGATATGTTGTCAAATTTAGATTTCTTAGATTTCGAAACATTTTTGAGTGGGGAGTTATAAAACAAAGGTGAGACCATATAATTTTCAATTAAAGAAATTAGACTCTAGAACAATCAGTAAATTCTTCATTGGGTACTATACTAGATTATGAGGTTGTAAATTTTATTGTCCCACTTATAGTTCTAAGATCATTGAGTCTAATTGAGCATTCTATTTTTTAGGATGACTTGGATAATGGGAGTTCGGTACCTAGGTCTATCAATCTGCATGATAAGAGCACCATTTTGCTTATACCTATTCTAACACATTCACCCACTAGAGGAGATAATACCAAATAATTGTATCATTTATTTGTAGGATTTTGAATCAAAAAATTTGATAGGAGTAATTTTGTCATCTTAGTGCTTTATGTTGATGATATTTTTCTGGCTAACAATTCAATCATTTTTTTAGATGAGTCAAAATACATGTTATCATGCCATCTTGATATGAAAGATTTTAGCGAAACATCTTTTGCTCTTAGAATTCAAATCCATTATGACAGAACTTATAGCATTTTAGGTTTATCCTAAGCTAATTAGAATGAACGAGTGTTTAAAAGATTTAAAATTGATACTTATGGGTCTAATCTAATGCATACTCAGAAAGGCGATATATTGTCTCAATCATAATGCCCTCAAGTTGATATTGAAAGGATTGAAATGGATAAGATTCTTTATATATGCATAAATCTGCATCCATTTAAATATAACTTTTTCTATTAGTGTGCTTGGAAGATACTTGAGTGACCATAGGATGAATAATTGGAAAACAACTGAGAAGGTAATAAGTTATCTTTAAGATACCAAGAATCACATGTTGACTTGTAAATAATCTAATTCACTTGAGGATGTTAGTTACTCAAATTATGATTATGCCTCATATATATAGATGATCGTAAGTTAACATCTAGATACATCTTTATGATGTTTAGAAGAGATATCTCATAGAAAACTATTAAATAGAAACTTACAACTGCTTCAACTATGAAAGTAAAGTTTATTGCATGTTATGAGGCCACTTGTTAGGCTATATGGTTAAGGAAGTTGATATCTGGCATGCAATTTGTTGATTCTATATCAAGACCTCTACTAATTTTTATTACAATAATTTTTTATTGTGTGCTTCTCTCAAAACTACAGGAATTCTAGTCGTACTAAATATTTTGATGTTAAATTCCTATTCGTTAGAGGGAAGATTGCTGAATCTTAGACTTGTATTGAACATATCCTTAGTGGAGGCATGTTAGTAGATCCATTGACTAAAAGTTTACCTGTATGAGTATTTAAAAGTTAAATAACTCATATGAGTCTCATTAAATCTTTTAATGAAGCCTTAGTTTAGTAAGTATCTAAGATATGCTTATTTTATTTTGTTGATGTCTAAGACCAGTAATTGCTTAAATTGGATATTGAAACATTAGTGATATGTTTTATACATACATACACACACACACACACACACACACACACACACATATATATATCATTTGTTTTCCTATTGGATTCAATAATTTTGAGTTGTTTCTCTTATGAGCAGTGGTAAAAAGAATGACCTTATATATATTCAGTTCCTTTGGGATTATGAGACATTATATTTAAATATCACTTGTCTCTCTATTAGATTCAATGATTCGTATGGTCTCATTTTACTTTTGTAATCATTGCTCAGTTTAGATATTGAAACATTGGTGATATATTTTACACATATATATATAAATTATTTGTTTCCTTATCGGATTCAATAATTTTGAGTTATTTCTCTTCTAAGTTGTAGTTGAAAGACTAACTTTATTATGTTCCTTTTAGATTATTAGACATTATATTACTTGTCTCTTTATCGGATTCAGTGATTTTATATGGTCTCATTCTCTGAATTAAGTTTATAGTTAAATGTATAACTAATTGCTTAATTATTTATGTTTCAATTATTCCATATAATTAATACTATCTAAGTGGGAGATTGTTATATTAAAGTAAAATAAATAATTTATTTAGATATATTTATATATATTTGCATTAATTAATTATTGAAATATTTATTTAAGTCATTAGTTTTGTGTTTTAACATTTAGTATGGAATAGATTAGGTCCTGATTTAATGTATATGATCCGTGATAGGTCGGATCATGCATAAATCCATATAAGTAGATGTCCTAATTTACAACTCTTTAGTAGTTAGTGGTTTCTTATCATAAATCTGACCTTAAATAGACAGATCATAGTTGTTATTCAGTGATGCACAATAAAGATTCTCACTCCTGAATTTTTTTTTCTTTTCTCTCTATTTGGATAATTTAAGAGGCAAAATAGGTTACAATTTTACTCATCACCATTATCTAAATTGATCATGACTTCATCAAATTATGCACTAGGTACACTCATAAGTTATTGAGAATAATTTTATTATTTTATATTTTTATTAATCATACTATCAACATATAATACATAAAAAAAATGATAGTGGATAGATTCCAATAAAGCTTATGAGAGATTTCTATAGATAAAAAGATCATGGATGGATTCTAGTGAAACTTGTGACAATTGATTAAAACAGAGCTACTTGATAAGAAAATAGTTGTTACATTTGCAATGATGATAGACTTTTATAGTTAGTTCTTATTATTAGTCCCATTTGGCAATAGGTAGAGCATGAAAATTAATGAAGATGATAAAATTTATATCAAAGTGGACCCCTATGGTCGAGTGTTATTCCCTCAATGCCTAAACTTAGTACCATAATATGACAATTTATTTCTTTAAATTAAATGTAAAGTGTCTATATTAACTTATGTTTATATATTAAATGAATTGTTAGAGTAAAAGGTGATTTTCATCTCTTTTGTACACACACACATACATAATATATTAAATTTATTGTGACTAAGATCAATAATATTAATTAATACTTGTAAGTTATGTAAGGTTTAACTTGTGTTCATATATGTACATAAACATGGTTTAATTATGACTATGCTACTATAAGCTTAATTTAATTTGAATATTAGATTGGTTAATTACGTCATGAAAGGATACTTAAATACAAAGTCTTGCAAGTTAATAAGTTTATTATTTATGTAATGTATGATAATAGAGATAAGATGTGTGACCATATAAAAAGGCATTGAATGATTGTGACAAGGGCAATGTGATTTGTAAAAACTAGATTTGGTAAGAGATTGTGTGGGATAAGACAAAATTAGAAGACACATAGATGTCATAAAGAGATGTATTTTCTTTCCTTATTTTGTTAAAATGTGCATGATATGATGAAATTGTCGCATAATGAATGTATATGTTAAGTAATGGCATTAATGAGTGCGAATGATTATAAATGTTTATATTGATACTAATGGAAATTGAATTGTGACATGCATGGTTTAAATGTTTAGGTTTACAAAAGGGTAAATCCAGTTAGTCAGTTATAGTTATTATTATGATAGTCTCTGCTAGAAAGTTTACCTTTCTGCATGTTTTCCTTATAAATTCTTAGATTGATTGATTCTTAACTATGACCGTAGAGTTGAGTTATTAGAAATTTAATTAGTATGGCTTTAGCAGCATATATTATTTGATGTAGTTAAGTGTTTGGGGTCTTGTCATGTTTCGATCATATATAAAAGAGTAAAATCCACTTCTATTGATACTAGTTAAGCTAACTTTGAATTAAAGCTTGAAGGATCATAAGTAAGCTTAAATCCTTTAGTAATTGAATTATATTTTGCTAAACAAAATTACTATCTTCTCCTTTTAGTGCTTGAAAACTTTCCTTAAATCCCCATATGTGCTATATTATAATAATAAAGAGTGTGAAATAAGTTAATGAAAATTAGGTGGTTAGTTCCACACTAATCATGATTAGGGATAGGTTATGAAAAAATTAGTGTTAAAGCATGGTTTAGGTTTCTAGTTAAATGGGGCCTTTAGGTTATATAAACTTGTGTAGTTGACATAATCATGAACACAAAGGACATAATTGATTTCTTGCATAGTTCTATATGCAGGTGATCAAAGATGCAAAAATCTAGTTTAAGTAGATGATTTAGGGTATAATGAGACTTGGGTAATGTCATGCTAGTTAAATGGTGACTTAGTATGCGATTTACTCATCTGTACATTTCTTGTATGATAGTATATCCCATTTCTTCTATGACTAAAAGGATTAACTTAACAAAGCATGCATGCCCACTTATACGAGTGGGATATGATGCATGATATGATACATTCACATGGGAATGTTATATTATTTAATTAGTTTAAATAATTAATGAGATTAAATCTTAAATGGATATTTTTATGGTGGTATGCTATTTTAATTTTTAATGAGTAAATTATTTCCAAATTTATCTTGAAGATAATTATTCCTAAAATGGAGTAATTTAAATTTATTACCTCCCATTATCCTAAATCGAAGCAATCTAAATTGTTTGTCTCCAAACTTTTGCCTCTTAAGTAGGACAAACCAAAATATGAAAATATCATGAAATTCTTGTGCTTTAAAAGAATAACTACAAAAAAATCTTTTGTTTTGCTCTCTTATAAAGATTATACTCTCTGTAGAATCATTTTAGAACCTTGAAACTTGAAATGTGCATATTTCATGTAGATGACTCTAGTAGCCCTTTTGTAACCATTAGAAGCATTTGTTTGTGATTGCAAAATTGATACAGATATGGAGGTCAGGAATAAAGTGGAGTCCAAATGCAAGAGGATTGTGATTTAAGTCAATGCAATAGAGTTTTCATTGTAGGCATTGTAAAATTACATAAGATAATATTCAAATAACCAATATTTTGCAAATATACCAACACACACCAATAGCCAACTTAACAAAAAATGAATTATATTATAATAATTGATTGTTTGCACTGTTACATTAATAAACTTAGGTGTGGAGAAGTTTGACCATGTATATAAATTCTTAATAGATTATTATGTAATGCTAATTTGCCCATTAACATTTTTTACATGTTTAGTATAATAATTAAAAGTCACAATTAATAATTTTATGTTAAATAATTGATTATTAATTTTTTAAAGACGTTTGATTGCATTTTTAGAGTTTGGAATAATTAATTATAAATAATAATTTTAATTAAAAATAAATTACTTATTATCCAATTGTGATTATGGAAAGAGTAATTCCAAATTTATACTCATACTAATATCATTTTTATCTTAAATTTATGAAATACTTTTAAAATTCTATAATTTAATTATCTACAATTTCTTTTAAGTTAATGAATATCAAAATAAAGATAAATCTTATTTTAGTTAGAAAAAATTAAACTTTCTTATTTATGAAAAGTAATTTAAATAAATTAGAATAAATATATTAAATAAGAATATACATAAATTATATTATATATATTTTCTATAAATAATACAAAAGGATTAAAAATTAGTTATTTTGATATAATCATATATATTTTTTTATCCTTTTTAGTAATTTAAATTAAAAATTGATTATTTTCATACATTACTTAAATAAAAATTAACTGATTAACATAAGAATATAATATATATATATATATATATATATATATATATATATATATATATATATATATATATATATATATATAAGAGATAGAGAGAGAGAGAGAGAGAGAAAGGGAGAAGAAATACTTGTAAATGTAATGGAATTAAATTGTTATTTTTTGACAAAAAAATAATTTTATATTATTTAATTTCTTCTCACCTATAAAACTTCAAGACTAATTTCTTTACAAAATAAAACAGTGCAAAACTAACACAGAAGTAAGCAAATATATCAACACTTCTAATCAATTCCACCTCAACTTTAGCTTTTGTTTAAGGTGCTTCACTATAAAGCAAAAGTTTTGGTGTGAATATTACTGAAGTAATAAAATAACAGTTAATTCAATTAGAATATAAATAACATGGAGGCATTTATAGTAATAGAAATAAGTCAAAGCGAATTAATAGCTCTCGATTTTATAAAAAGCAAATTGGTTTTAAGGAATAGGCCTTTCATTATACCAAGCCTTTATGGCTTAATGAAAGGCAAATTAAGTGCTTTTAAGTTATACCTTATAGATAATGTAATTAGTAGTCACATTTACATTTTCATTTGTGTCTCCATTGAATTATACAAGATTTGAAAAGAAAATGAAATTAGAATGATAAAATAAAGTGTGCTAACAAAATAGGCTGAATTAATCTTTTTTTTAATAGGGTTGAATTAATCTATTACTTGACATAGAATGGGATTTACCTATATACATGACTTTGATTTAATCCTACCTTGCTACAATTGGCTTCTTATAGATTGGCTAACAAATGACTTTAAATATTTCCATTCATTAAATATCTTATGGCTTCATTCATGAAAAATATTTTACTTTATTATTAAAAAAAATAATAACACTCTTTCTTGTAAATATACAATATAGAATATTGAAATACCTAGCTAAACATAATAAATCCTAATAGCAAAATTCTTTAACCTATATGGATTGATCTAATAACTTGTAACTAAATTTGAAAGTCCTTATAACCTTCCGTTTAATTGAAATTTTTTCTGTCTCCCACTTTTTCTTTCTCCCTTTTATTTTTTTAAATGGAACATGCTTTGTAAAAGTAAGAAGGATAATATAATGGCACATAAATTCTTTCATGCCACCTAATGGAAATCATAAATTCAAGAACTAAATTTTTATGATATATAAGCTCAAGTATAAATGGGGATCTAAATGGATGTGGAAAGGAAATCATTTCCCTTAACCTAATTGATAAAGTAGATAATAGGAGAAAAAAGTAAGAAACACAATTGAAATTATAGAAAAAGAAAAGTACAATAATTGCAAAATGAGATAAAGGACAAAAAAACACTTAAAAGCTATCAATGCTATCCTACAATTCCATATATTTTCTTGTAGCACCAATAAAGATTTTTGCATCATGGATAGTTGAACATGGTAAAATCAATGTAACAACAACTTCATATAACCTAATTAAACTTGTTATGTAATAATATTATGTAGCATCCAAGTAAGCAAAGGTTGTAATAGAAACTAGATTTGTCAAGTCATTAGTAAGGTCATAGATAGTTTAAATTAAGGCAATAAAACCTTTTTTGGTGGTTGTAATATCCTCTTATAGGCATGCAAATTGAGCTTAAGCCCACGAACAATGTAGGCAGCTTGCAGTTACATGGTGGGTTAGGCTCCTTATTTTATAATACCATAGGAGTGTGTATACCTTAATATTATATATAAAAAACATATGAACATTAGCATTTATAAGTTTGATTACACAATCTTAATTAAGATAAGATTGTTGTGAGAGATGAATAGTAAAATTAATCAATTAAATATAGATAAATGGAATGAAATGCTTTTCTAATTAAGAACATGATGCTCTATATGTTATATCATGAATGGAATTAGATCTTAAATTTACTTATGTGCCATTACCATTTTACTTGAATTTTTAAAGAATCTCACTGAGTTTTATTTCCAATATGTCAAAATAAATCTATTTATTTCTATAATGTTAACCTTATGATTTAATATTTTATTTATGAGTGACTAAGTGTTTTTGTCTATTAGTGAATAGAAACTCAAACATTTGGATAACTAGTTGCATAGGTTAGTACATTAATTATTTCTAGATGCCTTCATTTTTTAATTTATTTCTCTATTTGAAGGTACATATAGCCTTTAAAAATGGGAAGCAACCTTATATGATTAAATGGAAACCTAGAGTAAAATAGATATCTAGTTAGAAGGGGACAGGGGTAAAGCTTGAATTCCAAAATAGCATATATACAAAAGTTGTTTTTTTTCTTTTAATAAGATTGTAGGAAATTAAAAACAATTAGTATTATTATAAAATAGTGAGGAAGGTAGACTTTCAGCCTCAGTAGTTAAGATGGATGACTGTGAGGTAGGGTAAAATGTTCAATTGTTCTATTTGTAAGTTGTTAGTATAGTAAAATTACTTATTGCTATCTCTCTTTGCTCAACCATAATTAATATGATCCCTTGTCATATAATTTTTTCCTTTAAGACTTTCTTTTAGTTTAGTAACCTTAGAATTTGAGGATGGATTAGTTTAGAGGAGAAGACTTATAATATCTATGTTAGTACTTAATTTTATTTATTTATTAATTTATTCACTTAATTTTATTTTACTTAAATTCCTTATTTTTTTTTAAATTTTGGAATATCTATTTTTAACAATCATACTAGTTAAAATTTTCTTGGCTAAAGCAATTTTGAATGAATAAATTAATTATTTGTATACTCTATTGTTTAATCATATTTATTATATTTTATAATGAATATAATTAAAAAATATAGTATTTTCTAAGAGCAATTAAAATTTTGCTTACTTAGCCAAGGTTTCATTTCAAGATCTTTTTAAATAACTTCTAAAGTATTTTCTCCATAAAATAATAAACAACAAATAATTATGAGGAGATTGATTTACAAAAATATAGTCTTGGATGGCTAAGATTGGCTTACTTTATAACTACCCTACACTTTACAACATTAAATCTTCCATTTGGTCCTCTTTAAAATTAGTCAAATAAATAGGTGGTAGAGATTTGTTATCAAGAAGAGTTTAAGATGTGCAAGAAACACCTAAACATAACCCACACCTTGCTTAACACCATTAGCCTTCATTTCTTTTTCTCTCTCTCATATTTTAGTTTTGCCCTATTACTGTATCCAAAACTTCTTCTTCCTTCCTCCATTGAAATATGTTACCTTCCTCTATTGTTGCACCATTATTAGGCATCAATACACCATTTTTGGCTAGCTGTCATCATTAATAGCATGGATATGCTACAAGATGTCGATCAAAAGGAGCTGTGGCAAAGCATACTAGCTTACATATAGGAAATTATATTTTGGGAAATGTCTATTATTATTCAATATATTGTAATAATAAATGATATCATTAGTATGTTATTTGTATATCTTTTGTGGAGAATTATTAGATATTTAAATGAATATACCTTCTTATGGTTGTGTAGCAAAGACTAGGCATCGTTAATATTAAGAATGACCTGTCATAAATATATTTATTTATATTTGTTAATTTACGAATCAAATGATCTAATAGCCATGTGTGCAAAGGATAGGTTTATTGACAATTTTATTGTTATATTCATAATGAAAATTTAATGATTAATGATTTGTGAATGGTATATGCTGTGGAAATGTCAATAGGCATGCTTTATTATGATTCATGATGTCGATAGGATGAAACTATTTATTATGATATGATGAAATTCCAAGTGAGATGTAAATGTATTCTAACATGTGAATGAGAGAAAGATGAAATAATGAATGTGATGATATGAATATGTGATGATGAAATAAAATCTTGAAAATTGAATTATGAACATTAGGATCGAGAAATTGTTTGTGAATGAATAAGAATGATTGAAAGACACATGGTGGCTTAATTGTATTATTATTCATTGATTCTTGATATTTTACTTTATGATGTGCCTTTATTCTAAATGTGAAATAGTATGTTCTTATTATAATGGTATGATATAGACATTTATACATGCACTAGTGTAAAAAGTTTTTTAGTTTTAATAGATATATTAGTTTATTTTATCTTATAGATTCAATATTATTGTAAGTAGAAATATGTAGTAGCTATTAGCTACCTATAAACTAAAGGAGCAAGGTATGATACTTGGAGATATGTTTATTTATTGCTTCATCTAAATCTATACCAATTTGTTCTCAAAATAATTATAAATCTAAATAATGAGTAGATATACGCTTACTAAGTTTCAAAACTTAGTTTATTCTTACATTTCAAGTTGAATTGCTTCTATAGAAGTTTAAAGCCTAATTTTCAAGAGAATTTGGCAAATGAAATTTCAATAGTTGTGATTATACAAAATAGTTGGGTAGTGTTAAGTTTCAAATAATTGTGTGTATGTTATTTTAAGTATTTGTTAAATGAATCATAGGCTTACATCTTCGAGTAAATAACCCTACCAGGCATTTATAAACAGAGGAAACTTTATCTATTTTTCTTCTTATATTTCTCTCATTATAATCCTTATTGGATTAAGGATATTCCTATTAAGTAAGAATCTACATGGTTAATTCATGAGGCTAATAGAATCGGATAATGGGTTTTATACTAGTCATGATCAAAGTAGGGTCATAATAGAATTACATGCTAAGATAGATAAATAGATTATATGTAATCAATCATTAATTAGTATTACTAAATGTCAAATAGATTATATAATCAATTATTTACATTATTATGCAAAATACTTTTTCTATAAAAGACATCATGATCATGACTTTTTCTAAATTTATGTTTTGTTCTCAATATGCACTATTGTCTAGATTTTCAAAATATGATATCACCTTTAATTTACCTAAAATTCATTAGATTCTTAATTAAAATTATGTTAAAAAATAGACAATGCTTTGATAATTGTAGATCGTAGATATTATAACATTTTTATTAAAAATAATAACTTTGTGTTCATTTTTTTGCCTTTAACAAGTAGATAAGAAAATTACAACCTTTTAAAAAAAAAAACTAAATGCGTACATGCAAAAACTTAAGAATGGAAATAGGTCACTAGGCCTACAAGTTCCTGAAAGCTTAATCTATTTATGGCCTATCTTAGCCTATTTGCAAGATAAAATATGTTTAGGCCATAATTTTGGCTCGTTTTGCATTGGGGTACCATTTTTTAGACTTCTTTTTAAAGAAGTGTTAGCATTAATATTTATTTCAAAGAGGTATCGATTTTATGAATTATTAGTATTATATTTAAAAAATACCCTTTTTTAATTATCCTTTTTGTGCGAGAGTTTCTATTGTTTCCCATCCAAATTTAATGTTTTATGCATATATTTTGGTATTATTGCCAAGGATCCTCTTGAATTTATCTTTTCCTATATTATTTCCTTACTAGTAATATATGACATAATTATTCAAGCATTTTAGTTATAGATTACATCTATTATTGCCTTACTTGCATTTTATAGTAGTTACAATTTTCTATATATATTGCTCCTTTTGCATTCTTTGATTTCTGATTGTTTCTCCATCTTAATTCATCATATTTTATCATAATTAATATCATCTAACATTTAAACAAATATTTTTAGCTAAAAAAACTAGTTTTTCAAGCATTTTTCAACTTACCCTTTAAGAACTGTATTGGGTCTCATTAGTTAGGATTGAGTTGAAATTTTTATAGAAGTTAGTTTTGATTTTTCTCATAAAAAAATCATAAGCTTTGTTTGTGAGGTGGGGTTTTTTAGGCCAAATTTCACTATTTTAACCACTTTTAATTCTTTTAAAAAAATTTATTACATTTTTTTGTTCTACATAGTTATAGAAAACTTTCTATTATAGTCCTATAATTTTTAAAAATGTCTAGATAGATTTATTAGATGTGTTTAGGTTAATTTTTCATATTACGTTTGTATTTTAGTGTTTCCATGTCTCTATATTGCTCCTATAAGGACATTTTTTCATTGATGTTACTATCTTGCACAAAACAGTAACATGATATTGGTTATTTTATTGCCATTCTATATAGAGATAAAGAAAAATGCCTTGATTTGATTCATCATAAATTAGGCTAAAAAATTACCAAACTATCAATGGAGCAATGAAGTTAAAATTAAAGTTCATTATGATATATAATCCACAAACAACATATTGGATTACATGTTTCTATTTGGTATCAAAAGAGTAACATTATATTTTATTTGGTATCGAAATAGTAATATTATGGATAAATTAAGTCTTATTAATAATTAAATTGTTAAAGAATATATATTACTGTTTGATTGCTAGACAATAATATTGACTAAAAACCTAAAATAAATTGATAAATAATGTCTTATCAACAATGAAACTATCAAAAAATATTATATTATTGTTTGACCTCCAAATAATAATATCGATTAAAAATTTAAAATAAATTAATAAATTAAGTTTAATTAACAATTAAACTACTAAAGAATACCAATTTGGTTTCGAGACAGTAATATCGATAAAAAATTTAAAATAAATAGATAAATTAAGTCTCATTAATAACTAAACTGCCAAAGAATATTATGTTATTATTTGATTTCTAGACAATAATATCAACTAAAAATTTAAAATAAATAGATAAATCAAGTCTCATTAACAATTAAATTGCTAAAGAAAAATATATCACTATTTAGTTTCCAAATAATAACATGTTATTGTTTAATCTCCAAAAAGTAACATCAAGCAAAAATCTAAAATAAATAAATAAATAAATTAAATTTTATTAATAACTAAATAGCCAAGAACACCGTATTATTATTTGATTTTTAAATAATAATATTAACTAAAAATTTAAAATAAATAGATAAATTAAGTCTTATTAATAATCAAATTGTCAAAAAAATCATCATATTACTATTTAATCTCCAAACAATAACATCAACTAAAAACTTAAAATAAATGAATAAATTAAGTCTCATTAACAATCAAATTATGAAAGAAAATCACGTTATTGTTTAGTCTCTAGATTGTAATATATTACTGTTGAAAGATTAATAGTAACATCAATAAAAAAATTAAAATAATCAGACAAATCAATTCTCATTAACAAGAAAATTATAAAAAAATATAATTAAATGAATAAAAATAAATGAACATATTGTTTCAGTGTTTTCTTTTGTTAGTACTATAAATGTATCATTTTAATCTTCTAGACTTTGTAGTAATTTACTGTTTATGGGTGGACTCAAATGAAAGAAAGTACTATTAGGGTACCTTATTGCAATGAATTATAATAAACAATGATGGCATAAAATTTTTCCTTTTATAAAATAGAACAAGTTATATTATTTAAAACCTAACCTATTAGCTTACCAAGCTAACCTATATTTTCATATATTAAATTATATAATATATATAATATTTATAAAAATATTTTATATTTATTTTAAAAAATATGTGAAATATTTTAACACATCCTCATTCTCTTAATTTTAGCTTGTATTATAATTATTTAAATGTCTAATTTAAAATTGTTATTGTAATATTTATAGTTATTTTAGAATTGAATTGAGTTTGAATTAAGTACATTTTTAAATTAGTCAAGGCAAGTTAAAATTAACATATTATCATTAATTTGAGCTTGAACATCTTTCTTTCTTTTTTGGTTAAGTTATACTTGAAAATATCAAAACATAATTTGACCTAACTTAATTATGCTTTTAACAAAATTTTTAAAGAATATTTACTAATTATTAATAGGCTTATATAAGTTAACAAGTTAGATTAGGCACTGAAAAAAATTATGTATAAGTCAAACTAGGTCAAATTTTAAGCCTACCATAATTTGATAGGTTAGGTTAGGCCATTTTTTTTTTAATAGAGGCATGATCTATTTTAGACAAAGTCTAATTTAATCTAACTTAATTCCAACCTTAATAAGAACTAAGGATTGAATTTTGGATATAAAGAAAGGCAATTTTTTTTTCAAAAATCATCAAATGCCACATAAATTAAAGATTTTTAATAGAAAATTACAATTTTTTTATCAACAAAGGTTGCCTTAGAAGATTACCAAAAAAAAAGTCACAAAAATTAATTTTTTTAAAAAATTAATATTTTTATAAAAATATAAAAATTTTCTTGAAAAGTATATATTGATACAAATTTGTTTAAGTATATATTAAAATATTGTCTAAATAAATTTAAAAAAATTTCTTCCTTTTGATGTGTTTACATATTATCTAAGGAAAATTATACTTTATTTACTTGTGATTTTAGCT
This sequence comes from Sindora glabra, assembly GCA_020226215.1. NCBI lineage: Eukaryota > Viridiplantae > Streptophyta > Magnoliopsida > Fabales > Fabaceae > Sindora > Sindora glabra. The sequence goes on from CM035228.1 coordinate 79,895,895, forward strand.
TTTTTCACTTAATTTACTTGTGATTTTAAATATTGTAATTCATCTACTTATGTTTTCAATTACTAACAGTTTATTCATTTAAACTATTTTCAATACAAAATTTAGAAAAAATACTTACATTCATTGCATGTAACTTACTTTCCCAAATATTAGTTCAATATAATATTCACTTAGAACTAAATTACCTTAAAAAAACTATATCTATTAGAGATTTTTCTTTTACAAGTTTAGTTAATGGTTGCTAAATAAAAGGTGCTAAATTGTGTTTTTTCTTTAAGAGTAACTTAACTTTAGTAGGTGTTAAACTAAATCAAAATTTTAAAGAATAAAAATCACAACCAATGCTTTTGGGTTTCCTATTAAATTTGAAGCAAAAAATAATTTAAGTGAATAAGGTGCTAACAATTGAAAATATAGATAAGAAAATTACAAAATTTAAAATAACAAATGGGTTAAGTAAAAAAGGATGATTCCACAAGTTAGTAAAGCATAATTTTTTCTATTATCTATAGTTTATACTTGCACCTTTAGTAATGGTATGGTGTTGCTTTTAGATCTTTTTCAAGGTTTTGTTTGACCAAACACCTGATAAGATAATTGATGATTAATAAATTAGTTAATAGTTGATAGTTGAAAGTTTATAATTAATAAGTCAGTTAAATGTATTAAAAGTGTCTAGTACTTTTTTTGTTTCTCATAATTAACTGGTTTTATAAATATTAAAAAAATAGTTTTATTTATTTATTCTTAGCAAAATTTTTGAAACTATCCTTTAGTCTTTTATTATACATAAAATTTAAGACAATTGAAAAATAGAAAAAAAATATGATGAAATAAATATATTGAAATATTTCAAAAAGGATCATGAAATATTTATTAATAAAATAAGAGGATAAAATTGGAAAAAATGCTTTTAATATTTTATTAAAATTTTAAAGTGATAAATAAAAAGGAATATTTTTTTTTAAAATGTGATATATAATAAGGAATGAAGGAAGAAAGGTCTAGTTAAAAAATATAAAATGATATAAAAAAACATGTTAATATAAATAAACATATAAATTAAATTAATTCATATTTATTTTGAGATCATATTATATTAATGCAATCAAAATATTTAAAATAAGAATGAGAATATAATTACCTAAAATTTAATTTATAAATTTTTTGAAATTATGTATTTATTTAATTATTATTTTTAATAATTTAAAATTTAACTAATTATATTTTATAATATCATATATTTATTTACTTATATTGAATTAATGATAATATATCAAATATTTATTTACATAATTATGATATGTGTTATTATTTAATTAAAAGAAAAAGAATAAATTTAAAAAGTATTAAAAAGTTACTAATTTGCAAGTTATACATTACACTGTGAAATATATCAAATAACAACTTATTTTATCAAATAAGTTAGTACGCTAAATATATTTAAAGATTAACTCGTAAGTTATTCACTTAATTAATAAAATATAAATTAATTTATTTATTATGCCAATTATATATTAAATATTTGTATCTTAAATTTAAACCTATGGTCTTCACTGCTATTAACGACTTCATCAGTCTCGTTATCACAAAAAATATTATCTATAATTTTAAAAAATTTTAAATTTATTGGTTATATTATTTACTTTTAATTATGAAAATAAATAAGTCAGAAAGAAAACAAAAATTATTCCAAATCAAATCAGGTAAAAACATTAATCTCTCAAATGGCAGTAAAAAATTACCTCAAAAAGGAGGTGTTGCTAACAATTATCCTGTCTAAACCCGTCAAAAATTTTTGGGTTAGCAGCTGGTCAACTGAGAAGTCTTCTGCTCGGTGAGCTTGTTCTGGCCCCCATTTTCCTGGTTTATGTATTGTAGTTACCTTGATTCCTTCGTCTCAATTGTCTACTCTGCTCTGATGTTTCAAGAGTATAAACAATAAAAAAATCAACCACACTTGATAAGGTTTCTTCGCTTAGCTACACAACCATCAAGTTCGATCGCACAATTGCTAATCCCTCAGTTTATTCTGACAGGTACTTTCTCTTTTCCTATATCAAGTTTCAGAGTAAATTTCTGATCTTTACCTGGATAAGAATTGGCTTTCTGTTTTATCTCTTCTGGGTCTAAATCGAATTTGATTTTAGTTGTCAAATTCATGCACTATATGTGATTTGATGCTTATTTAGTCGAGCAATTTTTGTTTCTCTTTGTGGAAAACAGTGCAGTGATTTGTGTTCGAAGGTTTAGGAAATGAGAATTGTAAATTAATAATTATTTAATCAAGGAATTTTTTGTTGGGGGGGGGGGTTCAGGTCAAAGCTGGTAAACGTCTGATATAGGGTACTGATTTGATATTGAAAGTATGGGATTGTATTTATCAATATATATAAAAACGGTGCATCTACTTGACAGATTTGCTGTTGGACTGCAAGGATGATGTTAATTCATGGAAATAACATGATTTGTATGAAAAATGAAAAATAAGTAATGGAGGTTCTGCTAAGTTAGTTTATAATTGAATTTCTTCCCGTTGTTCGACATGGTTTTGAAGAATAAAGATGGTTTTGTTAGTTCTGAAGTTAAGCTGCAGCTAAGATTTATTTTCTCTCATTTACTTTTCCACTTAAAATCCTTTTCAATTTTGGCCTACTTTTATAAAAATCATTTTAAACGAGGATGACCCTCCATTTCCTTCCCTTTGCCCTCATTTTTCATCCTCTCAAACAAACCGCTAGTGTTTTTTTAATGAATCTAGTCATGTGTCTCCTTGTTCTATTGTTATTATAATGTTTCAAACTTATTCTAATGCTAGCTAGTATATTGCACAGATTTTCCAAGGCTAATTCTGCTCTTTTTAAGATTGTATCTAATTCTAGCATGGTAGTCAACAAATCGTTTAGTCTATGAAGTTTCAAGAAGTATATTATCACCATTTTTTCACTGAAAGCATGTTGGAGATTTAATTGATCTATATATTGAATAGATCCTGCATGATGCTTGTGAGTTCCATTTTATTTATACTAGATGGAACTAGGGGAGGGCATACTATAAATTATTTAAGTACTGTCTCCAATCTAAAGGCAAGACTTAGCTTACTTTAAATTCTTTGCAGGTTAACTCTTCCTACGGTGCTTGAAGGAGACCAAAGTTATAATGGTTGAGTCAGTTGTGTCATTTGCAGTTGAAAGGCTTGGTGACTTGCTAATTGAAGAGGCCAGGTTGTTGAATGGGGTGGACCAGCAAGTCAACCAGATGCAAACTGAATTGAAGCGGATGCGATGTTTCCTAAAAGATGCTGACCAAAGACAAGATGAAGATGATAGTATTCGTAATTGGATAATAGAGATACGAAATATAGCGTATGATGCTGAGGATGTGATTGAAAATTATGCCCTCAAGGTTGTATATGACAGTAGGTTTGGAAATCATAATCCCATCCACAGAGGTAGACATCTTCATAAAGTTGGTTCTAAGATATCGGCTATCAATTCTCGAATATCTGACCTTACCAGAAGCTTACAAACTTATGGTTTGAATGCAATAAGAGATAGAGATGACTCTACCTTTGCCCTTGAGAGGCAACGTGATTTGAGATGGTCTTATTCTCACATTGTTGAAGAGTTCATTGTTGGAATGGACGAAGACATAATCCAATTAGTCACATGGCTGTTGAGCCAAGATAAACATTGTCGAGTTGTATATATATGTGGGATGGGTGGTCTAGGAAAGACAACTCTTGCCAAGAAAGTTTATCATCATAGCTCTATTAGGCGTCACTTTGAGGGTTTTGCTTGGGCTTACATATCTCAACAGTGCAAGAAAAGAGATGTTTGGGAAGGAATTTTACTCAAACTTATCTCTCCATCTAAAGAGGAGAGGGATGAGATTATGAAAATGAGAGATGAGGAGTTGGCAAAGAAGTTGTATAAAGTTCAGAAAGAAAAGCAGTGTTTGATCATTCTTGATGACATTTGGAGCAAGGAGGCATGGGACATTCTAAGTCCTGCATTCCCATCTGAAGACACATGCAGTAAAATAGTTTTTACATCTCGAAATAAAGACATTGCATCACATGTGGATTGCAAAGGCTTGCTTCATGAACCAAGATGTTTAAATGAAGAAGAAAGCTGGATTTTGTTTCAGAAGAAGGCTTTTCCAGGAAAAGATGATCCAGGTATGAGCATATGTCATTAATAGGCGGCATATTTGAGTCTATTTTTCACTATTGCAAACTTTACACTTTGAATCTCGTGGTCAACATAATTCCTTAATACTTTCATCATCCATCTTATCTATTTTTTAATCATTATAGAAAAGCCAAAAAGTCATCATTGTTGTTGCTAGTGGTGGTGGTGTTGACTGGTAAACAATCTTAAGTGTTTGTAAAATAGGAAACCATTTTGATATGTGAAGTATTCTTCTCAAATGTGTGAACTATTATTCCTTCATCATGAAAAGAATCTTGTACATGATAATGTAAAGTTTAGTTGACTATCGACATTAAAAAGAGCAGAGTTTGTGTTTCGCTTGGTTTTCATCTCTTGGGGGGGCAGAGGAGGTGCAAACTTTGCTAAGTCTTATCATGATAGATAAAAAAATTAAAAAAAAGAAATCTTTTTATTGAAAATTTTCATTATGATGATTTGGATTCTTTGTAACACTATAGTTATATAGATTGAGTCAGTTACCTAATTGTAGGATGAAGAGCTTGAAACTAACCAATGATTGATTTGAAAATTTAACACGCTGCTTCTTACGAATTGAAGTTTGAGAATATAGAACAGTTTTAAGGTTCCTTTATTTCCCCTAAATGTTTGTAGATTAATGCTTTTGTAAAATATGAGCCAAAAAAATAATTTATTTGAGACCAATTTTGTTGTGCATCTATTAATTGTTTTGATATAGCTTTAATAACTTGTGGCATAGAGAAATAGAAAGAGAAAGAGGAGGGGAGATCTAGAGGATGAAGCTTTCAAGTTTACTCTCAATTTATGGATAAGCAAACAACGAGAATAGAATCATTTTTTCATTATATGATATATCCAATAACATTTGACATGTTCTGATAAGTGATGATTTTTCTTTCATATTGTACCCGAGCACATTCGGTCCTTTTATTTTACAAAGTTATGATTATTATTGCTTAATCCATGTCATTTCGGTTTAGGACTTCACCCTATGATTCAGTCTATCATCCTTGTATTATTACGTGCATCCACATTTTTAGAGAAGAACCACTGTAGGCATATTTTATTTTACTTCCGTTATGTAAATTGTGACTATTAGAATCATTTGACAATTACAGAATTCACAATAAGCAATGATATGGAGCAATTGGGGAAAAACATGGTTGGAAAGTGTGCTGGTTTGCCATTGGCCATCATTGTGCTTGGAGGACTTTTGGCTACAAAAGATACATTGAGTGAGTGGGACAAGGTGCATAAGTATATAAGCTCATACCTTATAAGAGGAGATGTACATGAAAAGCAGTCAAGATTAACTGAGGTGTTGGCTTTAAGTTACCATGAATTACCTTATCAGCTAAAACCTTGCTTTCTTTATCTGAGCCAATTCCCAGAGGACTCTGAGATTCAAACAAACAAATTAATTCAGCTATGGGTGGCAGAAGGGGTAGTTTCCTCTCAATATGAGATTCAGCGGAATGAGACAATGGAGGATGTTGCAGAACTCTATTTAGGTAGCTTAATCAGCAGGTGCATGGTTCAAGTTGGTCAGATGGGGTCAACTGGAAGGATTAAAACATGTCGTCTCCATGATTTGATGCGTGACTTGTGTTTGTCAAAAGCAAAACATGAAGGTTTTCTTCACATTATTAATGGCTCACAACAAAATGGGGAACAAAATGGGGTGATGGATATGTCTTTTTCATCCAATCTACCTGATGTAAATTTTTCTAGTGGAGTTCGCAGGCTTGCTGCCTTCTTGGATGAACATGTTGCTCAGTTGGTTCCATACACTCAGCCTATTAATCAACATCTTAGATCTCTTTTATACTTCCCTGGAAAGAAATGTAGATTGGAGAATTGGCAACTTATAAAAAGTGTCTTTGAGAATTTCAAATTGCTTAGAGTGTTAAATCTTGAAGGAGTCAAGGGATTCAAGGGAGATTCCTTGCCTAAAGAAGTGGGGAATATGCTATGGTTGAAGTTTCTGAGTTTGAAGAAAACTCGCATACAGATACTGCCATCAACTCTTGGCAATTTGGAGAATCTGCAGACCCTCAATTTGCAAACTATCAACAAAGTGAGCTGGGATTCAACAGTACAAATCCCAAATGTATTAGGGAAGTTGAAGCGGTTGAGACATTTATATCTTCCGAATTGGTGTGGGAATATAACTGACAAGCTACAATTAGAAAATCTGATCAACTTGCAGACGTTGGTAAATTTCCCTGCCAACAAATGTGATGTGAAGGAGCTATTGAAATTGAGCAATCTCAGAAAATTGATTCTAAATGACCCCAGGTATTTTCGAAAGCTTGGCGAAATTTTTGGTCCCCCAAATAACAGATTGGTCTACCTTCAATCCTTGGCTTTAAAGACTGATATGCTTTCTTTCCCTGAGAAGTTAGTAGATCTTGAAAAACTGTTGCTAGGCTGTCCTTCACTCCATAAACTGCATGTTGAAGGACGGGTAGAAAGGCTTCCGGATGTTGATATATTCCCTCTGCAGCTTGCCAAGTTAACTTTGTGGGGTTCTAGACTTGTGGAAGACCCTATGGCAACATTAGAGAAGCTTCCTAACTTGAAGTTCCTAAATGGGTGGGAAATGTTTAGTGGAAGGAAGATGGTATGCTCAAGAAATGGTTTTCCTCAACTGAAATTTCTAGCTCTGCGTGGCTTGTCTAATTTAGAGGAGTGGTCAATAGAGAACCAATCCATGCCTAATCTTTCTCGATTAAGCTTATCCGATTGCAACAAGATGACGACAGTTCCTGATGGGTTGAAATATGTTGCAAATCTTCGGGAGCTAGAGGTTAGATGGATGCCTACATCTTTCAAGACTAGGATCAGAGTTGAAGGAGAAGATTACTACAAAGTCCAGCATGTGCCATCTATCGTATTTCTTAACTAGCATACAAAATTTGAGGAGAGAATATGTGAGGTACGAGTGAATGTCTCAATGTCAACTTTTCTTTGAAGTAATTTTATTCTATATTGTTGCTTTGACTATACTATTGTAGCGTGTTTGGGATACATTTAAAAGTTCCCTTGAACTCCTTTGTAAAATTAGTTGTGTTTAACTTCCCAAACACATGCTACATCAGCTCTATGCTTTTTCCGTTCTTCATTTGCTTATATATGTGTATCTGCTATTATCATTCATCACTTCCAACCCAAAGAGTAATATAGGCTGCAGTTTCCAGCTGCGCCTCCTGAGAAAACACTACTACAACAACAACAAAACCTTATTCCACTAAGTGGGGTTGGCTGAGAAAACACTACTAATCTTCTTTTTTAATTAAAGAAAAAAGGGAAGCTATTTGTAATAATTTGGTATATATAATGAATTTCCACACTCAATTTTCACAGGTTTTCATACTCCTCTTGGGTCGAGCCATTGTAGCTGCTGTACTGCATATGGTATTCCGTCTGTGATGAATTCAGTTCAATTTTTTACTTATCTAGGCTGTATGATGGAATTGTCTGTTTATTGCAAATATTGATTTCTTTCTTGCATTATTTGTTGAATCACTGGAGATTTCTGTTTGATTTGAGGTGAATTACGGATCAATATTATTATATTTTAGCTTACAACCTTAGTGGTGTAATGGTACTCAACGTTTCTTTTAGACTTCTCTTCAAGCTTCTTGGTTTGAACCTCGGACGTTGCTTGTTGTGCCAAGTGGGTTACTGTCAATGGCAAGTTTCAAAGAAGTCTTGGCATAATCTTCAATTTTTTAATTCATTTCCATTTCTTCTTTTGGAACAAGTCACGGATTTGGAAAGAATCTGCAGTTGTCATTCTTGCATATTCTGTGTAGTACTAAACTGCTAGGATATACGGGTCGGATAGGTTGCCTAGAGACTTGTGAGCAGCTTGTAACACCTCAAACTATGGGCCATCAAGACCATGCAGTCCAGTACCTGAAATGGCTCATAACACGTTTTAGCATTTTCTTTATATATAAAAACTATAGTTTTAGCAGTTTCAGAAAGTAACTAGCCACCACGTAAAATTGTAGTTGAGAATGAGTACATCTAACTCGCATGTATTTTTTTATAAGCTTTAAAATAGAACTATTTAATTCATTTAGAGACTATAGCATGTTCCAGGTTTTTTTAGGATGGTTTACAATGGTACTTACAAATTAATTAATTCTTTAAAATTGCTGATAGTGGAATTTGAATATGGTTAAACATAACGAATCTTGTTATTTGGATCAATTCAGAGGATAAATATTCTATAAATTTGTTAGCAAATAGAAGTATGAATTCCGAAGTCTTTATATATAATAGATAATAGATGATGAATACTATTTACAAGTAAAATAAAGCAGAGGTTTGATTGAGACTTTTGGCTCCATAATAACCGCATATTACATTTAGGTTAGGGGACTTTTGGATCATATGTTTGATATTTCACCAGTTCAACATTTGATCCAAGTAGGTTACTACTAAACTAAGTATGAAATCAAGAATCAATAATGATGGGTAATAATACGGAAAATTACATTGACTCTCTTGATGTTTGATCTAATTTTGCTCCATCTCTTTTGAAATACTTCCATCATTATAAAATGAAACAGCATTAATTTTTTAATTATGACTTCTTTGTTGTTGGAAGATTATTTTTCTATATTTTTATGGGCAAATATTACATTACAATTATACATTAAAAAAAAAGAGTGAATGTTTTTGGGTGTGTTTGGATATGTTTTTATTTTTACATTTTTAAAAATTATTTTCTTGTTCTTAAAAATTATTTTTGGATTAAAAGAAAATCAAGATTAGAGAGTGGTTGATATTATAAATAAGGAAATATTTTTATTTAATTATAAAATTAGCATTCAAACAAAAAATAAGTTTAGAAAGTAATTAAAAGTTATTTTTTATTTCTAAGTTATAAATTTAGAGAATGATTCAAAAAATAGATTCTAAAAATATATTGATCAATAGATTTTTTTATTTTTAAAAATAAAAAATAAACAAACCCTTTATTTTTCAAAGAAAGAACATATTTGTATATAAAAACATAATTATCAAAATCTTATTATTTATGATTGGAATCCTACAATTCATGCGATTTGATCGATTCTATCTCTTAGGATTTGATTAGATCGTAAAATGATTATGTCAAGTTCTACAAAATCTAATTTTGAACACCTTGTTTTGTTCTTTTCTTTTTGTTATAATAATATTATTTATATGATTATGAAGTATTATTTGACTTTTTGTTATATACTTGTAAGCTCTATTACTTTAATATTATTTAAATATCTATTTTGAAGTCAATTTTATTATTTGTTAATTATTTAGTTATTTATATATATAATATTAAATTTAAGTTCTTTTAACTCTTAGTAATGACTCTTATAATTTACGATTCAAAATTTGATTTTTTTATTCATTACTTCTTGCATAAAAATGCAGAGAAATAATATTCTGGTCACAAGGAACAATATAAAAATAGAGATTATACTTTACAATTTTAAAGTAATTGCATTTTATAATAATAAAAAATGCTTTAGGAGAATGATGTGTATAATTTTGAAAATGAAGGCTATTGCATCTAGTGAAGTAACTTGCCTTCAATAATACGCGATGCTTTTTGTTTTAGCAAATAGGCAAAAAGGATATATCACAGCTAATCAAGTGTTCTCGAGGAAGGGAGAGCTTTGACGTTTAAAGGTGCTAAAATAGATAAATCCGTGAATTTTCTACGTTAATAATGAAAATAATGATTCATCGTGTTTTAATGACTGTTGTTACTGATAACCATATCAAAGAAATAAAAGAAGTTTCTGGATTTTCTAAAGTTAAATTCGTCCAAGAATTTGAGAGTGTAAAATTTCATTTTTAATAGAATCGGTGGACGGCGAAGCTGATCACGGTGGAGGAGGTTAATCTTCTTCGACGAAATACAAAATAATTCAAACAACCACGGGAAAAATGATAATCTTCTGAAGGAAACAACCACGGATAAATCTGAAGCTTACAAAGAATCATTGATTGACGGTGAGAGATTTAACAACGAGGATTCAAACATGTTTGAGGATGACATATCAAGCAAGGATGAGAATGAAAAAGACGAAGATTACTTTAGTTTCTCTGATGTAGAGGATATGATGGAGATAGACTTTGTCCACAATTTGTCAGATATCTCACAGGTGAAGGAGAAAAGGATGCATAGACCTTGGATGGAAAACACTAATCAAACTATCGGAGAGGAGAATAGCATTTTGGGTGTTGGGATCAAAATTGCATCGATTATGGGCTTGCTATGAAATGCTGGATATTATACTGACGACTGATTATTATTTGATGAAATTTGGTGCCTTTTCTAATTATGAGTTTTTTTCTTACCAGAAGACCTTAGTTATAATTTGATCATTATCTGAGCGTCTATCAATACAATCCTAATTCCATTTTTGGGTAATTAATGGGATTCTAATTTTAATTCTAAGGAAGATGAGACTGATAAGGTGGTCTAAATTTGTTTACTGGGACTACTAGTGTGACTTTATGATATAAGTTTCTGACTTATCTGAATAATCAGGTTAACCACCCTCTAAAAGTTGATGCAACTACTCCATGGCAAGCAAGGAAGCGCCCCGGTGGGGGGGGGGGGGGGGGGAGTATGCTTGAATCGGTGTTAAAGTGGATTTAAACAAAGTTTTTGCTATCAGAATATTTAATATTAAAGCATCCATACAGTTTTTCTTTCTTCTTCTTTTTTTTCTGGGTAAGAGATATGGGTGCTATGCTAATGTCTGCCTTCAAAAATTAGTGATTAGATGATTAGAGATCATAGAGGGTGGTGATGCAAGAGGTGAAAATGGTGGTGCATTGGCAGCAAATAACTGATATGATGAATGAATTTTTTATTAGTTTAGGACACAGAAGTTGCGTACCCATTGAACAAGCAAGAATTTCTCGTAAATTGTTTGTCATCATCAAAATTCAAAATCAAATTGGGTTGGGGTACACATTCTCCCCATTTTGAGATTAGTTAATAAGATGATGGTAATACTCTGTCTAAAGTTATACTCGCCTCAATTCATGTATGCCATTCAATATTTATCAAAACAGCCATTCAATCATGCATGCCATTTTTCTCCTCTTAATTGCAACCGTGTAATCAGTTGTTTTGGATCCACCGTTGATGCTACCTTTGTACATAATATTAAGAAGTTGATAGGTTTATACAAAAAATAACTTCTTGTAGAAAATTGAACTTTTAAGGAAATAATTCTTTACATGAATTTTTTAAAAAATATACAAAAATTATTTAGTTGACAAATAAGAAGTAATATTTTATAAGAAATAATTTTCTATATTTTGTTTGATTCAACTTTAAATATTTTAAAAAATATTAATAAAATAATTATTATATTCTCTATATTATTATAACATAAATTAATAAATTTTAGCTATCATTAATTAAATTTAATAAAAATAATTTAGTTATTATAACCAAAAATAATACAAGAAATAGATTTTACTTAGAGGAGAAGTAGATAAGTTATTTCTTATATTTTGTGGGAAACAGAACTTTTTAAAAAGTTCTATTTCCTCTAATTTATTAGATAATGACCAACCAAATAATTTAATTTTTTCCTATTTCTTAGGAAATAAAACTTTCCAATCTATTGAAGCGAATCAAGTGAACTCCGAGGCTTCTTTGTCCAATTAATTATTCTTCACCGATCAAAGTTGTTTGTTGATTTTTGGATTTCTTTCAATGTAAAGCGACGACAAAGCTCTTCCGTTATTAGTGTAGGAGTTGGACGTTTCTTGGAATTAGAGAAACCAAAGCACGCAGCAAGATTTTTCATGTCAAAGATCAAATTTGATTCCTGCTTGCCGAAAGAAATCAACAACGTTCTAAGCTGCTAGAAATTTTTTGCTCCAATATAAAGCCGATGAATAATCTCTATGCGGGGCTAAGTACTGTACTTGAGTACAGATGTTATGCTGTGGCTTAAAACTTGGCGGCAATGCTGAATATTTATGGAATCATTAGTCCGTATCTGTGCATTCCTTCATTGTATTTTCCACAGTTTAAATCATGATTTTCTAAAGTTTTGAAAAATATGCTGTCGAATCCTCCCTTGATTGTTTGGACGGACTAAGAAGAAGATTTTATTTTATTTTTAAATATATTTTTAAAAATGGTATTTAGATTTAATTAGAGGGATATTTTATTTAAATTACATTTATTCACTTGTGAAATTGATTATGTTTATCAGGGATTTTGTTAGAATTTTTTTTATTTACATATATTATATAAAAAATTTATTCTTTATTTAATATTGTATTTAGTATGATATCATTAAAATTTTCTTTTGCATTTTTTCAAATAATAAAATTTATTTATAAATAAATTAAAACTATTTTTATTAAAATAAAATGAAGTCAATTTCAGGAAAATTGGCTCCAAAAAGAACATACAAGAAATGAGCAACTGAGATAATAACAGATTTTGAAATACTATTACCAATACTCATAAAAAAATAAAAATAACTACAACCTATATTTTGTTGCAAAGTTGTTGACTAAAATATTCTAGTGATTGTTTCAATTAATTAAATTTATACTTAAGTGTATAGCTGTGAATGTTAATGATAATAATTATTTACCCCAAAAAAAATTACTAGAAGAAGGTCAATGATAATAGTTGTATGAAAAAAAATATGCGTGTCCAACGGAGTGTTCGTAGTTTCGTGGTTGTTTCATGATCCCTATTCGCAGTAAAGACTCGGACGACTTCTGTGGCGCATCAAGCACTGCACTATATGTATCTTTTGATCGATGTTTTTTTCAACTAATTCAAGCTTCAGACATAATTTTGAAACAGACTTGCAGTAGTAATAAAGAAAAACAACTATCAATTTAAAAACAAATTCATCAATGTTAAAGAAGAAATTAATCTAACTTTTATGGTGGGAGAAAAATCTTATATTTTCTATATAGATAAAAGAATTATATATTATTTGCATATTATATTATTAAAAAAATGATACTTAATGTTATGGTAATAAAGAAAAATAACTATCACCACTACAATAAATTAACACTTGTGCCACGGTTAAAATCGTGGCACAAGATCAAAATTTTTATGGTTATGCTATTTAGCCATAGATATACTAGTTAAATGATTCTGTGGTATAAATAAGCGTGGTAAGGAAATTGTCACGGAAAAAAGGTCTTGTAGCATAAATAATTTTTTTTGCTATGGGTTCATTTGTGATTAATAGATTTTTTTAGTCACGAGTACAAACGTGGTAAGAAAGACATATCCGTGGTTAGTAATTCATATTATCACGAATCAAATCGTGGCAAAATATGTGGCAAAAAATAAAATTAAATAATTATAAAACTAATATATTTAGCTAAAATAATTTTTATATATCTAAATTAAATCAATTATCTAACTAATTTAATCAGGTATTATCTTATCATTTTATTTATATAACTATTGAAATCCATTAATACTTTTGACCCATATTTGGTTATGATAAATTATTAAAATTCTATTTGTCTAGAAATTATAATTACATTTATTGGGAATTCAATCTGAATTTCCGATATGAGGAATGTCATGTCTTATCATTGCTTCTTTAATATTATAATATAATATATTTTATATAAAGTTTTAATTGATCGATTGACTTCAAAAATAAAATTATACTTATATGACACTAATTATATAATAATAAAATATTACACAATTACATATAATAAAAATGCACTAATACTAAGATATTTTATGATTTTATTTTAAAAATTAATTTTTTATAAACTAAATTCCCATTTATTTTATTAGTAATTTTGCTTATATTAAATTTATTCTTTACAAATATATTATATCAAATTTATCTCTCATAAATTAATTATTAATTTTATCCTTTTATTAATATTTTTCATTAATTATTATTAATTATTTATTACAAAATAAAAGTAAATTTTTTATATCTTTCAAGTAACTTTTTTTAATTTCTAAAATTCCTTCAATAAAGATTGAATTATATGAAATAAATATCCATACAAATTATAATTTTGAACTATTATGTATATTTAAATTTTAATTATAAATTAAAATTTAAATTATTATAAATTATTTACATTTAATTTTCATTAATAATACATATTTTGTCATTCATAAATATAAATTAAATTATTCAAACCTTCATAAATTTTTTATATTAATTTATTCTCTCATAAGTTATTTATATTAAATTTTTATTTTTTCATTTATCAAGTCAGTAATCTATTAATAAAATTATAAATAAATACACTAAATTAATTAAATTATTATTTAGAAGGAAAGAAATTATTACAAAATATATGTAATAAAGGATGAAAATGAACATTTATACTTTTTTTTATATATATCACTCCGAATTTGTTTAAAATATTTTAATATAATAATTTTATAATTATTAAATTATACATAATTTTACATAACTATTATTTTCAATTTTTTAATGAAAGTTTTGTTGATATTAAAGTGATTAACGTAAAATTTATTATTATATACTTCTACAATAAAACTTGTTATAACTTATCTTATAAATTATACTATTTTTATATAATATAATGATTTTAGTATTTTCATAATATATATATTCTTTGTTATCACATTTTTTTAGAATAACATGATGAGATAAAAAAATAAATTTTTATAATATTTTATACTTTGAATGATTTTTTTAATTGATATTTTAAAAATTGGATTGTATAATAAATTGAAAAAATTGTTATATACATATGTATATGTAAATCTTATTAATTTTTAATTTTAATATGTATAGAATTTAAATTCATTGAATAATTATATAATATAATCTTTAATATATTATAATATTTATTTTATTGATATATATTAATTTTATTATATAAATTTATTTAATGTAAATTTAAATAATTATTTATTATTTATAAAAAATAGTTAAATTTTAATAAATTAAATTTAGTACATATGTATATAAAAATACTTAAGAACTTAACAATTAAATTCTTTCTTACATATCTTAAAGTTTGGGATTCAACTCTTATTTATATTATTTTAAGAAAAATAATAAAAGTATATAATCATACATTTTATGAGTAATTCTTTCTTTTACATATATTTTATGAATTAACTATTTGAAAAATGTTAAGTTCTATAATTTTTTTTATTTTGATTGATGAGGCTAATTAATTGATCAAATGATGAATTAGTTATTTATTAAACATTCATAATATATGAATATTTATAGTTTTTATTGTCTACCATATTATAGTATGTTGCACTTATTATAAATAATATTTTTTATGTGTATAGTTACCAAAAATGATACATTTGACTATGATTTTATTCATAGAAGTAATTCGTGATATAAGTAATACTTTACTATAGATAATTTTTTTTTACTTATATGATATAATAAGTGATACTTTGTCACATGAAATATGTATTCGTAATTTAATTTGTGGCACAAATGATACTTTGACATAAGGAATGTATTTTCATAATTTAATTTATAGTACAAGTGATATTTTGCCATGAGTAAAGTTTTTTTGTAGCACAAGTAATACTTTACCTCAGAAATTATGTTCCTGTAGCTTAATCTTGTGACACAAGTGATATTTTTCAATGGATAAAATTTTTTCATAGCACAAGTAATACTTTACCATAAAAATTATGTTCTCGTAACTTTATTCGTGGCATAAGTGATATTTTGCTATAAGTAAAGTTTTTCTATGGTATAAATTTTTTAATTTTTTGGACATTTGTTTAAATGTTTTTATTCTCGTGGTAAATGGTGAAATTGCCAAAATTTTTAAATTTTCATGGCATAATTCGTGGCACAAGTGTTAATTTATTGTAGTGCACTTTAAACTTTTACCAAATGAAGCCTTACTATCATCATATTTTTTTGGTCTGCTTGCCACGAAACTATTGCTAAAATTCAATCATATATTAAATCTCAGTGTATGATGGTTAATGTGGCTCCCGTATGAAGATAGTGTATTCCTTGAGCCATGCCTAAACAAATTTCGAGCCGTCTCTTCCATGGAAATGGATCAATGTTATGATCATGAAGGTGATCATAGAGGTTACCATTAGACATGTGCTCGTATACAACCATCATCATTGTAAAATTATCACTAATATGTAATTGAGAAATAAATAGGTTGACTATATGAAATAGGTTGACTGAATTAAATATTATTTTGTGTGAAGCCTAAACACTTAATAAAATATGATAATATTTATTTATGTTATCTTACATCCCTTATATGATACACCAAATAGGCTTTAAAAGTATTTAACATGTATTTTCTTTCAAGAAAATTATTATTATTAATAGTTATGTTAAACACAAAATCATGATATACACTTAAAATTATCACTACTACATAATAATTGATTGATGTTATTTGTTTAGCAAATTATATGTCAAAATACGGCCAATGTCTTATCAAGTGTCATAGTAAATAAATTATGACGTCAATTACATACCTAACATAAAAAAAATAAAATTGATTTTTGTATCGATTAAACCATCATTATTTCTCTGTGTATTATACAACTCGATAACCAATAATGAGTTAAAGACATTAGTTTCTATTAAGTAACTGATGTGGAATATTTACAAAATATTTTTTCTAATGATAGTTTTTAGCTCTCGTGCCAAAATATTTCTAGTAAAAATTGAATAAAATGAACATTTCATCAAAAAATATATATTTTGAGTTAAAATTTCTAAAAGGATATAAGTTTTAAGCAAATTTTATATTGATTTAATATTACTTTTTGATATCTATCCTTTTACAAAAGCCTAACAAGGTTTTACCCCTCCTAGAATCATGAAAAATGATCATTATTATGGATTTTTTTCTTACTTTTTCTCCATCTCTAATTATTAGCAACTAGTTTTGAACTTCCTTGCATCATTTTACAAACATATAATAAGCATCTAAAAGTTAAACATAATCTCAAAAGTCATAGAAAGAAAATACAAATAAAATTTTCTTAAAAATTGTAAAAAAAATTAGAGAAATAGAATAGATGATGATTTAAGAGAAATAAAAGTAAGAAAGACATTTGGGGTGACTTTAGACTTTGTTGCAACATTTTATCAAACATATATTAAATATTTAAACTTAGATATAACCTTAGAAGTATAGAAAGGAAACTTAAATGAAAATCTCTTAAAACAACTTACAAGAAAAAATTAGAAAAAATGGATGACACAAAGATCTAAAAAAAAAAAAGTAAGAAAGATAAATCTTTATATTTTGAACTAATATCTTAGAATAAGGCATTTGCTTTGCACTTGATGTTAGTTGAAGAAGTATTGATAGTTCATTGATATGTGGTAAAGGATGAAGTGACATCCAGACGAAAATGGAAAGGAAGCTTGGAAACGAATAAGAGGGAGAGTTATAGTGATGATAAGGAAAAAAAAAGATATATTTTATTTATAGCATTGACATCTTATCAACTTTAGATGTTGGTTATTAATAAAAAATTGACATCCTACGTATCATAATTTTCTAAGTAGTTAGTGGTTACCTTACCATTAGATGTCAATTTAGTATAAAACCAATGTGTTTACTTTTTATTCTTTCACAATGAGTCATTTGAAATACCTCTAGATGATGGATCTTAGGTTTTAGTAGATTTAATAACTTTGCAAATGCCATCACTTTAGACATTGGTTTAGTTCAAAACATACATATTAAATTTTTAATATTTTTCTTATCAAAATTTTGCAATACCTTTAGACATTAATTATTTCTGAGATTAACATTTTAAATTTTCTTATTTTTCTAGCAGTCTTTAAATGCCATATATTTTGATGTCAGTTGAGTACAAAATGACATTTTTAAGTTTCCTAATAATTTCAAAAAGGCTACTACATTAAAATAGATGTTAATTAATTCTAAACTAATATCTTAAATTTCTTTATTTTTTCAACAATCTTCAAATGCCATATATTTTGACGTTGGTTAAGTAAAAAATTGTCATCTTAAGTTTTCTAATAATTTTAAAAATATCATTACGTCTAAACAGGCTTTGATTAAATTATGATATGTTATCTTAATTCTTCAAATAATTTCAAAATTTTCATTACATTAATATAGATGTCAATGTTAACTTAAGCCAATGTTGATGTAGCGAATTAGTATCCCATTTCTATAATAGTGTATCAACAATCAATTATTTTATCACTATACTAAAAATAAGCATTATTATAAAATAGTTGATTGACATTGGTTGTTTAACAAATTACACATTAGAAGATGGACAATATCTTATCTAGTGTTGTTATGAATAAGTTATGACATTGGTTACATACTCAACATGGAAAAATAAAATAATATTAGTTTCTATTTTAACTGAATTGTTGTTATTTCTTCATGTATTGTATAACTTGATTACTAGTAAAAATGCATAATTTAACTTAAAAATTTAGAAAAGTCATAATTTTGTGCTCAGTTGCCTATTTAGGGTAAATTTTATATTAATTTCATATAACTTTTTGAGATCTATTCATTTATAAAAGTTAATGGTGTTTTACTGTTACACTCTTATTAATTATTAATAAATTAGAAATTATGATATGAGAAAGAATGGTTAAAGCAATTGATAAAATTCAGGTGAATTAAGAATATTATATGTGAAATATGAAATAAAATAGAATTAATAAAAATAAGAATGTGAGAATGTAATTTAGGTAAAATTTTGATGAGAAAAGTTTATTACAATCCTAAAGAATATAGATATACACCAATATAAGTGAGTATATGAGTATGGAAAATGTTTAGGAGCAACTTTTCAAAAATGCCCCTAGGGCTTTATTTTCTCCTATTTCAACTCCTAAACCCTATTTTCCCCTCATTTCACTTTATCTCTCCAAATCTTCAATCTCTCTTTAAGAATTTCTCCCACTCTCTCTACACAATCTCTATACCACTCTATCAATTAAGCAAAGGGACTTCAAATCTTCTTGATTTCTTGATCCAATCAAGGTAAAAATATTGCTTTAATCAAGAATCCCTCCTATTTCTTCTTGATTAATGAAGGATTTGAGGTTTATTTGATTTTGTTTGGTATTCTAAGCCCTAACTTTAGAATCTATAAATTTTGATATGATTAAAGTTGAAAGATCATCAAACTAGCATTCCAACATCTTCTCCCATATAAGGTGAGTGGATAATCTAGCTAAATCTATGGATTTTAAGGTTATATGATAATATAAATGAAATATGCATTGTTTTGTGAATTTGCTTGAATCTAGTTTATTTTAATGTTATAGAAGTAATAAATGATGGAGGGAGATGATATGATATATTATATAAGTGTAGTAATGATTATATTAAGGCTTGGTGTGTAATAAATGTGTTTGAAAGGTATTTAAAGGCGGATAAATAGTGATTTTTTTTGGCAAAAACTGAGATTTTCATGTGTGAATTCTAGAGGTCCGAGGGTGAAACTAGGTTTCAAAATTAAGTAACCAATTGATTCAAGGGATCTAGGGGGTTGATGAATCGATTCTAGGGATTTAGAGGCAAAATTAGGCCTCAAAATTGAGTAACCAATCAATTTTGAAGGTCCAAAGGTAAAATTTGAGTGGATGAATATTAACTACAAAATTTTATGCTAACTTTGAAGGGGCATAACTCCCTCACCTTATATTTGTTTTAAACAAACTACATATTATTTTAAAGGTAATTGAGTCTACTTTCAAATGGAATTAATTTTGAATCAAAATATTGTAAATATTTTGAAATATCATCAAAATAGTGGATAAAGGTAAAAAGACTCAAGATTTTAAAAAATAGACTTTTTGCATTTATTTTCAATAGGGCGTAACCATTCAAACTTAACTAATTTGAACCAATAACCAGTCTATGAAAAGCTTATTAAGTCTATTTTCAAATAAAATGAGTTTCTTAGATATTATATTTATAATTTTTGAGTTATTCATAGAAGATCAATCAAAGGTCATAATTAAGATGACCATATAGTAACATATACCCCATCTATTTTATGTTTTCATAACTTTTAATCACCCAACATGAGTATTTGGTCACTAAACACTAAAGATAGTATGATTTATGATAAGTGTAAAGATGATTACATAGGTTAGATAATCATGACATGAGAAGGTAGAAATTGTGTGATATGATATATGATATAATGAACTCATTGCATTACTTATGGAATGATATATATATATATATATATATATATATATATATATATATATATATATATATTGAGAAATGCTTTATGAATTGAGTACTATGATATGTGTGAATACTTGTAGCTATACTAAAGGACATAATGATATTAATAAGTATTGTGATATATATTGAAATTGAATTGGGGCTATGTTGAATATATCTTGAGTTCTAATATTCAAATTACAATTGTGAATTATGCCGCAAATGGCATTAGAAATGAGAAATATAATGAGGGGTGATGTTATGAGTACTAGATAGAAAATTTTCAATGACATACTTGTGAAGGGTATAAGGCAAACCTTGGAGGGATAAGGATAAAAATTTTATAGAAGGTATAAGACTAACCCAAGAGACAAAAGATGAATGATTATATTTTATTTATTGTTTATTACTCCAAATGAGATGTGACTTAATTATAGTTATCCTTGAGTGTTCATATATAAGATATTGAAAAATGAAATGATCATGTGTTAATATCATTAACATTAGCTCTTAGTTTCTAATATGATTAAATGTGATATGATTGATTGAAAAAAGGTAGTTCGATAGGTAAGTTATTATAAATTATTGTTATTCTTATAGATTATTCACTTACTAAGTCCCAGACTTACTCCTCCATATTTTATTTTACAGATTCCTAGGTTGAGCTTTACTTCCTCAAAGCTAGAGTTAATTGGAACTTATTAATGGTATTTTGACAGCATAATTTCATGTATATAGAATATTTTAGGCTTCTTGTTTGTCATAGAATTAGATGGAGAGAATGCTAAATTGATTTCCTCCTAACTTAGTTATGCTTGCTTATCCTTATTTTGGGAAGGTTATAAGTATGTGTAACTTCTTCATCTTTTGTAGAAACCTCATTGAATGTTTTCTTTCTGAAATGTTAGATTCTTTATAAATGCATGGCATTTGTTATCCTCAATCAAGATAAGTAATTAGGAATAGGTTGGTGGAAATTCGAAAAGGATTTCACATCAATCATGATTGGGTTAAGGTTGTGACATTTGCCCCTCCTAAAATCATGAAAAATGATAATTTTGATGGACTTTTTTTTCACATTTCTTATCTTTCATTATTGTTTAGTTGACTTCAAACTTTGTAATAATATTTTATCAAGAACATAATAAGTATCTAAAGCTTAGATACAATTTTAAAAGTTATATAAAGAAAATATAAATAAAAGTTTCTTAAAAATTACATAAAAATTTAGAAAAGTGGAAAAGGCAAAGATTTAGAAAATATAACCAAAAAAAACATTTAGAGTGACTTTGGACTTTACTGTAACATTTTATTAAATACATAATAAGTACATAAAACATAGATACAACCTTAGAAATTATATGAAAGAATACAAGTGAAAGTATTTTAAAAAACTTGTTCAAAAAATAGGAGAAATGGAATAAGCAAAGATTTGGAAAATATAATTAAGTGTTAAAGGTAGTTTTGAACTTTGTTGCAATTTTTTATTAAACATATAATAAGTACTTAAAACTTACATATAACTTTAAAAGTTATATAAAGAAAATATAAACAAAAATCTCTTAAAATAACCTACACAAAAAATTAAAGAAATGGATGAGGCAAAGATTAGAGAAATAGAAATAAGCAAGATAACTTTTATATTTTAAACCAATGACTTGGAACAAAGTATTTGCTTTGTATTCAATATTAGTTAAAGAAATATTGATAGCTCATTGATGTGTAGTAAAGGATAAAATAACATTTAAGGAAAAAAATAAGATGTGCTTTATTTATAGTGCAAAATGTTATCGATTTTAGTCATTAGTTATCAACATAAAATTGACATCCTATGTATCATCATTTTCTAAGTAGCTAGCAATTGCTATATCATTAGACATTAGTTAAATACAAAATTGACATGGAAAACCTAAATAATGCTATTTTTCTCTCCTTATAACTTGTGAAAATAAAGGTGTGAGTTGAAATTAGAAACATGTCCTAGGCACCAAACAAATTATGGATATATTACAAAGAAAGCCTTATGAAGTCCATTTCAATTTCTTTACATAAAAGATCATCTTTGTTTAAGTTCAATTGTTTATTTGCTCTAGCTAGCATCTTCTTTTTAATGTTAAAATTTGTTCAAACACTGCATTTCTTCTAGAAACCTAATTAAGAGTGTCTATTTGTTGTATGTTGTGTTAATTTATTTGGATTCTTTATTTTTTATTTCATTATTTAGGATTTTAGTTGATATGAGTTTTTTGAAGAAAAATGGTAGATTTCTTCCTTATAAAAGTAAATCTAAGTAATACATGATGCCACTCAAGTTTAATAGCTTAAGTTAGGTGATTAAATTGTCTCCAACAAAAGTGTATTGTACTAGTGTTTTACCTACAACATCAATTTTGATGTCTTTATGCCTTTATTTTGTTATAATAGGATTTACAAGTATTTCTTAAAAGACAATGTAAGTTTTGTCTTAGCATTTAGAAGTATTATTTTCAATTTTTGCAATATTTACATATTATGTCTTTTACTATTCAAAACCAAATAAATGTATCATTCTGCATCTTTTTATTTAGAATATTGATTTTGAACATAAAGACATTAAGACAGAGCTTGAACACTATTGTTATTGCTTTTACAGTAATATAAGTTGTTAGATTCTTTAATTAGGTTTAGATACTGCTTTAGGAGTAATGGAGTTTAGGGGAATTCTCTATAATTTTTTTTAAAAAAATCAGTAAATAATGTTAATTATTTTATAAACTTGTTATCTATTATAAGTTCAACATTGGTTACTTAAAAAAAATTATGTCTTAATCAAAATTTGAGTTATAAAAATTTGATTATTAATGTCAGTTACTACATAAAAAAATTAACATCATGTTTCAATTATTGAACAATGTATTAAAATTAAACACATTGATTTTATTGTAAAAAAAATTGACGTTGTGATTAGTATTCAATGTTAGTTCAAGAGCCAATGTTAAATGTACCAGATACAATACAATGCTCATATATAGATTAGGTAGTAATCAATGTGGATTATGTTAAATAACTAATATTAAATAGCTTTTCTGTAATAGAAAGTCTTAATACAGTACTACAAATCTAGCCTAATAGCATGCTATATGTAATCATTAATTTTTCTTAAATAAATTTTAAGTTTAGGTCAAATTATATCATGTATATAATTACAAAAATGACTAAAATTTTGAAAATAATAATAATGAGAGCAAAGCTATTATATTTATTATTCAAAACATGGGAAAATATTCATCAATATTATTAAAGAAATCTAACTATTAGCATTATTATATATATAACGATATCTTAACCCTAGCTTGTTGCAAAACTACAACTAAAATTTAATTATTTCTTCTGATCTATTCCCTCTTGCAATTTTAGAGCATGATTATGGTAATTTTTAAGGTAAGAAATGGATTAATAATTCTTCTTGCATTTGCCTTCATTGAATGATTATGATCATGGAAAGTCTCTCCCATAAGTTCCTTATAATGATTTGATAGACTCTTTGCAGTCACAACCTCTAATAGCATCATCTTGAATGGAAAAAAGAAAACATTCGATCTTTTTGTTAAGATTCCACTTTGAACATACTTTGGACTTATTGTTATCTACTAATTACTTTTGAATTTAACTAATGAATTGTTTTGACTTACTAATAGGTAAAATTTTGGAGAAAAGGAATCTTAAAATTTTAACCTCCTAATTTTTGTCCAAAAAGATATGTTTTGTGCTCAAATCACGATGTATGATGGTGTTTTTGGCTCCAATATAAAGATAATGCAATCTTCCAGCCATGCCTATGCAAATTTTAAGCTATCTTTTCCATGGAAGAGAATTAATGTTGTGGTTAATGTGATCATGAAGATAACTATGGAGGCTACCATTAGACATGTGCACAAATACAATAATCATTTCATTTTGTTCAAAGTAGAATCCAATTATAAGCATGAGATTTGGATGGTTGAGCAAGGAAAAGAAGAGAACCTTGTTCTTTAATAGCTTGAGGTCATGAAGATATTATTTATCATATTGATTGTAACTATAGTAGCACCATAAACTTGTTAACCTTCGTAAGTAGTATAGAACTCACCTTGTGCAAGGATCCAAGTTAAGGATTTAAATTTTGGTTTATAACTATAATATTATGCATAATATTGCAGTTACAGATTGCACCATATTTTTTATTTTTCATAATTTTGCATTGTAACAGTTGTATTTTTTTGTATTTACGTGTGATTTCACTAATTGAAGCAAAATTGCAACTACGACTGCATGCATAATTTAGAACCATGATCTGAGTTTCCTTGAAGTTGTTTGTTGCTTATTGTATTTGAGCAAGTGAAAAATGATGACAAGGCTCTTCTACAAAGGTTAAAGGTTATTTTTTTGGCTCATTTTGGTTAATTAGATGATGGATTTGTCTGTCTTGAACTCCTATGTGAAAAACACACAAGAGAAAATGGAAAAGCAACTCCATTCATGATATGGTGAAAACTAAAGCACCTTGGCTTGCGTCAACCTATAAACAATGCTAAGATTATGGTATTATATGATGGAGAAATTATTATATACTTTAATTATAACATACAGCCTTACTCTTAACTAACGGAATGAAGTCAATTATAATTTTCAATGCATGAATTTTTTTTAATATTTATGAATTTCATAAAATTAATAATTGACTTCCTCTTATTGATTAAAAGTAAGGACATATATTATTGATAAACTATATAAAAATTTCTTCACGATAACTAAGATATTATGCAGGGACAACGTAGGAAGCATGACCAAAAGTGAAAATATATGATAAGTAATAAGAAAGTGCACTGCAGTATTAAAAAAATGAATAGTGAAATGAATGTTCATAACTTTATTGTTGATGAGTGCTTTGAACATAGAATGGCTTAAGTTTCCGAACTAATTATCTTTTGTTGTATTTGAAATGGATCATAGCTTCATTGAAAAATGAAGTTGGACTTTGGGAATAGCTTAATTATTGTTACATTAATATTAATTTTTGCCAATGTTATCCTTAAATTGTAGGTTTTTTTTTCTTGTTATGTCACTTAATTATTTAGAATAATTGCAAGGTCCAAAGATGGGTTAACAATTGTTTAATCATATTTTTTAATAACAGTTAGACTTTGAAAATTTCTGCCAATGTTGTCCTTAAATTGTATTTGAAATGGATCACAACTTGATAGGATTAATACTTGTTTAAGTTTGATGATTATTACACTAATATTAATTTCTACCAATGTTATCCTTAAATTATATTTGAAATGGATCACAGCTCAATTGGAAAAAGGAGTTGGACTTTAAGAATAGCTTGATAATTGTTACATTATTATTAATTTCTACCAATGTTGTCTTAAATTGTAGGTCTCTTTCTTATTATGTCACTAAATTATATAGAATAATTGCAAGGCCCAAAGATGAATTAATACTTGTTTAATTGTCTTTTTTAATGAGAGGAATAACATGTCACTCATCAAATATTTATAATGCCATTATGATTTTGCCTTGTTGCACTTAAGTTGTAGGTTTTCTTATATTATGTCACTTATTTAAAACTAGCTTGCAACCCGCATGATGCATGGATTTAATTAATTTTAATTGTTTAATAACTTATAATATAAATTTAGATTTTTAATTTTTAAATTATAAGGTGAGTAATGTAAATTATGTCATCATACTTTTAGATTTTCAATTCTCTAACTAAAATTACATGTTAATATTTTTATGCATAAATTTTGTTACATGGGATATTTATTTTTCTTTCTTTTAGTTATTTGTTAACACGACCTTGGCTTAAAATATAAAAACAAAGCCACTACCTCATTGTTATTGCTTGCATTATTAAAAAGGATATTTGATTATAGTTTATTTTTACATAAATTACAAATCAATTATTATAATATGATCAAATCAATTGTTATAAATTGTAGTAATATATTATTAAGTTTGAAAACATATATCTAATTATATTTGCTTTTATATGAATTGCAAATTAATTATTATAATATGATCTAATCAATAACTATAAATTACAATAATATATTAATGAATTTTAAAATACATATCTAATCATATTTAATTTTTATACTAATTGTAAATCAATAATTATAACATGATTAAATCAATGACTATAAATTGTAATAAAATATTATTAAGTCTAAAGACATATTTTCTCATCTTAAACTTTTATAAAATTTGCAAATCAATAATAATAATATGATCAAATCAAGCTAGAATTTAGGAAAGTGTAGTAATGGAAATAATAATAAATAAGCAAGAAAATAGGAATTATCAAATATGTTTCTAATCTAGCCTTATTCAACAATGAACAGACAATTTCTCATGTTCCATTTCAATTTTTACCTTTTGCTTATTGCATAAATTCATTTTTATAAAATTCTAAAGTAATTTCATTAGTCAAAATATGAATAAAGGTTTTTTTGAATTACACCTCAACTCACATCTCAAAAGGATAACTTACATTTATAATCAAAATATACCATATAATCATTATACAAGATAGGAATATAATAACATTGGCTTTAATAATTATATCATAAGTTGTTAAAGAAAAAGTATATGCACAACAAATAATCCATAAAATCTTATAACTAACCATAGAGCAACATTTATAAGTCCATCATGTTTTATGTGGTAGGTTGCTTGAGTTATAGGTGAAGTATGGTTATAAGCTACTTCAATAAGCTTATACCCATACAATTATAATTGTCATTATAAGAACAAAACAATCAAACACTTGATAGAAAATGCAGAGGTATTTAGGGATATGTAAAATTTGAAAATAAAATACAAAAAATTATAATGAATGTTGTAATCATTTTCCAATACAATTGAATAGAATCAACAAAATCAAATCATCAAAGTAATAATTGATTTGCAATTATATCCTATTGAAATAACCTAGGAAATGCTCTTGATTTCTAAAAAAATAACATGAAAAATGATATTAGTGAAAGAAAATCAAAGAAATAGATAACTATTTTCAAAGAGATCAATACTTATCGATTAACAACTATAGTGAAATAATGTGCTGAAATAGATCATCAATGGTAGCAACCATCGCAAGGCAATGTAGCATAATAATGGTTCAATGGGTGGACACTATCAATAGCAAAACAATATTATTTAGAAATTGAATGACTTACTTGATAAGAGTTGGGACTGATAAAAGATTTTAGGATTCTGGATTGAAAGAGATAACATAGAGAGATGAGATAAAAAAAAAAGTCAGCCAATAAGAAAAAGGATAAGGAAAGGGATGATTAAAGCTCATTAGAAGAAGTGAGAAATGATGAATTTCCTTTTTTAGAAAAATGGCACAAAACAATAGAGTATCAAAAAGAAAATTTACCTTAGCGTGCAATTTCTGGAAGGCAAAATCTATGGAAGATATAGTTGAAAGCAATACTTGTAGGAAGTCGAAGCATGTGTTTAGGAGAATCGAAACATAACTTTGAAAAAGGAATACAAAGAGAACATGAATGAAGAAGAAGGAATGGAGATGGAGAAAATTTGAATGCTTATGGGCAATGAAATACCAAAGATGGAGGTAGAGAAAGTGAAGAAAAAGGAAAGAGAAAATAAGATAGAGGAAAAGGTGATGCGAAGAAGGTTAAGGTTTTAGAGAATGAAATGCATTAAGAGGAAAAAAATAAAAAGAAATAAAATTAGCTTTGAGAAAAAATAATATATTAACACATGACAAGTTATATGAAATTGATACATGCACATAACATCAAATATAATATTAGTAGATAAAAACAAGATGGATTTTAATTCCTCCAAAGATGGGTTAATACTTGTTAATATAGGCAAGTCATTCACCAAATATTTGCAATATCATAAATTTAATATTAAGTGTCACTATATTAAGTGTGATTGTATTATGTATTATTAAGTGTACACCAACACTTTTTAGTTATAATATTACAAAGATACTATTTTTAGGTCCTAGATATTAAGTATATTGGGTGATTGGAATTTGTAAACTTTTCTCCATGTGTTATCACTAGATTTGTTGAAAGAGACTTGGGTTTGTCATAAGACCCATAAAATATGAGTCCATTTAAATGTATATTTAAAGGGGTTTGGTCTATCAAGTTCATAACCAATGTGAACTAGACTAGATGGCTTGTGGATGGATCTGTAATTTTTTCTATTTTTTTCTTTTACAATTTTATCTTCTAAGCAAATTAATATACTATGTAAATTTTTATCCAACTAATTCACTACTCACTCTCAAAACTCAACTCAATTCTTTAGCTTTTAGCTTATTTCTAAGTTAATGATTCTATTTTCAAATTAATAATTTCAAAGTTGATAAAATTTTATTTAGTTTATTTAATGTTGAATTGTTAGTGTGGATTAAAAATACATTAAATATGTAATGTTTAAATTTATAATTATTATTTTAAGTTTGAGACTATTTTTAAAAAAAAGGAAAAAGCCTGCGGACCCAATATGCAAGTTTACAATTAGCAAATATTAGGACTCAAACTCTCTTTTAGAGAGTTTGCAATTTTCATAAACTAGATTGGAGTCTACAATTTTCATAGATTGGACCTGATTCAGTCAAGTTATGGCCAATCTACATGGATTGAATAGGCTCACTTAATAACTATAATTATCACTACAACAAAAATGTAGTTAATGGTGATTTTTTTAGGTAATTATGGCCACGACTAGAACATCTTATGATGGTCTCTAAAACCACAACTTAAATAAAACCCACATAGTCCAAGTGATGATTTTCCATAATTAGGGAAGAGATTGGACTCCTCCAAAGTGCATACTTTAAAGGATAAAGTACATCATCACTAAAGTACTTATGAGAAAATTGAGTGTTTAAATTTTATAAATAATAATAAATAAAAATAATTAATTTTTAAATTTATAATTATCCATTCCCTTGATTCTCATTAATGATTATAATAATGCATTTGCTCTCTTAAAGTGAATCTTGCACTTTAGAAAAACTAAATTTTCATGGAAAATATTGATATAGAGGTGGTTGTTTATGGTAACTATATGCCATTAAATGAAAATAATTTTTTAATGCCAAATTTACTAGTGATTATGGTTACATTTAGTGGCAGTCTTAAACATTTTTTTATTAAAGAAATTCTTATTTTTAGCAGCAATTATATTGAATTTAGTGGCATTTTTATGCTGTTATTAAAAAAATTTTGTTTTTAACGGCGGCATTATTCAACTTAGCAGTGTTTTTACGCTGCCTTTTTTTTAAAAAAAAATTGTTGATTTTAGCGGCATTTTGATTAACTTGGCAGCATTTTTGCGACTATTTTTGTTATGCTCTTTGGCTTAGTGAAACAACCGCTAAATACATTTTTATACCTAAATTTAATTTTTCAATACATATCATGTCACAAAATTATTTTTTTCCCAACATATCCTTTGATTTTAATTACAAATTACAAAATAAATTAAATTGATACTTTATATTTATCCCTAATTTATTTTTTCCCAAACTATACATCAATTGGCACAACAACGTTTAATAAAAAATCCATAAATTTCAATTTCAAAATAAACTAAATTGATACTTCATAGTAAGGTGAATTTTTCGGTAAGAAGACTGGTCACCATACGTCTGATACCTTAGTATACTTATAGGTTGTTTGATTTGTAAAAGTAACGTGAAAAGTAAAACTTTTTGAGAAGTAAGAAATAACTAAATCATTTGATTGATCACTAATTGTTAAGATGAAGACTTTTGATAAATTGTAAGAAGTGTTTATCAATACTCTTCTTAGTAAGAATAACTTCTTATTTTTTATAGATAAAGATATAAAATTATCCTTATTTAATTTAGGTAATATTACTTTAATATTTTATCTTTATTGTTTTAAAAATTATAATAAATATATTTTATTAATTATAAATATAATTTATTAATTATAAAATATGAATATATTTATTTACATATAATTATTAATTATATAAAATAGAATTTTTTATTAATTATATAATAAATAGAATGAATATTGTATAAAATATATATTATAAATATAACCATAAATATTATTATAACATAAATTTAATTCTAAATATAATATAATTTATTATATATCTATTATATTATTTTATATTTAATTATAAAAATAAAAAATTAATTACTTTTTGTCTACTTTATATAAATTTGATAGAATTAATTATTTAACAAATAATTTTCTTCATTTAAATTATATTAAGATAACTTAAGATACATATTTTAATTTTTTTTACATAAGCCTATTTTACTTTTTTATAACAAATTAAAAAAAAAAGAAATTACCAAATTTAAAAAATTATGATGAAAAAAGAGATTGAAATATATTAAAAACTAATTAAAATCTATTGATATGTATTAAATTAATATTAAAGATATAGTGATTATTTTATTAATATTTTTTTAAGAAATTTAAAATTAAATTAAATTAAATATAAGAAGTTATTATCTGAGAAGTATTAGTTCCTCAATATCAATTTAATAACTTTAAGGACTTAACATGAAGTTGATATAAAAAATTATTTTTTGAAAAGTTTAATTTTTTACAAAAATTTATTTTGCAAGTAAATGACTTCTTGGGAAGCATCAACTCTATTTACAAAAATGGAATTCAAGATTACTTAAAGTATATTAAGTTCTTTTTTACTCAAATCAGCAGGTATCATTAAAAGAAAACATTTACACTAGTGGCGGATGAAATGAAGTCCGTCTGGTATTTAAAATTTACTGTATTTCTTTCTAAACTTCAAATACGAGGAACCAAAATGGCAAGTTTTACGATAATGCGGGAAATATTTGACGACTTTTGTTTATATAGTCATAGTAATAAAAATATTCAAACACCAATTAACAATACCAAGTGAAGAAAGTGTGAATTAGAAAGTTGAGAGCCTCTGTCCAATATTTTTTATAAGTTTTATTTCCGTTTTTATGGTGTGAACTACGAAATAAATGCCACTTAGATCTGCTTGAACCCAAGGTCTACCAATTTTGTCTATTAAAGTCTCTCTGTCACGGAATTCCCTACCAATCGGGCTAAAGTATTAATAATAATAAAAATAAAAAATTCATTAACAGTACCTCAAGTAGTTATGGCTATCTTAAGCACCAATTTCATCCCTCCAAAAATTTAGAATTTTAGAATACCAAAACCAGAACCAAACACTTTATCTGTTTTTCTGGTCGGCCCAAACCAAACAATATAAAATGCCTTTTTATCTCATGCAACATTCCTAGAATAGATATTATGGGGTGTTTGACAATTTTCACGCACAGAATTAAATTCTCAAATCATCTACAGCAAAAGTTCAATTTTATCTGTTTATATGGTTCCAATTTATCCATTTTACATATTAATTTTATCTATTTATAATAATACGGTTTAAACTTAGCCATTAAAAAATTGTTCGCGACTAGTATTTCAATGATTAAATAGGGTCCGCATGACTCTGTGTGACACACTCCACGATT
This sequence comes from Sindora glabra, assembly GCA_020226215.1. NCBI lineage: Eukaryota > Viridiplantae > Streptophyta > Magnoliopsida > Fabales > Fabaceae > Sindora > Sindora glabra. Next base: position 79,927,845 of record CM035228.1, read on the forward strand.
TCGAATCACAAAAATAGTATATATGAGATGAATTTTACAGTATATATTGAAATTTGAAAATTTAGAATGATTTGATAAATTTAAAAATTTATTGTTCCATTGTATTCATAAAAAAATTAATAAATGTAATCAAATAACTTCAATGTAATATCTAAATTTATCACCTAGCTTAAATTTTAAAATCTTTGAAGTGCTGTAACAAGTGCCGTCCATAAACTTTGAAAAACTATTATATAAGTTAGTGCCGGAATCTACTATTCACATGTGAGAGTCCCCTTTTCTATGAGTTATTGCTAGCATTTATCAAATAAATATGAATTAATTCATATATGACTCAACCTTCAACTATGTTTAATTAATTTTTTTGGTTCTCATAAAGATTATTACTGTAATTAGTTTAATATTTATTTATAAGGTACAAATCCAAAAACACATCTAACACGATCAAGGTTAGTATATATGAAAATTTACTTTTTAGGAGTTAAAAAGTAACTGTAAAGGAAGAAAAGAATTTGACATGTTTTAACAAATTAAATATTAATCGCAAAACCACTTTCTTTGACAAATCTTTTAATTTTTTTAAATAGTGCAATCAGTAAATAGATTAACAAATCATAGAGATAAATAGATAAAATGGATAAACATGAAATTATGACATAAATATTAATATATCAATTAAAAATAACGGTAAATTATATTCTGGTGTCATTCTATAGACTTATTTTCAAAGAGGTGTTAACATTAGACTTCCTTTCAAAAAGGTTCCAGTTTTATGAATTATAACTTTTATATTTTCAAAATGCCCTTTTATAATTAGGCACCTTTTTGATCTATTTCATGCGAGACATTCATACTTTCCTCATGCATTGTTATCACAAATTATTGGAATTGAAGTCATCGTTGATTGCCTCTGTTTTTTTCGATCGCATTTGATTGGTCTAATTTGTTTTCTAATTGTAATCGCCTCTATTGATCGTCTTTGTTTTTCCAATCACATTGTTACTAGGTATTTGTAAATTTGCTTTGTCAATGGAACAATATCTGTTGCTCGTTGTAAGTGTATGGTTGAAACTATGGTATTGAAAATTAATACTAGAATAGAATATGATGATTTAGTTTGGATGATGTGGTGAATTTTAAGGATCTGTTTCTTGATGATTTTTCCCTATCATATTCTCTCCCTGGCATTCCTATTTGTTTGCTAAGGAACAGGTCAAAATTTGATAATATGATTGACTTAGTTAGAGTTCTGGACTTGAAGTATTTGAATATTAGTGTTAATATTGGTCTGAGTTTTCCGTGTTCTTCAAACAGTGAGAGGGTTTTGTTATCCGATTCATGGTCAGGTGGAGTGAGTCACGTTGGGCAAATGTTCCTTGGTGGTGTTGTTGAGTTTAGAAATGCATTTTGCAAGTATTCGATTAAGAGATGCTTTTTGTTTAATTATATTCAGAATATAAAAACGAAGGTGGCAACTGTATACTCAAGAAAGCATTCAAAAGGTTGTGAGTGGGCTGTTATGGCTTCATTGTCCACGGTGAATAGGTGTTTCTATATTAAGAAGTTAGTGAATTATCACCCTTGTGGTCTTGTGTTAAATAGTTCAACTTCAAAGAGGATGGGTTCCAAATTGATTTTTGAATTGGTGATGGATTTAGTTAGGAGATCTCCATCATTGACAGCCAGTAAAGTTGTAAATCATTTTCAAAACAATTATAGATTGAGAATTTCCTATTGCAAAGCATGACTTGCAATGGAAAAAGCAAAGAGTATAGTATTTTGTGATTTTGATGACTCATTCAAACAAATTAGTTGGTATGTTTGTGCTATGAAGGAAGTTAATCCTGGTAGTTGCATTGTGGTGGACGTGGATGACAATAACAAGAGATTTAAAAGGATGTTTGTTGCATTTCGTGCTTGCATTAAAGGATTCATTTCTGAAGAAAATAGCATGGAACCTAAAAGCTTGTAAAACACAATTCAAGTAATTTTTCTACTTTCAAACTTTTAATGTAATCATTTTAAAATATCCGTATAACATTTTAATTTGATGTTTACTTTATTGAGCATGAAACATAGAAAATTCTCCTTTGGAACCTAAGAAAAATTAAAAGTTATCAAGTAACAAAATTAATCATTTTTTATCTTCAAAACTTGATATCCGTGCATTCTATCACCTTTAATTTAAAGTAGAATGCAGTGTAATACCTTTTAAGTATAAAAATAGAAATTTGCCTATCTTTTGGCATAAAACCCAAGAGCCACTTCTTGCTTATTGATCAATTTTTTTCTTTCATTACCATGTAAAATCATGTTTTCAAAACTTTATTATTTTTAAGAAATCATTTTTAAAATTAGCACCTTCAACTTTTCATCATATGACTTGTCAAATTAATCCACCCTATTAATTATGGCTTTAGTATATCATTAACCTAAAATAAGAATAATAGATAATCCACCATGAACAATCATAACTTCAACACATCATCAACCACAAAAACAAATATACTTCTCATAAATAAACACCATCAAGGAAGAAAACTAAGAAGAAAAAGAATGGATCTCTACTCACTTAAAGATGTTTGTAGAACTTGTTCCCTTCACCTAGAATCCAAAATATAGCATCCAAGACAACATGAAGTTAATGAAGAATATAAAGAAAAAAATATGAAAGGAAGATGAATTCATGGAGATGTAAGGACTTTTACCTTTACTTAGATGATAAAAAATGCTTCCAATTTCAACCAAACTCCAAGAACACTTAAAAATCTAGTGGAAAATCACTATAAACTTGCAAAGGCTCTTAAAAACTCACTTTTTCCCTCTTTTCTCTCTCCCTAACTATGAGCTATATGTGATAGTGTGAGGAAAAATTAGGTTAAGCTTCCCTATTTATAGTGTGAAGGATGAGTGTTCACCAAATAAGATGATGTTATGCTTTCATCATCTATATGACATCACCACCAAGGAATATTCTTTATACTTTCTTTATATCCAAGTCCTTCCTACTGAATCGTCTATCATGTTTTAAATTTTTGATAAAATTTAAACTAATTAAAAATTACTGTAGTTTTCTAAAGTCAAGTCATATTGCCCAAAAGCCCTTAAATTATGTCACATTCCTCCTTTTACCCTATCAAAGTTATGCACTCTTGCTATTGCATGAAAAGAATTACAATTTTGCCACTTTAGGTTTATTTCAGGGTACTCTTGAGTAAAAAACATTAATTCACTCTCAAACCTTATTAACCTTAAATCTTAAATACTTTAAATTTTCTAGAATTTTTCTTAAATAACTTTTAGTAGATTTTCATTCATTAAAACTAATCAATGATTCTACCAATAAAAATATATATTTCTAATTATTATCTATTAACAAACACTATCTAACTTAATTCTAACTATTTCTATTTGCCTTTTTTTTTGTATTACAATTTTCCCCTTAAGAGACAATTTGTCCTTGAATTTTATTAACAATATATAGGAAACATAGAACTATCTACAATGGGTAAAATACCGAAATACGGTTATTTTATAAACTTTTTTCCGTTTTACCGTGGTATGAAAACATATTACCAAAGTACGCAGGATGCCATTTTGAATGGCGTACGCAAGCTTGGAGGCGTCACACTGTCTGACACCTTTGGATTACATGCAACCTGCAAGGCGCCAGTTTGAATGGCGCCTCACCTTGAAGGCGCCTTTCAACATGGCACCATTGGGTTTTATTTTTCAGGGAGGCGCCATTGGGTTTCATTTTTCGGGGAGGCGCCATTTCATTTGGCGCCTTTGCAATTTGAATTTTCGAGGAGGCGCCAAATGAAATGGCGCCTCCTGCACTATAAATACCCGCTCCCTTCCTCCCTTTCTCCGTAGCTAAAAGAACCCTAGTTCGCAGCCTCTTCACAGCCTCTCTTCCCTTCTCTCTTCGCAGCCGTTCGCAACATTTTTCATATTTTCATTCACAAATCTTCATCATTTCTTACTTCTATGCATTTCATCTGGCAACATTTTCTTCTTTGGAGCAGATCTAGTCTTCTTTCCTTACTCTTCCTTGGTTAGTATTTTTATAATTTTTATATTTATAATGGTAGGAAAATTTTTATTCTATGTTGATTATTATGATTCATAATATGAAATTATGATGTAAGATTTAGGAAAAATTTATAAAAATTTATATGATATATGATAGTTTGTGATTTGTACTGATTAGTTTTTTTATAATTTCTATATGTATATTATAATTTTTATTAGTTATTATAAGAATATATTTTACAGTGGGAAAAGATTTCTTATTTCATGTTGATTATTATTATTTATGATTTGAAATTATGATTTAGGATTTAGGAAAAATTTGTACAAATTTATATGATCTGTGATAGTTTGTGATTTTTACTAATTAGTATTTTTATAATTTGTGTATTTATATTATAATTTTTATTAATTATTATAAGAATATATTTTACATTGGGGAAAAATTTTTATTATGTTGATTACTATGATTTATGCTATGAAATTATGATATAGGATTTAGAAAAAAATTGAACAAATTTTTATATGATCTGTGATAGTTTGTGATTTTAAAAGAAGAACAAAGGAGATAAAGAAAAGTGTATTAAAATAAAATTTACAATTTAGGTAAAAATTATGTTTAGATATTTTTAAAATATAAAATTTTTTAGGATATAGGATATGATAAAAATGAGATTATTTTTATTATATGTTAATTATTACGAAAATATATTTTCTTATTGATCAATATTTTTATATTAATTTCAGAGTAATATATGTCAAAATAAGTAAATATCAATTGAGGATATTTTGTAAAGACTTGATATTTTATGCATTATTTCTATTTATTTTATCATTTTTATTGTACTTTTTTGTTATTCTTTTCTATTAACTCATGGTATTTAAATCATACATACCAATATTTTTTAACAGTAAGATATATTAATTTTTTATTATAAATGTATTCTATATAAATTATATAATTCATTTAATTAATTAATTTATTATACAAACAATTTTTTATTACTTTATAACGTACGTATTGTTTATTTTTTATTTACTCTATTATATTCTTTTTATATCTACTCGTATTATCTATGGTTTAAAACATCAATATTATTAATTAACATAAATATAATAATTTATAATTTTTTAGCTTATTATAATATTTTAAATAAATTAAAGATTTAATATACATTTTATTATTAAAAATAATTAATTTTATATTATATTTTTAAAAAAACACTTAGTAATTAAATTAAATTTTATTTATACAAATTTTTTCAAATTTTTGTTGATAATAATTTTTAAATATTATGTTTTAAATTTAAAATATATTAACTAAGACTTCTTCAAGGGTTTACAGTTCGTACATTATTTTTTCTTCATTTCATTTACTTTATTTAATTTTTTCTCCTTTCTTTTTTCAATCAGTCTATTAGAAGTTCAAATGTAATATATTGAATAATATAAATATAATACAATTTATTTTTTTGACATAAAATTATTTTTAATAATCAAATATATTATTTAATAAAATTAATTGATTATATATTTAATTTTTAACACTTATTACTTTACCTTTCACATAGCACTTCTCCTTTTTTAATTTATTTTGGTATAATTTTTTTAATTGGACTTATATTATTTACGATTTAAATAATAAGATAATTACATAATATTGAGATAATGTAACATATTTTATTTTTATTTTAAAATAATTTTAAAAAAATTAATGTTATGGGAAGCATTAATTGAAATAATCAATTATATATTCCAGTTCTAATAAAAGTATTTAAGAATAAAAATTAATTCTCTTTTAAAATTTATTAATATTTTCTTGATAAAAAATTTCAAACACTATATTTAAAATTAAATATACATCAATAAAATTTTATTTATGTTATTATTTTTGTTCCTTTTATATATTATCTTGCAAAATATATTTAATTTAACGTAACTTTTACAAATTTTTTTAATGATACAATAATATTTAATAATTTTTACTTAAAGATTAAATTTATTAAAATATCTAACAAAATTTTCTTTCATGTAGAAGCTTTTTTATGTTTACTTTTCCTAATACTTATCGGTTAATATTTTATAAATTTTGTACTTATATTATAATTTTTATTAGTCATCATGAAAATATCTTTTATAGTGGTAGAGAAATTTGTTTAGAATATTATGATATAAATAATATGATTTTTTTTATTTTATATTAATTATTATGGTTTATGATGTGAAATTATGATTTAAGATGTGAAATTATGATTTATGAAAAATTAGTAGAAATTTATATGTATTGTGATAGGTTGTGTTATTAAAAGAAGAACAAACAAGATAAAGAAATGTATTCCAAAATAGGTTTTAGGGCCTAGGTGAAAGTTATATTTAGATAATTTTTTCATGTGAAATTTTAATATATCATAAGAGAGGTAAGAAAAATAAAATTCTAGGATATGTGGATGTAACTAGAAACTTTAAAAAATAGATTATTGTTATTGAAAATATGAATATTTTTATATTTAAATGATAGATATTATAAATGCAAGAATAATAAACATAGTTAAAAAAATTATACTATACATAGGTTTATTCAAAAATTATTAAAATATATATGGAGGTACTGTAATATAAGTATTAGACGAAGTCAATGTATGTAAAAAAGAGTCCATGATTGTAATCATAAAAATATTAGTTTTAAAAAGAAATAACATTTACTTGACCAGAAAAAATTATCCTATTATATGATAGGTTTGTTATATATGAAAAATTATTGTGCAATAATATTTAAAAATTAAGCTTTTTTCAATTGTATACATGTAAGTGAAAATTGAAATTATTGTTTCAAATATAAATTTATTTTTATTTGTAATAGTTTATTTATATTGCATCATAATTTATGCAAAAAAAGAAGAATTAAAATTAAATTATTTAAATTACACTTGCAAATGAACATTAAAAATTTATGAAGTATGAAAAATTACGAATGAGTGTAAAAATAGCTTAAAAATTTGTCAGAAAAAAATGTCGGCTGTAAAGGTCGGAATGGGTTTGGCTTATGTGGGTAAATTATTACGTACTATTAAATAAATACATTACAAAAATAATAATACATTTCATTCATTTTTACTTGTAATATTAAATACTACTTCAATCATTTATAAGAATAAAAATTGTATATGATAATATGTGTTAGTTGTGAGGGTGCAGTAAATATTTTGCAGCTAAAAGTAACGAGATGAAAAAAAGTTTAATTGCTTTTATATATTCAAATGGTGCAATGATTGAGGGATTGATAGGAGTAATGAACGATAGACCTCCCCCAAAGGCATTGAAATTGAGAGGATGCAACACTATGGATGTTTTGCGAGAGAGAATTCATGCCCGACTGAAGCTTCACCAAGATCAAGCCATGGGGAAAATTATTTACAGGTTTCCACAGCATCAAACAGAGACTCAATTATGGCATACGAATTGGACGATGATGAAGACTTGGCATGTGCCATAGCGAGTTACAAATAACATCCGACGATGACAGCAATGGAATTATACGTGGAGGTGATCACATCCGAACTGCACGCTGCTAACCTTGGTTCACAAGAAAGAGTCCCAATAACTAAATCACTCGTAGATCCAACGGCTTATGTCAATACTAGTTGTTCGATGGTGTGGGAAAGCCCTCCTTACACGGGTGGAATTGAGTTTCACATTTCTGATAGTTATACTCCTGCATTGGACTCATTTGTTGCAAGTGTTTTTTCGATAAATGTATCACATACCATAATGGATTCAACAAATGCCTTACCGATCATAGACGAAGAATCCATTGATCCTATATTAATGAATGCCCACTTGGAGTCTAGTTTTGAAGACGATGAGGTGTCTTGCAGTAGCGGTGATGATCGTAACACTGATGATGAAGAACATGCAACTACACATGGAGACAGTGTTGCAACTCGGTGTGTGAGGAGTGATAATGCTGCATAGACATCATGCGGTGTCCCTCAAGCTATTGTCTTCTCTTACATTGATTGGGATGCTATAAGGAATGCTAATGAATTTTTGAAAATAATAAAACCAAGTTATGATTACGGCATGGAGGACTTACAGATTGGACAAGAGTTTGATTACAAGGAGGCATTAATTGCTACAACCAAGCATTACCACATCAGAAGGCACCATAGTTATTATATGTAGGAATCAGATACTAGAAGATTGAGTGTAAAGTGTGATAATTATGGGGACGAATGCAAATTCCACCTTAGAGCGACTAATTTGAAGAATTCTAACACTTGGACAATAACTAGATTTCCAGGGCCTCACATATGTGTTAATACCAGTTTAACACAGGATCACAAGTCTCTTGACTCCGAGTATATCAGTTCCTTGATACTGGAGATGATTAAAGTGAAGCAAGATGTTCCAATCTCGCTTATACAAGAGAGGGTGGAAGGCATATATGGGTATAAGATTTCGTACAGAAAAGCATGGAAGGCAAAGCAAAAGGCAATTGTCAAGACGTACGGAGATTGGGATAAATCATATGAAGTGCTCCCAAAATGGTTGGACATTTTAGGCTATTGTGACCAAGCTCTGTTTAAGTTGGAGTTAGAAGAATTCATCACAGTTTACAACTGTGTTGATCCATAAAAACATATTTTCAACCGAGTTTTCTGGGCTTTCAAGTCATGTATTGCGGCATTTCTGTACTGCAAGCAATTCATACAAGTTGATGGAACGTTTTTGTATGGCAAGTATAGAGGTGTGCTACTGATTGTTGCCATCCAGGATGGTAACAAATGTCCCGTACCTCTTGCCTTTGCCATTGTTGAAAAGGAGAGCTATGAAAATTAGAGTTGATTTTTGGCATTGTTATGGGTAAATGTTACAAACCAGCAAGGAATATGCCTAATATCAGATCGACACCATGCTATAAAAGAAGCTGTAGCCAACGAAGGTCTAGGATGGCAGCCTCCTCATGCTTTTCATCGGTACTGCATCAGACATATTGTCAGCAACGTTTGCAAGAAATGTAAGGATGATAATGTCAAGAAAGCTATCTTTAGGATTGGTATGCCTTACAGCACAACTTTTTTGTTGAACCTTTCATCTATAAATTTATGTTTCTGGAAGTTCAACCCGGTTAACCTATTTGTCTCCTTATGTTCAGCATATGAGCCAAATCGAGAAAAAGTCATGGAGAGATTGGACAACCTAAGCAAAGTCACTGAGGAGATCCACAAGAAGTTGATCACTATCTTGATGGAGAAGTGGACACTTACTTATGATGAAGGCAGAAGATATGGTCATATGACGACTAACATAGTAGAGTGCATTAATGGCCTCTCCAAAGGATTAAGGAAGCTACCAATCACAAGTCTTATTCAATAAACATACTATAGATGTGTCAAGTACTTTGTGGAAAGGGCAAAAGAAGCACATGCTGAACTACAACAAGGTCACATATACACAAGCAGATTCAAACAGAAGCTTGCAACTATCCAGTCACTTGCTTCTTCTTACCACGTTCGTACTTATAATAGACAAGGAATTAGGTTTGAAGTGGTGGAGGGCCCTGATATGTCCACAGGATCATACGGAAAGGTCGTCCAAGTGTTATTAGACAAAGGGCAATGTGAATGTGGACAATTCCAAGCATATAGGTATCCTTGCCTCATATTATTGCTGCTTGTGCCTCAGTCAACATATTGTGGAAACCATATGTCGATACTGTATACAGACTTGACACCCTACTTAATTGCTACAAATCTGAGTGGTGGTCGATCAGGGGAGTGGTCGCAATGGAATAACCTACCACCATTTCCTGTCCTGGTTCCAAATTATGGAAAATTGCGTGAAAAGGGATGATCGAAGTCGACACGGATAAAAAATGAGATGGATTGGCCTCAAGACAGTGGTGTCAGGCAAAAATGCGATCTTTGTAAGATGGAAGGTCATAATCGTAGGCGCTGCCCACTTCTTCATGAAGATGAAGGCCCTTCTTCACGTTGATTTTGATTTTTACTTTTGCAGATATGTTATGAAGTATGTTAACCAATGTCATAAGTGTAACGGTCGGATGATGTGATTTATTTGATTGTTGTAAAATTGCATGTCATTATGGATATATATGTGACCCCATCACTAGTAATATTAAAAAATTACCTCAATCGTCCAAGTACTATAAATTCTTGTGTGGATCTTTGTAATTAAATTGCATGGGTAAATGTTATATTGGTGTGTGCTTAAATTCCATCCTAATGCAATTCTTATATTGGCAGATGGCATCCACTTCCCGATGCATTGATCCTGGACCACGAGATCCTTCACTTCTGATGGCTCAGGACTCACACATATTCCAGTCGATTTAGGCAGGCCATGTATGGAAATAGTTAGATCTTAAAGTTAGTTGAACCTTTTTTGTATTGTCAGATGCAATAATTATTAATCTTTTTTTTTTTGCAGCTTGATTGTGTGCTGAGGATTCGACGGGCTCATCACTACCATCACCAACAGCCGCCAGAGTTAATTGTCCCCTTGTTACGAGAGGCAGGTTTTTACGGCCTAGCGATGTGCGAGTTTGTGCCGATTGACCATTAGTTGATCAGTGCTTTTGTAGAGCGGTGGAGGCCGGAGATACACACTTTTCACATGCTGCAAGGGGAGACCACTATTACATTGCAGGATGTGACTTTTCAGCTCGACCTACCCATTTATGGTCGAGCAGTGATAGGCTCCATTGTGTGGGGATGGGGAGCTCTAATAGAGGAGTACCTAGGATTGCAGTTACTAGTGGACAAGAATGTCATCAAAGGGGGCAATTGAACATGAGTTGGTTGGAGAGGCATTTCATTTATCTTCCAGATGATGCGGATAAGGTGACATTGCAGAAATTCACCTGGGCCTACATTTTGCGTCTCATTAGTGGGACGTTGTTTCCAGACCATTTCAGCACGTATGTCCACCTCATGCACTTACCATTGTTAGGAGACTTCCACAAGACTGGGACGTATAGTTGGAGATCTGCATGCCTGGCCTATCTGTACAGAGAGCTCTGTAAGGCCACTGCTCCATATTACAAGGAGATAAGGGGGTGTTGCCTATTACTATAACTTTGGGCATGGGATAGATTTCTCACTATCGCCCCTGTGATTACCGTTTCAGACATACCAGAGGGGGATGCAGGGATTGGCCCCCTAGCTCGCAGGTTAGAAAATTTTTCAATTTACACTTGTAATTAAGTTGACTTTTAAGTTGTTTAACTTAGTTATTATACTTGGTAGGTGGCACTATCAAAAGACGTTCCAGGATAGTTCGGCACACAGCCTACCGTATTATAGATACGTGCTGGACCGTCTTCGTCTCGACCAAGTATGAAGGGGGTAATGTATATTTTTATTTCATTCCTTTATCCATTTCATTGTCGCATTTAAATGACAATATAAATGTGTAATTTCATATCACCTGGATCCCGTACACTGAGGTGGTCACCGCATCACTTCCTCAGTACTGTTTTGATAGGAGTGATATGTGGACAGTAGTGGTGCCACTCATACACTTTCAGATTGTTAAGTGGCACCAGCCAGATAGTGTTTTGCGGTAGTTTGGACTGTGCCAGCCTATTCCTAAGCCACCAAATGCAGGTGGCGGAAGTCCATTACCTTCACTTGTCCGATCGGCATAATGAGGAGTGGCACATTCACCATCAGCCGTACATTGCACTTTGGGATATCCGGCAAGACTTGTGTGCTATCGCCAAGCCGACCACACAACTAGTCCTAGGCCCACGGTCCGAGTACATGGCATGGTATAGACGGGTTACTGGGCGATTTATTACACCCGTTGGGGTGCACTAAACCTTGTGGTAATACTGCGTGCTAGTTTTCTGTGTCTGATTTTCTTCTTGTGCATTAGTATTGTAACTAACTTTAATGTCAAAAATTTGCACAGGTAGATGAGGTGTCCACACTATAGGACTTCACTACACCTGAGGGGCAGTCTAGGTTCACCTTCAATGCGCTTAGATCAACGACGGACTCCATCCTTCATGCCATTCAGGAGGTTGATCATGTCATTATTGACTCACATGCGGAACTAGCTCCTCATGCCCATCATATCCCAGACCCTGCGGAGGGTGACCATGATCAGTCTCGTTCTTGTCGATGTCGTCACATTGCTCCACGACCTACGTCGCAAGCTGATGTTCCATCCACTTCAACAGTGCAACAGACTCCACCATCAACTGCTCAGGACACCATGATGATGATGCCAGATATGACTGCCTCATCTTATATGTACCCTACTGCACCTGATGATCCTTCATCCTCCACTATGTTCTCGGCTGCAAGTGCAACAGACTCCACCATCGACTGCTCAGGTCGCAAGCTGATGTTCCATCCACTTCAACAGTGCAACAGACTCCACCATCGACTGCTCAGGACACCATGATGATGATGCCAGATATGACTGCCTCATCTTATATGTACCCTACTGCACCTGATGATCCTTCATCCTCCACTATGTTCTCGGCTGCACTATATGGTCCGTCATCATTCCAGATGTACCAATTTACTTCCGGTATTTCATCCTCATTCCAGGCATTCCCACATATATCAGGAGTTTCATCTTCATTCCATGTCTTTCCTTCCGGTGATACTGGTCCATCACAGCCATATCGTCCTACGTTTGATCTACATACTCAAGATCAGGGATTAACACTTGGTGACACGATGACAGATGACTTAGTGCTTGTAGATAGAGGCAGAGGTGGAGGCAAAGCGGGAGCCAGAGACAGAGGCAGAGCGGGAGCTGGAGGTAGAGGAGCCACAGACACTGGAGATGTGACTCCCGAGCCTGCGCAGAGGGTTAGTAGATATAGCCGCCACATTACCGATCCTGGATGTGGGATTGGACATCACTTACGTAGACATTAACTTTCTTTTTCATGTTTATTGTATATTTATGCACATTTATCTTCCTACTTTATTGCCAACATCAACATTTAGGATGGTTTTGATTATTACAATATTTTTATCTTCTTACATAGTTACTTATATTGATTTTAATTACCAATTCTTCTCACAAATACACAATCAATTCAATTCTCATATAACGCATCAAATATATGCAATTTTTTTCTAATAACATCCTTCTAATTAGAATTTTATTCTCTCCTCTAGTATTTTATTTTCATAACTTTAATTATTATAAATTATTAACAAACTTAAATTAATTACAAATTTTTTAAAATAATATGTGTTTATTTTTTTCTAATGATAAGGATTATTCCATATTCCACATCTCGTTGGGCAAAAGTATAGATTTGCTATTTTTTTAGAAACTATTTTTCATTTTAACATTCTTTTGAAATATTTTACCAAAATATGCACAGCGGTAGAGAGACACCAAACCAAATGGCGCCTCTGAGGGCAGTCCAGACACATCTCCTAAATTTTAAGTTAATATATAAATAATAGAAAATAATAAACTTTAAAATAATTAGAATATTTAATTTTTTTTAAAGTAATAATAATGACATCTCCTAAATTTAATAACTAACATTGTTAATTTTTTATTTTCACAATTGTTATAATTATCTATTCTTTTATTTATTTACCATGTTAAAATAAATAAACAATATTAAAATAAATTAATAAATGTTCTCTTCATAATTTGAAATATATAATTATTTTTTAATTAAATTTTTTTCTCATTATTTATTTTAATATTATTAGTGAAGAAAGGAATAAATAGTTATAATAAATATAAAAAAATTAATAATATTAATTATATTATTTGAAGGATAAATAACCATCATCCTTATAAATGACATTAAATGCTATGTTTATTCAATACGTTATGAGTTGAGTCCACCAAATATTGAGGTCAAAACACGTAGCATAATTGTCAACGTAGATGGGGATGCTGGTCATGTATAATACCAAAATCCAAGTCTTTTGGATCCACAATAAATACGGTCACCAGCTAATTAACTTAAAAATGAGAAGCGAGGGCGTCGTAGGCCAAAGGCGCCATATCACCTGGCGTCCCTTCCCTCGAGCGCCAACGATGTCATTTCGTCTGGCATCCCTCAACACGCCATTTGGTGTCTCTCTGCCGCTGTGCGTACTTTGATAAAATATTTTGAAGGAACGGTAAAACGAAAAATAGTTTCTAAAAAAATAATAAATCAATACTTTTATCTTTCATTACCAAAATATTTTATCATTATGATGAAATAAAAAAGAATTAATTCATGTTATAATTTTAATTTCATTACAAAATGAAAAGATTATTGCAACGAAATAACCACATTTTTTTTTATTTTTAACTATCTTCAACTTCGTCATTTCGTATTTATTTTATTACAAAATAAAAATAATTTTTTTGAAATAAATACAAAGTAGCAAGAATATTATTAGAATAAATACAAAATAAAAAGAAACATATTTATTTTGTTATATTTTTTTTCATTTTTAACAATCTTCAACTTCGTATATAAAGAATATTATTGAATAATTCAATAAATTTGCTTATGTGTAATAACGTATTAAATAATTACTTGTAATAATATAATTCTGAATAGTGGAAGTATATAATTCCTGAAAAATGATAAATATTAAGTATCATTGAATCAAATTTTGAGAGACATTAATATAAATTATATAATTATTCTTTATTGATCCTATATTTTATTTTAATAATATTCAATTATTTACTAAATATTTATTATTTTTATTAAATATATTATTATCATTAACTACTTTCTTATTTAATTCCTATAATAAATTTATGTATTAAATATCAAAATGAAATAAAATATTTTTATAACATCAAATATAATTATGAAATGAGTAATTTATTTTTAAAAATTTATTTTGAGTCACAATCACATATTATTTATTTTTAAAATTTTTATTTTGAAATGGCATCAAAATTAATTATTTTCAAAGGAAAAATTGCAGAGTGAAGGCGCCATTCAAAATGGTGCCCCCAAGGACCACCAAAGGCGCCATCTGGAGTGATGCCTCCTCCCCAAGAATGCCATCCGGCCTGGCACCTCCGCCCATCACGCATATTTTGGTAATATATTTTCAAATAATGGTAAAACGGAAATAAGTTTCCAAAAACACAGTAATATGATACTTTTGCCATCTACAACTTATATAAAAGCTTTAATGAGTCTTATCAAATAAATCTAGATATTTTTCCTTTATATCTATTTCCATTTCCCAAGTTGCATCTTAGTCACCATATTTCTCCTAGATTACTTTAACTATCAATATCTCCTTAAATCTCAGCTTTTTAACTTATCTGTCTATTATCTTAGCTAATTTCTCCATATAAGTTAGCTTTTGATCTAACTTTATTGGTTCTTCCTTTAGGAACATGAGATTCATCTAGGATGTACTTCCACAACATAGACATATGTAGTACGAGGTGTATTACCTTCATACTTTCTCATAATTCCAATTAATAAGCTACTTTATCAACTCTTTTTGTTATTATTTAAGGTTTCACATATCTTAGTGCTAGCTTCCTTTTCTTATTGATGTTAGTGTATGTGCCTTAAAACCAATCATATTGATGATTGTAAAATTGAATCATATTATTTTAATGGCAATTCCAATTATTATATTTATATATATTGTCTACGTAATATATTTAATTATAAAAATAACCTTAGAATAATTGTATTCTTAAATGTCCCTAGTCATATATCATTATGAATTAGGTTGCTTTGATATGTTAAGACTAACATGTGTTGTGACTTATATGGGATATTAAGTTTATACATGAGTACAAGTTAGAGAACTTGTATACTGGACCAACCTATCCAAAGAACACTACATGGATCGTTATATGTGTGTCATGAGTGATTTTTAGTGATCATTATTAATTTAGTCCTTTGACCTGAGATTGCTAAAGTTCCCTACATGTGAGATTCATATTTTGATATTATTCTATATCACTTATGATTGAATGAATGCAAGAGTAGTTATTGGATATGTCACATATCATGCGGAGGGGTTTGTATAATCAAGATGAAATTTGTCCCTCCAATATAACAGGAGTAACATTTATAGGCCCCTTGATTAAGTAAAGTTAAGAAAATGCATGGCCATGCTCAGATGAATTAACATGGAATGTCAATTACATTTGTTTCGGTTAACTTACTTAGAAATTAAGAAACCTCAAGATTGGGCTATACAGAAATGACATGGTCCATGTCTCGAGCTCAATCTAGATGTTTATGACAAGAAGACATAAATGATAACCACGTGTAAAGGTTTAGTCAAATCACTGACTTTCTCATTGCTTAGGTAACAAAGATGCGTTGCTAGACATCGCTCATTATTTATGATCATTAATGATCATTACTAATGTAATAAGAGCCTGTAGAGTCGCACACTTAGAGCCTAGTAGATTTAGAATTAATGGACTAAATTATTTGGGCCTAATATTTGAAAATTTCATATTATAATTATAAGGCCCAATAATAAGCCCATAATTATACATGGAATAAAGCTCAATTAGTTAGGATTTTCTATGCACCTATTTAAATAGACTTGTTGGGTAATAATAGAGATTATTATTCACATATCCCAAGCATAAAAAAAATTCTAGCAGCTCTCCTTGACCTAAAACCCTTGAAGAGGTGATACGTAAAATATTTACATATTTATTTTCCCTTGTATGATGCATTTTTGGATGTTATCTTGTTAAATTAAATAAATTTAGTTGCATTTGGTGAATGGATCTTGAATTTGAAATGAAATCAAATATTTTAGATAACGCTGTAATCTGACACTGTTTCAGGTTTTAGGCCATATCTGGAGTTCTGGATGTCCGATTGGGCTGTTCTTTATATGGATGGAAATACAAGAAGAAGCCCTAAAACTTTCATGTTTTAAGAAAAGCCCAATTCGGGACCTAAGGATCTCAAATTCTGCTTGGAAGATGAAACAGTGATTCTGACGGAATCTGACATATGGCTACTAATCTAATCATAACTTGAGCTAGAAATGTCCAAATTAGGAGTTCTTTATATGAAAATTGAAGAGAAGATCCAGCCCTACAACTCCTATGTTGACATAAAGATGTAAATCAGCCATTTAGGTGGTCAAAAGTTACCAACAAAGTCAAAAAAATTGTGCTGCGAAAATAAAAAATGGTGGCTGAATGTGATTGGTAGCAACTTGTCAAATTGGTAGCAACTTGTCAAATTGGATGGCTTGCAGCTGGTTCATTCATCTATAAATAGGTAGAAGTAGAGAGCATTCAAGCATTCCAAGCATTGAATCATTTATTCATGCATCTTAGATAGTAGTTTAGTTCATGCAATTTTTAGTTCTTGTATGCCTCCTACATGGAAGGCTAGGTTCTCCTCCTACATGGAAGGTTTTACTTCCTAATGGATGGATAGTATTTTCATGCATTTATAATTGTATTCTTATGTTTTCCTCCTACATGGAAGGTTCTACCTCCTAATGGATGGATAGCTTTTCTATTTTCATGCATTTGTAATTATAATCTTGTGTTCATGAATGTGATGATGTTTTTATTCTATGTTTGTGTTTAATTTCATTATGTTCTAATTTTTTTATCTTCCTAGGGTGATGACGTAACTTGATAATAATGGATTGAATTCTAATCTATTGAAACTAATTTCGTTTTTATTTCCTAGATTGAGTTTTAATTATTATTCTTAATGCTTTCAATTGATTGGCCACCTTTTGAATGAACTCAATATGTGTGTTGAGACCGAAAGGAGATATATGTGTATGGAACCTATAATTAAAACCATAAATTGCATATGAAATAAGAATATATTCATATGGTTTATGTAGTCTTAATGAGTTCCATAAATCCTAATGCATGATTAGTTGTTTTAATTCACATAGGAATATAGTGGATTAGCAATTAATTATAAAATTACTTGACCTTGGAAGAGGCTAGTAATTAATTTAGGCAAACTCGACTATCAATTAAGGGAGTTAAAAATTGGATTAGTGAGATAGATGATTCAATCCGAAATTGTCAAGTGAAGTCTGATCCCTAGGTCTTTTATTCATCTTCATCCTTACTCGAATTGCATTCATATTTATTTTAAGTATTTTCTGCATCAATCTTATTTACTCGCTTCATTCTCCAACTTATCGATTTGCCAAATAGTGTTAGGATTATGAATTTTGGTACTTAGTGAAACAATCCTCGTGGGAACAATACTTACTTATCACTTTATTACTTGTTTACGATAGTGTGCACTTGCGCTAGTTGATAAACCATTTCACACGTAACAAGAGGCGTAGCTAGCATTATGAAACAAAGGAGAACAATTCCAACCAATATTTGTGTGGACGTTCATCGATGATTTGCAAGTTCATATGGATACCTTGGAGTCTTCAATAAAAAAGAAGCTGAAGAGGTGATCAACGACTGAGTTCTTGAGTCATCATTAAAGATATTGAATGAATCATTATTCTAATTTAACGTTTTACATGGATCCATTAGCTAGGATCGATTTTTTTTGCTGTAATTGTTTGGCTCTCGATCCCAATAGTGGTATTAGAGTTACTTGTGAAACATTAAATTAGGATTTTATTTGCTAATTGCATGTTTGTGATTTGATAAATTGTTCTATATGTCACGTTTCAATTAGATTTAGTACAAACTTGATTTCGTGCATTTTGGTTCAATAAAAATTAATATGATTAATTTTGATTCTATTTCAAATTTGAATCTAATTTTATATACTGATTTAAATTCAAAAGTATCTTATGATTAATTTCTCTTCTGGTTCGAATTTGCTTTTGGTTTTTAATTGAAATTTGAATCTGTTTATGGGTTCTGTTTTAAGTTTAAATCTATTGCAATAATTTTAATTTTTTAATTTGAATTTGAAATGAATTTCTGGGTTCTGTTTTATGTTTAAATCTGTTGCAATAATTCTGGCTTTTTTATTTGAATTTGAAATGAATTTCTGGGTTCTGTTTTGACCAGAATAAAAAAGGAATTAATTACATGAATCTGATTTTATATATGAAGAAAAATATTTTCTGGTTACAATGCAGATTCTGTTATAAATTAGAATTAATCAAATTAACTCATTAAATCTATTTCGTATATATGATATTTTGGGAATTTGGATTATTACATGCAACGAAATTTCAAAATTTTGATCTGAATTCTACTTGGAATCCATGCAAAAAGCATAAATCAATGATTAGGGTTTTACCTATTAGGCACTCATGTTTCTACTGATCAAAACTTGAGAGCAGATGAATCAAATACCGATCAGAAGGTACAACATCTCTACGATATTCACACGGAGTGAACAATGACCTCTCGCCCTCCACGAATCTACTAGGATGCATTTCTCTCTCTAGGAATTAGGATTGGATATTTTCTGAGTGATTTAGGATTTGTATGGAAGCTTTGAGTGTGTATCTTATGTGCTACCATCAAGTCCCTTTTTATATAACTTGGGCAAGCCATAATTCTAGTCCTACTAAGATAATGCTTCCAAAATCCTAATCACACTTAACAACTCATCTTATCCTTATCCTAGAGATAATGAGGAGAGATAGGACTTATCTATTAATTATCTAATATTAGATAATATTATCTCATAATATAAATATCTTAATATTAGATAATTGCATATAGTTATCAAATATCAAAATAATATTTTCTCATAATATATTTATCTAATATCTGATAACATAATTATTTGATATTACTTTAATATCAAATAATATCATATAATATATATATTATATGAATAACACATTATTATTCTTAATAATATATATGCACAAAAATAAGTCTAATTAATTAGATATTAATATAATTAAAGTCTAATTAATTATTGTCTTATTTCTACTCCTTTTATGTAACCCTGTAGGTTCTTATTACATTAACAATGACTCATTATTACATTGAAAATGACTCATTATTGAGCCACAGATAGTGAGCAGTATCTAGCAATACATCATTACCACTCAAGTAGTAAGAATGTCTATGATTCAACATCCACCTAATACATAATCAACATTTTGCATCATAATCCTTTTTGTAATAATATCTAAATTGAACTGGAGACATGGAATGTGTCACTCTCGTTAATGTTCAATTTATATTTCTTGATATTAAGTAGACTTAAAATAAATGATTAATATCACATATTAATCTAATTGAGTATAGTCATGCATTTCTAAGTCTTACTCAATCAAGGGGCCCAAGGATATTTCTCTTTTATACAAGAGTAACAAAATCCCATATACATTACTCACTTCTCTTTGCACAATTTATGACATACTCAATCAATGCCCTACTTGTTATCCTGATTAAAGGTGATATAGAACAATATTAAAGTGAGTAATTCCTCATATAGGGAACCATAGTGACTTCAGGTCAAAGGTTTATGTGTATTTGTGATCATATGAGAATAACTTATGACACGTTTATCCATGCAATATTCTCATAGTGAGTCAGTCCAGTACATTATCACTAGCAATGTACTCATGTATTAACTTGATATCACATATCTATGATTCGTAATCATCAGTCACTATACATGCTAGTTTCGATGTATTATTACTATCCTTTTTCATAATAATACTTAATTAGGGGTATTTTAGAAATAACGAAGTTATTCTAAGGATAATTATTATATTAAGTTATAAATCATGCAGAATAATAATAAAATTATGAAAATAAAATATAATAATTAAATTACCTAAAATAAAATATAATACATTATGTATTATTTCAATCATCTATATGAATGATTTCTAAGACACACACTAACATGATATACCTTGCATTTAATTGTTGAATCTGATTTTGCACAGAATTAATTGTTGAATCTATTTCGTATAAGTGTATGCATAAATGTTTTAATCAATTAATTAATTGGATCTGTTTAATATGATTAAAATTTATCCATTATGATTCTGTTGTAAATCAGATTTCAAAATTGTGATTTGAATGTTAATAATTGTCAAATTGTTCAACTAAAGGGGTATGTCAATTGTTAACAAATTAAATTGCAATCTGAATATCAGATGCAATCAACTTTTCGGATGGGGGGCTCCCCCTTACCCCCCGGTAGGGGCATTGCCCTTTCACCCCACCCGCTAATCAGCTAGTGGAACAGCCGTAAATTCTTTACGTAGCACGACATTAAGTAATTAGTTAATTAATTCAGAATTAATTAATTCACATTTTGATATTAAAAATATATTTGGATATATATTCACTTATCATATTATTTTGTTGCTTGATGTATGGTTCATGATTATGGCCCTTAGTTTTGTTGCAATTTTAAAATATGGTCTACGTGTTGTGCCTTTCTATTACTTCTAGTTGTACATTCTCTTCTCATCTTACTCCCCTTGAATGTAACTTGAGGTTTCTTTATTATTATGTAATAATTTTGTTAGAGTGCCTAAAAAGGCAATAATGGAAATGGAGATCAAACCATGAAGGAAGAAGAAGATTCTTAAGAAGAAGTTTTTCTTTCTTAGTTTGATTTAATATTCTTGAGCTCTAGAATATCACTTAGGTTAAGTCATAATCATGTCACATTTAATTTATGTTTTATGTATGAGATGCATATGATGAATGTATGAGATACCTATGGTAGATGTATGTGATGCATGCTTAATAATACCAAGTACATAATGGTGAGATCAAATACATTAAAAATCCCTCAAATTAAATATTAAGTCAAAAAGAAATATGACTTCCAATAATAGTACTCATCAAGATTTTGATTGACTATAAGTGGGTTTGCCAAATTAAAGTACCTAAAGTCTATCTTGGTAAGACTTGATGGGATAATAGTGATATCCAAATTGCTAATTTTTTTATATAACTTAACTAGGCTATACCAATAGAATTGGGGCTTAGAGGCATAGAATTGATTATAAATTCATGAGATGAATTTGAATAAGTGTTATTCACCTAACTATCTAAGAGTTGTATAAGATATAATTAACAAGGAGTTGTTTGCCTAAATAGCCATATCTTGGGTGATTAGCCAAAGCTAACTCAAGATTTGGTAAAATATGGATCTTAGCTCACTAGAAAACCTTGACGATAAGGTTTTCTGAAATAATAGTGAGGGCTATTATTTTAAGAAAAATAGTGAGAGTATTATTTAATAAAAGACCTTATTAAATAAATAAAATACATGATTCTCATTCTGCATATTTTTCTATTGTAGATAACCATGGCATCAAATGCATCAAACTTATCACTACGATCTATCCTTAAGAAGGATAAGCTGAATGGGATGAATTTTCTCGATTGGTATCGAAAATTGAGGATTGTCCTTAAGCATGAGAAAAAGCAATATGTCCTAGAGCAACCTACTCTAGATGAGCCTGTTGTCAATGCTCCTCGAGTAGAAAAGGATGCTTATAAGAAGTATCTAGAAGATACTCTAGATGTCGGTTGCTTCATACTTGCTACCATGAACTTTGAGCTTCAAAAGCAACATGAGAACATGAAGGCATTCAATATGATTGATCACCTTAAACAACTCTACCAAGAGCAAGCAAGACATGAGAGATATGATTTATCTAAAGCATTGTTTCAGTGCAAGATGGCTGAAGGAACACCCGTTGCTACACATGCACTTAAAATGATTAGGTACATCAATAGCATTGAAAGATTGGGTTTTCTTTTGCAGCAAGAATTGACTACTGACATAGTTCTGCAATCATTGCCCGAGAGTTATAGTCAATTCATTATAAATTACAACATGAACGAAATTGATAAAACTTTGCTTGAACTGCTTAATATGTTAAGAACTACTAAGTAAAACTTGAAAAAGTTCAAACCCAATTCCATTATGATAGTTCAAAAGGGTAAAAGAAAAGGTAATTCTAAGGCCAAGAATAAAAAGAAAAAGGACAAAACTGATGGAAAGTTCAAGTCAAGTTTCTTTGCACTAAAGCCTAAAGGTGGCGTGGCCAAGGAAGGGCAATGCTTCCATTGTAAAAAACTAGGACATTGGAAGCGAAATTGTAAAATTTACCTGAAAAAGCTTAAGAAGTAAAAGGGAAGTGGGACTTCTAACTCAAGTATTTATGTTATAGAGGTTAATTTATCTACTTGTATATCTTGGATATTAAATACTAGATGTGGTACTCACATTTGTGTAAATGTGTAGGATCTTAAAGAAAGTAGATTGTTAGCCAAAAGTGAAGTGGATCTGCGCGTTAGAAATGGAGCAAGAGTTGCTGCATTAGCTGTAGGGACTTATTATTTATCTTTACCTAGTATATTAGTTTTAGAATTGGACAATTGTTATTTTGTGCCTACTGTTAGTAGAAATTTGATTTATGTTTCTTATTTAGATAAGAAAGGTTTCTCATTTATAATAAAAGATAAATGTTGCTTTATTTATTTAAATGAAGTATTTTATGGTAGTGCACACTTAATGAATGGTCTTTATGTTCTAGACCTTGAAAATCCAATTTATAACATGAACATGAAGAAGGTCAAAACTAATGATTCAAATCCAACCTATCTTTGGCATTGTCCTTTAGGCCATGTAAATGAGACATGCATCTGCAAACTCTATAAGAATAGATTTTTGGACTCATTTGATTTTGAATCATATGAGGTATGTGAGTCATGTTTATTAGGTAAGATAACTAAAGTCCCTTTTAGTAGGAAAGGTGAAAGGGCTAGTGATTTATTGGGCTTTATATATAGTGATGTATGTGGCCCCTTAAACACACAAACTAGAGGAGGTTATCAATACTTCATTACTTTTATTGATAATTTCAGTAGATATGGTTATGTGTTTCTTATGAAACACAAGTTTGAATCTTTTGAAAACTTCAAAGAATTCAAGAATGAAGTACAAAATTAACTTGGTAAAAGTATTAAAGCACTTTGATCAGATCGAGGTGGTGAATACTTAGACTGAGAGTTCCTTGATCATTTGAAGGAGTGTGGCATTGTGTCATAACTCACTCCACTAAGAACACCTTAATGGAATGGTGTTTCTGAAAGGAGAAATCAAACTTTGTTAGATATGGTTCGATCAATGATGAGTCAGGCTGACCTTCCAAATTCCTTCTAGGGAGATGCTTTAGAGACTGCGGCTTTCACATTGAACCGTGTTCCATTAAAATCAATTCAAAAGACACCATATGAGATATGGACTGGGAAACGGCCTAGTTTATCTTTTATAAAGATTTGATGCTGTGAAGCTTACGTTAGACATCAGACTTCTGATAAACTTGAACCTAAATCTGATAAATATTTTTTCATTAGATATCCTAAAGAAACAAAAGGATATTATTTCTATAATCCAAACGAGCAAAAAGTGTTTATTACTCGAACTAGTATTTTTCTAGAAAGAGAATTTATCTTTAGAAGAATCAGTGGGAGAAGAATAGAACTTGAAGAAATTCAAGATCAATAAGAAAATATTGAACTTAAGATGGAACCTGAGCTGGTTCCACAACCAGTTGTGGAAGAACCTGCTCATGTAACATAAAACCCACGTAGGTCTAGTAGGATACGTCGTGAGCCTGAGAGATATAGATTTCTCGTGACTCATCATGGTGATGTGTTGCTCATAGACTAAGATGAGCCCATAATCTACCAAGAGGCTATGATAGGCCAGATTCTGAGAAATGGCTAGAAGCTATGAAATCAAAGATAAAGTCCATGTATTCAAACCAAGTTTGGACTTTGGTTGATCCACTTGAAGGGGTAAAACCCATTGGGTGCAAATGGGTTTTCAAAAAGAAAATTGAAATGGATGGTAATGTGTGTACCTTTAAGGGATGATTGGATGCGAAAGGTTTCAAACAAATCCATGGCATTGACTATGATGAGACCTTTTCTCTAATTTTCATGCTTAAATCCATCAGGATTTTTCTAGCTATAGCTACATATTATGATTATGAAATCTGATAAATGGATGTCAAAACCATTTTCCTTAATGAAAATCTTCTTGAGGATATGTACATGACATGACCTGAAGGTTTTGTAAATCCTGAAAATGCTGGAAAAGTTTACAAATTACAACGATCCATTTATGGGTTGAAGCAAACTTCTCGGAGTTGGAATCTTCATTTCGATGATACAATCAAAGAGTTTGGTTTCATCAAGAATGAAGATGAACCCTGTGTGTACAAGAAGGTTAGTAAGAGTGTAATAGTCTTTCTAGTATTGTATGTAGATGACATACTACTCATTGGAAATGACATTCCTACATTATAGTTTGTAAAAACTTAGTTAGAAAATTATTTTTCTATGAAAGACTTAGATGAGGCCTCCTATGTATTAGGTATCAAGATCTATAGAATAAATTAAGAAAATTGCTTAGCCTAAGTTAGAGTATATACATCGATAAGGTGCTAAAGAAGTTTAGCATGCAAGATTCTAAAAGAAGATTCTTACCAATGTCACATAGCATAAGTCTCTCAAGAACTCAATGTCCTTCCACAAAGTGTGAGAGACAACACATGAGTAAGATCCCTTATGCATTTGCGATTAGGTCTATCATGTATGTCATGTTATGTACTCATCCTGATGTTTCGTATGCTTTAAGCATGACGAACAGATATTAATCAAATCCTAGTGAAAGTCACTAGACAACTATCAAGAATATTCTTAAGTACTTAAGAAGAACTAAAAACATGTTCTTAATTTATAGAGGTAAGGAAGAGCCCATTGTAAATGGTTATACTGATGCTAGCTTTCAAACCGATAAAGATGATTTCAGGTTGCAGTCAAATTATGTATTTTGCCTTAATGGTGGCACTATGACCTAAAAGAGTTCAAAGCAAGGGATAGTGGTTGATTTTACAACAGAAGTTGAATACATTGCAGCATCAAATGCTGCAAAGGAGGTTGTTTGGATTAAGAAGTTTATTATTGAACTTGGAGTTATTCCTAGCATTGTTGATCCAGTAATGTGACAATAATGGAGCCATTGCACAAACCAAGGAACCTAAATCTCAGTAGAAATCCAAACATATACTTCGGCACTATAATCTCATAAGAGATATTGTTGACAAAAATGATGTCAGGATATGCAGAATACCAATTGATGAAAACGTCGTCAATCCACTGACAAAAGCCCTAACATAGCAGAAACATGATAGTCATATGAGATCCATAGGTATTAGATACATGGATGATTAGCTTTAGTGTAAGTGGGAGATTTTTAGTGTATATGCCCTAAAATCAATCATATTGATGATTATAAATTTGAATCGTGTTATTTTAATGGTAATTTCAATTATTATATTTATATATATTATCTGTGTAATATATTTAATTATAATAATAACCTTAAAATAATTATATTCTTAAATATCCTTAGTCATATATCATTATGGATTAGGTTGCTTTGATTGTTAAGACTAGCATATGTAGTGATTTATATGGGATATTAAGTTTACACATGAGTACAAGTTAGAGAACTTGTATACTAGACAGACCTATCCTAAAAATACTACATGAATTATTATATGAGTGTCATGAGTAATTCTTAGTTATCATTATTAATATAGTCCTTTGACATGAGATTGCCAAGGTTCCCTACATGTAAGATTCATATTTTGATATTATTCTATGTCACTCATGGTTGAGTGAATGTAATAGTAGTTATTGGATATATCATATATCATGCGGAGGGGTTTGCATGATTAAGATGGAATTTGTCCCCTTTATATAACAGAAATAACATCTGTGGGCCCCTTGATTAAGTAAAGTTGAGAAAATGCATGGCCATGCTCAGATGAATTGATATGGGATGTCAATTACATTTGTTTCAGTCAGCTTACTTAGGAATCAAGAAACCTCAAGATTAGGCTATACGAAAATGACACGGTCCATGTCTCGTGCTCAATCTAGATGTTTAGGACAAGAGGACATAAATGATGATCACATGTAAAGGTTTAGTCAAATCACCAACTTTCTCATTGCTTAGGTAACAATGATGTGTTGCTAGACACCCTTCATTATTTATGATCATTAATGATCATTGCCAACGTAATAAGAGCCTGTAGGGTCACACACTTAGAGTCTAGTAGATTTAGAATTAATAGACTAAATTGTTTGGACCTAAAATTTGGAAATTTTATGTTATAATTATAAAGCCCAATAATAAGCCTATAATTATATATGGAATAAAGTCTAATTAGTTAAGGTTTTTTATGCACCTATTTAAATAGACTTATTGGGTAATAATAGAGATTATTATTCACGCATCCCAAGCATAATAAAAATCCTAGCACTTCTCCTTGACCTAAAACCCTTGAAGAGGTGTTGCTAGCACTATAAGGCAAAGGAGAACAATTCTAACCGGTGTTCGTGTGGATGTTCATTGGTGATTTGTGGGTTCGTGTGGATACCTCGGAGTCTTCAGCCAAAAGGAAGCTGAAGAGGTGATCAATAACCGAATTCTTGAGTCATCATTAAAGGCATTGAACGAATCCTTATTTTAATTTAACATTTTACATGGATCTGTTAGCTGGAATCGGTTTATTTCTCTACGATTGTTTAGCTCCTAATCCTAACACTAACATTATTTTAAATTTTAACATTATTTATATAATGAACATCATAATGTATTTATATTGATGCTCAATAAGATATGAGTCGAAAATTGATATATAATCTATTAAACACTTAATATCTATCAATAATTCTATAATAGCGGTATCATTTATTTATACAAAGTAATACACTAAGGTAACTGTTGTTTAAACTTGCATCATTTGCAATTTGGCATTTCTAATGTGTGTTCAATGCTTAAAAAAATAGAAATCCTACAAAAGCAAAAATAAAAGTTTGAAAAGAAAGCAAGAATAGAAAGCTCCTATTTCATTTTGTAAATGTGAGATAAAAGTTTATTATAGATTTTAAACTTCAAAATTCAAACAAGACTACTAAAGCAATAACTCTTAGTGCATGGAACCCTTTCTAATAAACTTGACATAGAAAGTAACATTGCTTATCCCTAAACCAAACTTCCATACAAATCCCCAAATATTAACCTCTTACATTCTTATGGTTATGCATAAATACCAACATCCTATCCCTCTTAGGGTTAAAAGTAAACTCTTTTCCACAAGTATTGCATGTAGCCTTCTCTTTTTCACTTATTTTTGGGAAGTAATTCCAAATAGGAAATCTACAGGAAGCTTGGCCCTTATTCCTATTTAGAACATTCCCAGTATCAACATCTATAGATAATAGTGATCTAGCCAAAAAAAAAAAAACTTGCATATATTAGTTCACTCAAATTATATAGTCATATGAATAATATTTTATAAATATTTTTTCTCATATTTAAGCTTCTTAGGATGAGATGATACTTAATCAAATCAATTCTACATTGATTTGAGACTATTTGCATTAATTTGAACTTGATTGAATTTCAGGCTTCATACTAAATTTTTTGCACTATTTTAGGTTTCTGCTCATAACTTGAGCTCTGAGTGTTAGATTTGGACGATCCTTATACCTTGGAAAGCTAAGAAAAATTTCTAAAACTTTATAGTTTGTTAGAAAACCCATTTCTGCCATCTTGGAGGTCAAAAGTAAGCATGAAGTTAGCTAAATGTTGTTATTCTGATCCAAACCCAACCCTGTTGCAATGATTAATTCATATATGGAGCTCTAAGTATCCAATTGATACAATACTAAGTCCAATTATTCCCTAAGATCAATATCTCATCATTCATGAAGTCTTTTTGAAGAAACCAAGTCTTTTTGAAGGCTAAAGAAGACAAACTAATGGCTAATTATGTCAACTTGGACTAAATTGAGCTGTCTATAATATTTTAGCTGTAACTTGAGTTAGGAATATCAAATCGGGCTGAAATTTTAATGGTATATTCTTAAGACACTAAGCTAAAAGTTTGTAGTTAAGGTCCAATCTAATTATGCCTTGAAGGTTATCAATAGTGAGGGGGATTTTAGAACGAAAAAAAAGGAGGGAGAAATAAATAGACAGTTTGGCTAGCTCTTTAAATTTTTATTGTGTTTTTCTCTTTTCAATGGAAGGCTAATTCCTCTGAGTTGATTCAAGGAATTTTAAAGCTCTTGTCCTCTTCGATTATGAGATCTTGAATCGTATGGTGATATTTGTAATTGATTTCTCTTTTTCTTTATCTATCTTTTTTTGTTTACATGAGTTAGTTGGTTTGAATGTTGATTTAATAAAATCTTAATTCAATTATGAGGTTTATGATTTAGAATTGGTAGTGAATTTTAGCTGATTAATCATAATTATTTATGGAAAAAAGGGGATGAATGGATGATTTAGGATTCTGAATTAATCAATTTAATTTAGCTGAATTTCATCTTTAAATTGGTTTTAAACTAGCTTAGGGGTTATGGTGATTATCTAATTTTGCTAATCTTAATCAATCAGACCCTTAATAATTATCTAGCTTAGAGTTCATGAATTATTATAGGGATTCTGGATAATTCAAAGCTAAATAATCAATTACAAAATTAAGTTTATAGTGATCTATGATTAATCTCCCGAGGAGATCATAAGTTCCTTGGATTAGCTATTTTTATTCATTGATACTCCTTATTTTTACTACTACTACTTTGTTATTTATGTTGTTGATTTTTTTGTTGTAATTCTTTGCTTGTTTTCAACTCGAAAATCCTCCCCCCTAATCTAGTTCTACATTTATTTTGAATTTTGAATTCTGCATTGCATGATTATTTTGCATTCTGAATTAGTTTAAAGTTTGCACATTTTATGTTTGATTTATTGCATAAGTAGTTAGCATTCTATTTTTCTTAGGTATTTCAATATAATTTCATGTCACAAACATAACTAGTAAGTAATCACAAAGCATGAATTAAAAAGGATCTCTAGAGATTCAACCTGGTTTGCACCATTTTGCTATAAAATTTCTTACAAATTAGTAATTTTAATTTGACTAATTTGACAACTGTAATCAAATTTTGGCATCATTGTCGAGGATCTCTTTTCAAAATATTCTCTTCTATTATTTACTAGTTGTTTTTTATAGCATATTAGTTTTGCACATTTTTGCGCTTGAATATTACATCGATTCCTATTGAATTTAATTCTATATCCTGTTAATGCATACATCCTTTTATCTATTTTTTGTTGACTTTTCATTTTGTAATATATCATCACATTTCAGCACTTCACCTCACTCATTTACACTATATATTAGTTGATTTTAGGCTTAGGAATTAGTTTTGGTTGAATTATTAATTTATTCCCCTTTTTCAATTCTCTAGTCTTCCAGTGCACTGTTCATTTGTTTATTTTTCTATTAGCACTAATTCCTATTGCATTCGTCCCGTTTTGATCATTTTGCCACTACATTTCATCCTTATCCAACATATTAAACTCTATTCTATATTTAGATTTACATGTCATAGCCAATTTGATAGCATTCCATCATTCATCACTTGCATTATATGGATTGAAGTAGTTTTTTACCTAATTTTGCATTGTGGTCTATAGTTTGCATATCTCTACATTCTAACCTTTCATTTTACTCGGACATAACATATACATCATATATAGACATGTCATGCATTTCCCTTAACATGTAATTGCATTTTAATTAGTAAACATCACTGCCTGTACTGCTAATCCTTCATTTCACTACTTTCCTAGATTCATCTTACATGATTTTACATGATTCCATTTTAGATTGAGTTGAAATTTTGCATGGTGCTAGATACGATAGAGTAAGAGTTCCACACAAAATTTGACATTTCATCATAGTTTGGTTAATCTAACTTGCATTTTATGATAGAAGTGAAAAGTATCTTATAACTGCAACTCATAGATTCTTGCATTTTTTTTTTTTACAAATGGGCACTTTTCCCCATCCCTCCACTTCCTCTAGGTTGGACACCTAGCCTTAGTTGCACCATTAAAGCTCTTTTGGTTAGTCACCAAAACCCCCCTAAAAATTTTCTAAAAAAAATTATTAAGTTCTAAATGACCTAAAACTTGGTGTCAAGGTAAAACCCACCTTTCTAATCAATAATCACAAGCTTTGCTTATGAGGTACCCCCTAAAATTATAAAATTCCATCATTTTCTATTTTTTATGAATTTTTTTAAAAAAATTATTGCATTTTTTGATTTCTCATGGTCAAATTAGTCAAATAGAGTTTGAAAATTTTTAAAAATTTCTAAGTACATTAATTGAAAGTGTTTTGATTAGTTTTTGCATATGTGCATACTTATAGTGTTTTTGCATTTCTATACTTCTATCAATGCTTGACTAGGCGTCATCCTGATAAACTACTTGATTTTGATCCTGAAATAGAGAGAACCTTTCATTTTCTTTATAGGACTAAAAGTAGAATCCCTAATCCTTTTGTTAACACTCTTGAGCATCCTGTCAATATGGCTAATGGTGCTGAGAGAACACTAAAAGAGTTGGCTGCCTCTGATGTTACTTACTAACATTTAGGCATCCAATATCCTGAGTTGAATGCTGACTTTGAATTAAAGTTAGGACTAATCCATCTTCTTCCTAGATTCTATGGTTTTACAGGTGAAGACCCCACAAATATTTGAAGGAGTCTCATGTAGTCTGCTCTATTATGAAACCACAAGGCATTTCTGAAGATTAGTTAAAGCTCACAGCCTTCCCCTTTTCTTTGAATGATGCAGTAAAATATTGGATATATTATCTCTAACCTAGTTCTGTCAACTATTGGATGACATGAAGAGGCTATTTCTCAAGAAATTCTTTTTTGCCTCTAAAGCTACTATTATAAGGAAGAACATTTGTGGCATAAGGCAAATTAGTGGAGAAACTTTATATGAATACTTGGAAAGGTTCAAGAAATTGTGCTCTAGTTACCCCCACCACCAAATTAGCGAGCAACTTCTCATCTAATACTTCTATAAAGGCCTCCTTCTTATGGATAGAAACATGATAGATGCTACTAGTGGTGGAGCATTGGTGGATAAAACCCCCATGGCTGCATGTGATTTAATTGCCAATATGGCTACAAATTCCTAACAATTTAGTACTAGGGCAATCACTTCCACTAGATGAGTTAATGAGATACAGTCTACAATGGCCATAGACCAGTAAAGAGTGGAGCATAGACTAGATTAACTCACCACTCTAGTGAGACAATTAGCCATAAACTAGCTACAATTGATAACTCCTGCTCCTACTTTTGTTCCTACTAGACTATGTGGCATTTGTTCTAGCTCAACACATCCAATTGACTCTTGTCCAACCTTGCAAGAAGAAAAGACACAACCAAGAGCCTATGCTGCTACAGTGTTCCCTAGAAGACCTTAATACCAATAACAGCCTATCAGAAATGATCTTTTCTGCAATACCTACAACCCTGGCTAGAGAGACCATCCTAACCTGAGATATGGTAATGCAGCTATATAACAACAACCCAAGTAGCAATTCCATGCTAGTAAATTAACCTTCTAACAAGTTGTCAAGCCAATGTACTAGAACTTGAACCAGCAAGCTTCATCCTCTAACCAATCATCCCTTGAAGATATGGTTAAGTAGCTAGCCTAAAGTCAACTGAGATATGAAGCCACCATTCAAGATTTGCAAACTTAGATTGACTAACTTACTTCTTCAATGACTGAGATGAAATCTCAAGGTTCCAACAAACTCCCCTCTCAAGCAATCCCAACCCCAAGAGGCAATATGTTTACCATTACCTTAAGGAGTGGCAAAGAATTAGGAGAGCCCAGCATCCCCAGCATAAAAGGCAGGGAAAAAGAGGTAGCATATGATTATGAACAATATGAAGTTAGATCCCAAAACCAAGTAGTGTAGCCCAAGCCATCTCTTCCCTTCCCACACCGAGTCACACAGAGCAGAAAAATAGAAGAATTGGATAAAGATAAAGAGATTTTAGAGACCTTCAAAAAGATTGAAGTGAATATTCTACTGCTGGATGCCATCAAACAAATTCGTAAATATGCTAAGTTTTTAAAGGAGTTGTGCACTCATAAAAGGAGATTACAAGACAATGAGTAGGTCAGAATGGGTAAAAACATGTCAACCATTCTTAGGCCTAACTTACCTTAAAAGTGCAAGGATCTAGGGACTTTTGACATTCCTTGTACTATAGGCAATCAGAGATTTGAACATGCCTTGATAGATTTGGGAGCTTCAATTAATATGGCATCAGTGTCATGCTATAACCAATTAAACCTTGGTCCACTGAAGCCAATTGGAGTTGTTATACAGTTAGCAAATAGAAGCACTATCTAACCAATTGGAGTCATAGAGATATTCTTATGCAAGTTAAAGAGCTTATTTTCCTATTGAATTTTTACATTCTACAAATGGGAGATGAGTCAACCAGCCCTACATCCTTAATTTTAAGGAAGCTATTCCTCAAAACTATAAGAACAAAAATAGATGTGCTTACTAGTACTCTTTCCATGGAAGTTAGAGACATTATAATTAGATGATACCATGAAGCACCCCATGGAAGAGCATTCTATTTTCTATATAAATGTCCTTGATGAGCTAACAAAAGATGTTTTTGATGATATGTTTTCCAGTTATGATGATTTCTCAGTACTTATGCATCATGCTAATAGTTATACATGTTCTTATGGTGATGATGATGATTTATATGATAATTATGCTGATATTTTTGAATTTTTAAATGAAGATGATGCTGTTGTTTCAGAAATTACAGAAAATGCATCTTTCATAGAATTTTGCCTTGCTGAAGTTACTGCCACTGGATTTATACTTTCTGCCATACAGCCACCATGCTTGGAAGAAAATCAAGAACTACTAGTCATCATAGCCAAGAACTTGCAGCCTGTCCAAGAAGAATAATTGTTGTAGATTTTAAAGGCCCACAAGTAAGCATTAGGTTGGACACTTGCTGATATTTCTAGAATTAGCCCTTCTATATGTGTGCATTAAATTTTGTTAGAAGAAAAAGCTAATCTAGTTAAGCAACCTCATAGAAAACTCAATCCTTTAATTCTTGATATGGTGAAAAAGGAAATCACCAAGCTTTTAAAAGCTAGAATCATTTATCTGTTTATGACAGTAAGTGGTGACTCTATTGCAAGTGGTACCTAAGAAAATTGAAATTACAGTGTTAAAAAACCAGCAAAATGACTTGATTCCAACAAGAGTGCAGAATAGTTGGAGAGTTTGCATAGACTATAGGAAGTTAAATCAAGCCATAAGGAAATATCATTTCCCACTTCCTTTCATTGATCAAATATTGGAAAGACTAGTTGAAAAGTTCCATTACTGCTTCTTAAATGGCTTCATAGGCTATTTATAGATTCACATTGCACCAAAGAATTAAGAAAAAATAGCCTTCACCTATCCTTTTAGCACTTTTGCATAAAGAAGAATGTTTTTTGGTTTGTGCAATGCACTTGGCACATTCCAAAGTTGCATGGTAAGCATTTTTGCTGATTTTCTAGAGGATTGCCTTGAGGTATTCATGGATGACTTTACTGTTTATGGTTCTTCTTTTGATGCATGCTTAAATAGTCTTTCTAGAGTTTTGGATAGATGCATAGAGTCTAATCTTATGTTGAATTACAAAAAGTGTCATTTTATGGTAGAACATGGCATTGTTTTAAAACATATAGTGAATTATAAGGGCATTGAAGTTGATCCTACCAAGATAGATGTCATTACATCCTTACCTTATCCCATTTGTGTATGGGAAATGCATTCTTTTCTTAGACATGTAGGTTTCTATAGGAGGTTCATTCAAGACTTCAACAAAATTGCCCTTCCACTCTCAAAGTTACTGCAAAAAGATGTCCCATTTGAGTTCAACCCGAATTGTAAGGAGGCATTTGACAAGCTAAAGCAAGCCTTCACCTTTACTCCCATCATTTAGCCACCAAATTGGAATCTTCCATTTGAATTAATGTGTGATACATCAAACTATGTAGTTGGTGTTGTTCTTAGACAAAGAATTAACAACAAACCTTATGTGATTCATTATGTTTCAAGAAACTTAGATGCTGCCTAAGCCAATTACACAATAACAAAAAAAGAACTTTTGGTTATTATCTTTGCTTTAAACAAGTTTATATCATATTTACTTGGTTCTAAAGTGATTAATTTTTCTGATCATACAGCATTGAAGTTTCTCTTGAAGAAACTAGATTCAAAACCAAGGTTAATTAGATGGATGTTACTTTTGCAAGAATTTAATTTGGAGATAAGAGATAGGAGTGGAGCTCAAAATCTGATAGCTAACTATTTGAGCAGAATTCATGGAGATGTAGCAACCCTTCCCATCAAAGAGAGTTTTCCACACGAGCAGTTTTTCCAACTACTAGGTAAGGACCCTTGGTATGCTGATTTGGTAAATTATTTAGTTGCAAATGAATTGCCAACTGATGCAAAAAAATTCTAAATTAATAAGTTGAAGAGTAAGGTAAAATATTATGTGTGGGATGATCCTTACTTGTAGAGATTTTGTGTTGATCAAGTTATTAGGAGATATGTGTATGATTCTGAATTTACTTCAATTCTTGCATTCTGTCATACACATGCTTATGGAGGTCATTTTGGACCTAAAAGAACAACAAGAAAAGTGCTTGATTGTGATTTTTATTAGCCTACTTTGTTCCATGATACATACATATTTTGTAGGGATTGTGAACAATGTCAAAGAGTAACAAATTTAACTCATAGACATGAGATGCCTCAAATTCCTATACTTTTTATGGGATTTTTTATGTTTGAGGTATTGATTTTATAGGTTCTTTTTCTTCATCTTTTGCCTATTTCTATATCTTGCTTGCTATTGATTATGTTTCTAAATAGATGGAAGCCAAGGCCACTAAAGTTAATGATTCTAAAGTGGTTGTGGATTTTGTTAGATCATCGATTTTTAGTAAGGTTGGCATCTCACATGCTATCATTAGTGATCAAGGAAGTCACTTCTGTAATAAAGCATTTGAAGCTTTGATGAAGAAATATGTTGTTTGTCATAAAGTTTCCACTACATATCATCCACAGACTAATGGACAAGTAAAATTTTCCAATGGAAAAGTAAAATCCATTTTGGAGACAACAGTCAAACCAAATAGAAAAGATTAGAGTGTTAGATTAGATGACACTCTTTGGGCTTATAGGACAGCATACAAAACTCCAATTGGGATGTCTCCATACTGCATTATTTTTGAAAAATCATGTCACCTTTTAGTAGAGTTAGAGTATAAAGCCTTTTGGGTAATCAAGAGATGCAACATGGATTCCAAGAAGGCGGGTGAAGAAAGAAAAACGTAGTTGCAAGAATTAGAGGAATTGTGACTTGAAACCTATGAGAATTCAAGAATTTATAAAGAGAAGACCAAAGCATTTCATAACAAAGTCATCTTTAGGAAGACATTTCAAATTGGGCAAAAAGTTTTGTTATACAATTCAATATTTAAATTGATGTTTGGTAAACTCCATTCCCGTTGAGATTGACCATTTGTTGTTACTAATATTTTTCTTTATGGTGTAGTTGAAGTGAGAGACATGACATCCAATACAATGCTCAAAGTTAATGGCCATAGGCTCAAGATTTTTCATGGAGTTCAAGATCAAGATCAAGTGGTGGAAGAATTCAAACTAGTAGCTCTAATCTATGAAGAGTGATGAGAGACTTTATGTCTAGTTAAAGACATTAAAGAAGGGTAGCTTCTTGGCAGGTAACCCAAGTTTCTTAGGATTTGATCTCTCTTTCCTTCTCTTTTATTTTCTTATTTTCTTGTATCCTTTTGCTATACATTGAGGACAATGTATGATCCAAGTGTGGGGGAGAGTCTTTAGCATTTTCTTGCATTTATTTACTTCTTGCTTTATGTCAAAAAATAATAATAATAATAATAATAATAATAGAATAAAAAAATAAAAAAAAAGTTTATGATTCTTGGAGTCATTTAGTTTCTTTCCAATGATGTAGAGTTTGCATTTTTTCATGAGTAGGAATCAATTGAAATTTAATAGTTTCATAGCATAGCATGATTGAATTAATTGTCTTGACTCTTGAATTTTGATTTGCATTGTGATGAATTTTCAATTGATTAATTGAAATTTGATAGTAGATCATACCTTGTGAGCTTTTGAACCTTGATGTTGATTAATTGTGATATTTTAATTCCTTCTTGGGTGATGATTTTTCATGATTTTTGCTTCTCTAGAACTCGCTTGTAATTTTTTCAAGATTACATTTACACATGCATGCATAAACATGATTAATGCATTCTTGTTGGTGTATGTCATAGGAACCAATCATATAGATGATTGAAATAATACACAATGTATTATGTTTTATTTTATGTAATTTAATTATTATATTTTATTTTCATAATTTTATTATTATTTTGCGCGATTTATAGCTTAATATAATAATTATCCTTGGAATAGCTTTGTTATTCCTAAAATACCCCTAATAAAGTATTATTATGAAAAGGATAGTAATAATACATCGAAACTAGCATGTATAGTGACTGATGATTACGAATTATGGATATGTGATATTAAGTCAATACATGAGTACATTGTTAGTGAACAATGTAATGGACTAACCCACTATGAGAATATTACATGGATAGATGTGTCATAAGTTATTCCCATATGATCACAAATACACATAAATCTTTGACCTGAAGTCACTACGGTTTCTTACATGATGAATTACTCACTTTAATATTGTCCTATGTCATCTTTAATCAGGATGATGAATAGGACATTGATTGGGTGTGTCATGAATCGTGCAGAGGGAAGTGAGTGTTATAGATGGAATTTTGTTACCTTTGTATAAAAGAGAAATATTCTTGGATCCCTTGATTGAGTGAGACTTAGAAATGCATGGCCATATTCAATTGGATTAATATGTGATATTAATCATTTATTTTAAATCTACTTAGTATCAAGAAATATAAATTGAACATTGACAAGGATGACACATTCCATGCCTCCAATTCAATTTGGATATTATTACAAAAATGATTATGATGCAAAACATTGATCATGTATTAGGTGGATGTCGAATTACAGACATTCTTACTACTTGAGTGGCAGTGATGT
Source organism: Sindora glabra (assembly GCA_020226215.1). Taxonomy (NCBI): domain Eukaryota; kingdom Viridiplantae; phylum Streptophyta; class Magnoliopsida; order Fabales; family Fabaceae; genus Sindora; species Sindora glabra. The sequence continues at coordinate 79,965,940 of CM035228.1, forward strand.
ATTATTAGATACCGCTCACTGTCTATAACTCAATAATGAATCATTGTCAATGTAATAAGAACCTATAGGGTCACACAAAAGGAGTAGGAATAATACAATAATTAATTAGAATTTAATTATATTAATATCCAATTAATTAGACTTATTTTCGTGCATATATACTATTATTAAGAATAATAATGTGTTATTCACGTAATATACATATATATAATATTATATGATATTATTTGATATTAAAGTAATATCAAATAATTATGTTATCAAATATTAGACAAATATATTATGAGATAATATTATCTAATATTAGATAATTAATAGATAAGTTATATCTCTCCTCATTATCTCTAGGATAATGATAAGATGAGTTGTTAAGTGTGATTAAGATTTTAGAAGCATTATCCTAGTAGGACTAGGATTGTGACTTGCCTAAGTTCTATAAAAAGGGGCTTGAGGATAACACATTAAATACACGCTCATAAGCTTCTTAAAACCCAAAATCACTCAGAAAATATTGAATCCTAATTCCTAGAGAGAGAAATGCATCCTAGCAGATTTGTGGAGGGCGAGAGGTCATTGTTCACTCCGTGTGAATACCGTAGAGATACTGTACCTTCCGACTGGTATTTGATTCATCCGCTCTCAAGTTTTAATCAGTAGAAACACGAGTGCCCAATAGGTAAAATCCTAATTATTGATTTATGCTTTTTGCATGGATCCTAGGTAGAATTCGGATTAAATTTTGAATTTCCGCTATATGTAATAATTCGAATTCCCAACAATTCTTTCTTTCTTTTGAGTTAAAACCATAAAGCTAACTTTTAAGTTTTTACCTTTGTTAAGCCCCTTTCAGCTTTTATTGCCTTTTCCTTATTGATCCATGAGCAAATTTTTTTAATTCAAAAATAAATATCTTTACCTAATCTTAGAGAATAGTAGAGCATTTGAATTTTTTATGAAATGGGCTCTTGAAAAAGTGTAAGGGTGTGTGAGTTCAGCTCATGTGTTATAAAAAGTCATCATCAAAGGTTGGTTAAAAAAAGTTAAAAAAATGAAAATAAAAATAAAAAAATGACGAGTACTTGAGTTTAAATTTAGCTTAATTTGATTTGATGTGTTGAGTTATGATTGTCTATAATTTGCCCACAAGATTATTGATTCAAGTGCTCTATTAATTTCTTTAGTTGTTTACATTTCATATTCCTTGATTTTCTTTCCCTTCTCCCTAGCCTCATTATAACCTTTAATAAAGTCCTTTTAATTTATGATTGTACATATGGTTTGAGTAGTACATATTAGATAATAAGCAAGCATATGGCAGAGCATTTTCATGGAATGAATTTAAGGGAAATGCAAGCCTTAAACACTTGAGAGATGGAAAGGAAATGGTGTGAAAATCTACCAAGTTTGATCTTTCTTTTTGAATGAAGTTATCTTGTGAATTAATTTTTAAGTTTGTCAATATTTTTGTTCATGATGTGTTATGATCCTTAAGAGTTTTTATTGTTTTCTTGTTGTGGTTTTTGTTGAATTTTTTTTTTTTTGGAATTTGAAATCATTGGGAAGTAGTTGAGTTTTAAATCTTTTGAACTTGATTTTGAATAAAATTCTATTTGCTCGAAGACGTGCAAAAGCTAAGTGTGGGGGACATAGCAATAGCTCGTCCATATTTAAAATAGTGAATGATGTCAAAATTTATAATATAACCTACAAATTCATTAATCACAAATTGACTCTATTCAAAAGTATACCATACTGAAGAGTTAAGTCAAAATATTGTGAATTCTTTTAAACATTTTGATTAAAAATTTTAACTAAATCATATATAACAAGATATGATCACCATTCTTGTAAATAAATGCAAATGTGCTCCTAAGAAAAAAATACAAATGAAACTATAACATACTTCTAAGTTTTGTTAAAAAAGTTACTATTAATATAATGTAAATTAAACGAAGGAAGTAGATCTAAGTTAATGAATTTATTGACAATGATGTTAGTAATCAGATTGTCTCTATATTAACATAGACCACATTTACTTTTTCTTTATCTCATTTGTACAATTTTTTACTAGTTTTTAATATTTACATTATAAATTTTAGAATAAATGTAAGTTTAGCTATAACTAATAACTACCAGTCCATAAAGTAGTCATACAAAGGGAAATAATATGGGTCAGTGTAATAATTGATTAACAACTTAAATGACAAAGCATGTTGTATTAAATATTTACAAGTTTCTCACTCTTTTCAGCTTTTTGCACAAAGTTCACAATACAAATCATAGAATACATAAATTCACAAGAATCATAACATTGACAAATCATCCTAAATCACAAATACTATTAACAGAAGACATAAACTCACAGTACAAGTCTCAAGTATGTAATTTCAAACAAATAATAACCTTAATCCTTTAAATGAAAAGATTAGACATACACTTTAGGAAAAAAAGCATAATCATAATTACTAAGCACTAATATGCTAGTTAATATGGCAAAAAAATCACCATTCACTCCATGGGTATTAAAGAACAAGTGAATAAAGTGTAACTAGAAATGGAATAAAAGGCCAAAAGCAAATAAATTTCATAGAACAAAATAAACCCTATGTTCATTACCTTGTAAAGATGCTATAACTTGTGGATTAGTTAGATGTCTTCAATAGAGATTAGTATTGTTGTGAAAGGTGGTTCTGACTAATTCTTCATTTGCTATCTTAATAAATGACTAGTAAGGTAGGAATTAGCAGAAAAAACAAAGATTAAGCTTCGCTAAGGCTAAGATAAAGGGTATTTTAATGCTCAAAATAGGGAAGGTATCACATTTAGCAAGGCAGTAGCAATAAAATGCATTTGCCTCTAATCTAATGACATTATTTTATTATCAGATTTGGTCAATTCAATCTTTTATGATTTAATAGTTAATCAACTGCCTCTAACCATGGAACCGATTTCCAGCACCTTTCCATTCTATCATTATCCACCTCCTCTAGTGAACTTGTCACTAGCTCCCTATTTTTAGGAAATTTTGACCAATTATCATTAAATTATAGAAAAATAGACACTCTAACAAGCCACCTCGAGGTGGAATGAGGGAAATAATTAAGGGAAAAATATGAGTGGAAGCTAAGCTAAAGTGGTTACTTTGAATCATTAAAAAGCTCAAGTGTCACCCTAGTGTCAAGTATTTTTTTAAAAAAAAATTTGAAACCTTGGGTATTATTTGATCTAAGTTTTAATCATTCTTTTGTCTCTAAAAAATTTACATTGTTGTTGGCTAAATCTTATAACGTGTTGCAATCTCTTTTTATTGTGGTTACCCTAATTGATGGAGCTTTACTAGTGACATCAGTGATTGATGATTGTGCTACAATTATTTATAAATGTTTAATGCCTACTAATTTAATTTTATTAAACATTCTAGATTATGATGTGATACTTGGAATGGATTGATTGTCTTCATATCATGCATAAATGGTTTTCTTTGATAAAACTATAACTTTTCCTATGGAAGGATCTTCATTAATTACGTTTTAGAAAGATAGGTCCATTGAAGCCGTAAGGTTAATTTCTAGTATTAAAGCCCAAAGGCTTATTTAGAAAAGGTATACTACCTATTTAGCCATGGTTAAAAATTTGAATAAGCCCATTTTAGACTTGAGCAATGTTTTGATTATGTGTGAATTCCAAGATGCATTTCTAAAAAGCTACCAAGATAGCCTTCCAATAGAAAGATTAAGTTTAACATCGAATTAGTCATTAATAATGATCTAATATTCATATCCCCTTTTCAAATAGGCCTAGCCTAATTAAAAAGCTTAAGATGAAATTCTAATAATTAGTGGATAAGGGATTCATATAATTTATTTTTTCACCATGAGGAACCCTTATATTGGTTGCTAAAAAGAAACATGGATCTTTTTAGCTATGTATAGACTACTGATAGTTAAACAAAGTGACAATCAAGAACAAATATCATCGACCCTATATTGATGACTTGTTTAAGTAGTGCCAAGTGTTTTTCACGTATAGACTTACAATCTAGGTTCTTTTTAATTGAAGATTTAAGAAATAATCATATTAAAAAATATTTTCAAACACGATATGGTCACTACGAATTCTGGGTCATGCCTTTTTGCTTAATTAATACACAAATGACATTTATGGATCTCATGAGTAGAATGTTTAAGCCATTTTTAGATAAATTTGCAATTATATCCATAGATGACATATTAGAGTATTGAAAGGATGAAGAAGAACTTGTTCCACACCTCATAATTATGTTGCAAAGCTTGCACAAACATTAATTATATGTAAAGTTCTCTAAATGTGAAATTTGGATGACTATTTTGAAATTTTTAAGACATGTAATATGCTAAGATGGAAGTTGTTCTCTAAAAGATCAAAGACATAGAAAACTAATCAAGACTCATTTTTGTTTTAGAGATTTAGATTTTTTTTAAGTTTGTTTGAAAATTACAAAAGGTTTTTCAAATAGGGTTATGCCTTTGACTAGGCTAATTTAAAAGGATTAAGTTCATATTACTGGAAAATGTGAAAATAGTTTTTAATGGCTAAATGCATGTTTGACCTCAACCTTAACACTAACTTTACCATCAAGATCAAGTAGGTATGTAGTGTATTGCAATGCATCTAGAGTTGGCCTTAGTTTGTAATAATGTACAATAAGAAAATAATTACATGTGCATCCTAATAACTGAAAGAACATGAATTCAATTACTTGACACATGAATTAAAGATGGTTGCAGTGGTGTTTACCTTGGAAATATAGAGGAACTATCTATGTGGTAATGTATGAGATTTACATAAATCACAAGAGCTTGAAATATATATTTAAATAGAAAGATTTGAATTTGAGACAATAGAGATAGATGAAACTTATTAAAGACTATGATTATTTAATCTAAAATCATTCTAATAAAGCAAATATAATGGCGGATGTGCTAAGCAAGAAATCATTAAGTACTTTCACTAACTTTCATATTGGTGACTAGATAATAATATTAGCACCTGTACCTATATAATTTTTTTTTATAGAAAAGATTAAAGGATCTCAAAAGAATGACCATGTAATACCTTACTTTAATGAAGGAAGCAATTACAACTCATAAGGGTGATTTGTTCATTAATGAAAAAGGAGTAATTTAATATCAAAGGTAACTTTGTGTCCCTTCCAAGAAATGAATTAAGCTATCACACCAAAAAAATTGCTTCTTCTATATCATGCATTCAGGAGTAGTCAAGATGTACATTGAGTTGCAAGAAACCTTCTAGTAGAAAGGGAAGAAAATAGATGTACAAGATTTCATAACTAAGTGCCTTATGTGTCAGTAGGTAAAAGCAGAACACTAGTGACTTGTAGGTTTACATCAACCTTTGCAAATTCCAGAAAGGAAAGTAAAGTGCATGACCATATATTTCCTGATAGGGTTACATAAATCCCTTAAAAGGCATGATCATATGTAGGTTATAATGGATTAGTTAACCAAGATAGCATATTTTTTTACCAATCAAAACCATTTACTTAATAACTGAATATGCCCATATGTACATGGATTAGATAGCCCCACTTCATGAAGTTCCTGTTACCATTATTTCAAATTGAGGCATTCAATTTACTGCTCATTCATACCAATCCTTCCAACAAGTCCTAAGAACACAACTATGTGTAAGATCAAGGCATTAATAATTAACATAAAAAAGATAATATGGTTTTACAATGTTAATTTTTAATTGGTGCTAACGTGAGAAGTTGCTTATATTTTTAAAAATGCTACCATGTTATTATATGCATCAATTTTTACTTTAACCGATGTTAATATGTTAACATTATATGGTAATTTTATTATAGTGTTGGTAATTAGATTGTATTTTCTATGATACCTGTGTATATAGGTTAATATTTTATCATTTAGTAAGTCCATATAAGAGTTTATTGATTCTATAATTAAAATAATGTTTTTGTGAAATTGTAACCTTATATATTAAATTATTTGGATGGAATGTTAACTTACTAAACTCCTAAACTTGCTCCTTTTATGGTTTCTATTTTTCATGTATTTAAGTTGATATATCACTACCTTTGCCAAAATAAATGGGTTATGCTCTCAAAATCCCTCCATTATTTTATGATTCAGGCAACATTAAAACTATAATTATTTTATAATTAAGGGTATTTTATAAACTTACCAACAAGAGGCCATGTTCATAATTGTTAAGATATAAATTTGTGTTAACGTAAACCTTTGAGGGAAGTAATTATTAGCAAGGCTTAATTTAATTAAATTATTCCTTGTGTAATGTAAGTATATAAGTTAATCTACCTTTTCTTTTAGAGTAACTCTTATGGAATTTAGAACACTATAAACTTAATAGGAAGTAAGCATAAGGTTCTATTTTTATTCCTTAATTAAATATGGCACTGTCACGACTCAACTTGATCATGATTGGCGTAAAATTTGTTATCGATTTCCACAAGCCTTAACATTATTCACTTTTCCTATCTAATAAAAATTTTCAAGTTTCACAAGAATTTAAGATTTCATTTTTAAATTTTTACAAAAAAAAAAAGAACAAACTTTTTTCCTATTTTTGGACACTTTTCAAGAGTCACACACCCTATAATTCAAAACTTGCTTTTATCCAGATACAACATAATCATATTTATACACACAATGTAGTATATTTCAATTTTACATACCTACAACAATCCAACATATCATAAATCTCTATAGTAAAGCTAATCCCAACTGCTAAATCTTTAGTAAGACGATCTTATTTCTTTATAGATGCAACAAGCTCAAATCTCAACCTAAAAATATTGTAAATATAACTCGGTGAGTTATAAAAACTCAGTGAGCATATATCTATTCTTATTTTATAGATGATCAATTATTTATAATAATCATAATTTAATCATATTAGCAAACTCATTATTCTTTGATCTCTATGGTGCATACAATCAATTTCATTTTGGAATTTCACCTGCAAACAACTTAAATCTTATATCTTGTATCACAAATTATCATAAAGTCAATCAACCACTCATCACCCATCTTAAGTGATCATCATATTCATAATTAGCCATTAAAGCTCATATACAAACAAGTCGTTCCAATCACATTAAGTCTTTGCAATCATGTCAAACAATGTCATTCAATCACAAGCAAGGTTTTAATAGCATATCAAATCACACATAGTTATAATAAACATATATGTAGCCATCTTCCATTTTAGGACCAAGTTTATACCTTTCTTATCTATTTGCTGAAAATTTTCCTATCCAGCTCTTGGACCAATCTTATATTTCTTTTCACAACTATTAGCCAAGAATTTCCATCTATCTTTAGGTATCATCTCTTCATCACAAATCACAATATTCAATATTATTAATCTAGCTATAAGACTCAATTCATAATATAATTAATTTGCTAGGGTTTCACTCTATTCATATCACTAAATCTAATATAAGCTTATGTAAACAACTATTTAACAATTATAGGCAATCAAAGTACATAATACCATTACAATATAATCTATTACAATCCTATCACCATTCATGAATCAATAACTAATAATGACATAGTCATGCTTTTGTTGTGTACTTTGATTAATTATTATTTATCAACAATTAATTATTCTTATATCATGAAACTAAGTTCATATAGTGAATATGAAATCTATATTATCAATAGAGAAAATGCACTTAAATCATTTATTAAAATAAAATTAGTAGTAAGATATATACTCACCATCTCGAATCCACTTATCTTGTCTATTCCAAAGTATTCAAGTTCAACTTGCATCCCATCTTCCTATTTATAATTTATAACAGTAGTTTATAAATAAATAAGCATTCCTTCTAATCACTTCATATTTTTATCATACTAGATATTTAGATCATTAACTTATTTATTTTTCTAGTATTATTTTATGAAATTAATATATGTTATTATATGATAATTTGAAACCAAGTTCACATATGTAAAAATACTAAGGCTCCAACTCTAAAAACTCACTTGATACTACTAGTTCATTCTGAATCGTCATATTCTTTATTTTCATATTCATCATCAAAAATAAAAAATTCCCATAAATGACAACCTGTCCAAATCAAAATATAAAATAATTAAAATATTGGATTCCGATGTTATGAATATATTAGTATAATAATCTTGATTATAAAATTATTATTTTATCAATATTATACTAAATATTCAAATAATATGATAAAATAAAGTTTTCTTAAATCAAATGGGAATCCTTTAAATTAGAAAAATATAACACTTTACAATTATTCTAAGTAAAGTATTTTAATAATCTATATCATAAAATTCTCATTTTGCAAGACTAACGTCATATATTTAATATATGGATTTTTTTAAGATATCCAGTTATCATGGAAAGTACTATCATGGATGCTTTAAAATGATTCTACTAATTTGTGTTATAAAGTTTCAATTTTTCTGAATTATCACCATGCATTCAAAATACCCACTAATAAGTTTTCTTTGATTTCTGCACACATCTACCGTTATAGTAAAACAAAATGTTCTATTAATACTTTAATCATTTTATTTCAGTATCTTATAATATAAAAATCTTATTTTGTGAAACATTATCTTTTTTTCTCAACATATATAAAATGAGTTTTTCTTCAGTTGTGCATCAAATCAGCTAAAATATAAAAATTTGATGATATAGTTTACCAACCTCTAGAGAAAGTCGCCGAAGTTCGCCAGCGGTGAGGATTTACCGGATCACTGGCAATAGGAAAGGCCGAACTGCCCTATTTCATCTCCCTTAGTCACACCTGTTACAGCTTTCATTTGCCTATTATTGACAGCCTAAGCTGAGAGGGAAGCTCGCCAAGCCAGGAAATAGTGTCGGAATGAAGGAACTTGCGATGAAGAAACTTAAAAAGAGTAGCGTTTACGCTACTGTCCTTGTCGCCAATTGCGACACTGTTCCTCAAATAGCAGCTGAAAACGAGAGCTGTGGGTGAGAGGGAGTTGCGGCAACAAGAAGAAGAAAGGAGGAGAAGAGAGCAAGAAGCACGAGAAGAGGAGGAAGAGCTTGGGTGATGGAGAAAGAAAGAGAAAAGAGTGGCGGTGAAGAGATGAGAGAGAAGGCCGACAGAAGTGAAAAAAGAAGTAGAAAAATACAAAAAATTAGAAAATTTCTCATGCTTGGATCAGAGAAAAAAACAGAGGAGAAGTGAAAAACGTGTAGAAAACATACGGTAGGTCTCACCAAAATTTTTCCCCCTCACTTATGCGATGAAAAAAGGGAGAAGTTTTGTACAGTGTCAAAATTGAGTCTGAACTCGTGCTGCCCCTCCCTTCCCCTCTGCTCCGTATTGCCTCCAGCTTGCCGCCACTACTGGAGGTTTGTTTGACGAAGTCGCCAAATTTTGTGACCAAACTCGCGTTGCGCTGACCTTCCCTCCGCCTCTACTTCGCTTGGTACTGCATCTCGTCCATCTTGCCACTGCTCTCCTTACTGTTTAAGCTCATGCTTCATTGTCAAGTCCGTATTGTTTTCATTGCCCATTTATCAGATGGAAGGAATCAAACAGTTCCAACAACGTCCTTCCACTCTCATTCCATTAGAACTTATGCGTGAGTTTTTTCGACACAAAATAAAATTTTATAAAAAGTGTTCATTAAAATTATTATATTTTTAGAAAATAAATTATATTTTTAGATAATAAAAAAAACTCTCCCTTATATAGGAAATAAATGCAAACTTTTTTATATTAAAAATATTATTGTATTTACAAATATTATTTTTGAAGTCATGTTACACAATATTAATCATTTTATTATTAAAATAATTTTAAGAAAGGAGTTACCAAGGTTATTCCAATAAAAATAGAAAAAATAATTATATTTTATATGTTTGTTCTCGTCATCTCTTAATAAAGTTAATTCATGTTCAACTCACCTTAACTCAAAATTATTAGACAACTTTTTTTGGATGTTTAGCAAATAATTTCTATTAACTTTTAAATGATTTAAGTATTTTTAACTATTTTATCAAGTGAATTAACTGATTTAGGATTTAGGATTTAGGTTTTGTTCTCCTCATCTCTTAATAAAGTTAATTCATGTCCAACTCACCCTAACTCAAAATTATTGGACAACTTTTTTTTGGATGTTTAGCGAATAATTTTTATTAACTTTTAAATGATTTGAGAATTTTTAAATATTTTATCAAGTGAATTAACTAATTTAAATACTTAGTTAATAGTTATTTTAATTAATTTATTAACTCTCAAATAATTATTTTAAAAATTTAAAAATAATAGCATTTTAAATAGTTAATTTATATTTAGTAAAAAAATGAAATTCTATCCATAATTATATTATATTATTTTCTTCATAAATGGGTTGATATTAATTTTATATAAGTTTAAAGTATTGATAATGGGAAAAAAATATACATTTTCTTGTTTAGTGGGTTTATAATAAATTTATATTATTTACTTAAATTTACATTTTAATGATATAAAGAAATTTGAACTCAACATTTTATATTAAAAAATATTAATATAAATATTACTTGTAAAATAGGATTGAAATTGTTTTATAACATTTTCTTAAATTTACATTTAAAAGAAAAAATTAATTCCCCTATATCTTCGTAATTCATATTCTCTCACAATTAAACACATTTTCTCCTTTATTTTCTCTCTCCCCTATTTTCTCCTATAACCAAACACACCTAGAGAAAATAACTTCTTCCCACTTTTCTTTCTCCTCTATTTTCTTTTTCCCCTATTTTCTACTATAACCAAACAAAGAGTAAGAGAAAAAGATATCTGGAAAAAATAAGAGAGCTAAAGGCTTTATTACCATATTTTTCATCTTATGGTAAACTAATTACTCCCTTAATCTCAGCTCTCCATTTTGCTTATTAATTCTAAATTTTAAAATCTCAACCACGAGTTCCTTTTTAAAAGGATTGATTTTATTGAAAAGCCTAACTTAATTCTTTTCTTTCTCCCTCTCAGACACAAATAAATATATATATATATATATATATATATATATATATATATATATATATATATATATATATAATGAATTAATAAATTTAAAAGTTTTAAAATAATTATCTCAAGTTTTTATTATCCTAAAAATAATTTATCAAATATAAATAATTAATTTCATAAAACTCATGTCCATAATTATTATTTTTAACTCATAAGAAAACCCTCATAAAATATTTAAATAAACCTCATTTTAATAATGGCCATTTAAACATAACTCCATTTCTAACTTTAACAATTCTCAAAAATAATTTATTAAATACAAACATATATTTCATAAATATTTCTAACTCATGGAAAATTCCTTATAAAAATTATTTTGAATTAATCACGAATTTATAATGATCATATATATATAAAAAAAAAATAAATTTTAAATATTCTCATAAGTATTATTTCAATATTCTGGAGCCCTTAATTCAAAAAAAATAAAATTAATATTAATTCAATAAATAATTTATCCACAAATTTCAAAATTTATATAATTTTATATTTAAATGTGGGATATTACATGCACTCAAATCCATTATCTTCTAAAATTTTCTGCATACTAATGTAAATATTAGAATAGGCTGCCAGAATTAGGTTTGATGATTCTACACTAATCGTGGTTGTAAAAGGGTCCTCACGCCGCATTTATAAAAAAAGAAATTGAATTTTATGTTTATTCTTTTGTAATTCTTACTATAGGTGACATAGTCTGATTCTTGAAGTTTGTTTTACTGCACAGCCAGGCTTGACTAATATCGTAAAGATGAGCATTTTTTGTCAGTTCCATAATTTTTTCTTCTAATTATTTTTTTTGAATTTTCACTTTAATGAGGTTTTAATATTGAGTGGGAATGTTGGAACTATTCTATTTTTACTCTACATGGGAAACAAAAAACTAACAATCACAAAAGAAGTATTAGATAAATATTACATATCGAATTTTTTTAATTAAGAATTGACATGTTATGTAAAAATTTAAAAAATTTATTAAACAAAAAATATTATTTTTTGAAAAAAATCAACATAAAAATGTTTTTTAATGAGTTATGTAAAAAAAATTAAGAGAAGACATGCTAATTTTAATAAAAATAATATCGTAACATACTGGATTAAAAAACGATATGAAATTGATCTAAATGAGTACAACAACGATACATGATAATTTGGTATCCAAAACGACGCGATTTGTGTAATATAGTCCACGTGTTATGGTATTTCTCTGTTAGTGTTTGTATTGGTGCTAGTGGTGAATACTCATTGAAAGAATGTTGGAAGTTGCAAACCCCTCAATGAAAAGGAAGAAATAAAAATAAAAAATTACCCCATTAACTGTCGCCATACAAATTGAAAAATAAAAATTACAACCCTTGAATAAAAAGGACAGTACTCACTTTAGAAATTGCAACCCTTATCTTGCCCATTATGAATGAGTCAGAGTCTCGCAAAAAGCACAGGGAAAGCTTCCACGCAATTTACTAGTCACCCTTCGTTTCTGTTTTCTTCTATCATGTTTTCTTTCTGCCTTCCATTAAAAGCAACTTCAGGCGAGGAAACAAGAAACAAGAAATAGTTATCTTGGAGGGAGACTCTTGAACAACTATGGTGAACTTCATCAAGGATCGTGTTTGCAGCTTTGCCATCCAACCAAAGAAAGGCCTTCCTTGCATGCTTTTCTTATTCTTAACTCTTCAATCTTCGTTGAGTATCACAGTATACTCTGCGGCGGAAAATTTTGCAGTAAGTTGTGGCTCCAGCGAATCACAGGAAACTCCTTTTCGGATCTGGGAAGGAGATAACAACTCTAAACATTTAATCCTAATTGAGGATCCGAAGAACCAGCTATCAGTGTCTGATCATGTATTTCAGAACACTCAAGGGGTTCCCTACGGAACTGCACGCCTCTCTCACTCTGAATTCACATATTCATTTGCGGTCGCTGATGGTCAAAAGTTTGTTCGACTTCACTTTCACCCAGCTTCCTATCACAATTTTACTCGTTACAATTCCCTCTTCTCTGTCAAAGCCGGAGGCTTTACTCTTCTTAAGGACTTCAATGCTTCGCTCCTCGTAGACAGCCTCAACGACGGTCAGGAAAAAGTCTACAAAGAATACTGTATCAACGTTGATCCTGGTCAGAGCCTAAACATAACCTTCACACCAAGCGTTAATAACCCAGATGCATACGCTTTTATCAATGGCATAGAGGTTGTCTCTATGCCTACCGATCTCTATTATACTAAATCAGATAAGCCGCCGATCGTTCTTCTTGGTTGGCCAACCGAAGTACAGATTACAAACAAGACTGCACTAGAGATGATGTACAGAATCGACGTTGGTGGGGGACCAATCGGTGGCGGGAAAGATACTGGAATGTTTCGAGATTGGGACAATGACCAACCGTACTTGGAGAAGGTGTATCCAGGCAGTCTACCTGCTGTCTTTGGTATTGAATTACCAAGCCATACAGTGAGTGCGCCCGATGATGTATATAGAACTGGTCGGAGCTACGGGATGAATGCAACTGATAAGTATAACGTGACTTGGGACTTTAAGGTGGACTCGCTGTTTATCTATATGGTTAGGCTACATTTCTGTGAACTCGACAATAGAGTTCAACATGTAGGGGACAGAGTTTTCCAGATCTTTATAGATGACATCTTGGCAGAGGATAATGCCGATTTGATTGAATGGAGTAATGGGTTTCTAATTCCTGTTTACAGAGATTATGCTGTTAAAATCGGAGATGGGAGCAAGAAGCAATTGAACCTTTCAATCAAGTTGCAGCCAAAGAGAAATGCAGGCAGAGTGCTCGCAGATGTCTTGTTGAATGGTGTAGAAATTTTCAAACTAAGCGATGCCAGTGACAATCTTGCCGGACCGAATCCTGATCCGCTTCCTTCTCCCACCCGTCCACCAGCCGGCGATTCTAAAACACGGAAGAAATCGACTGTAATTGCCGTTGTTGCAGGTGCAGCTTCCAGCTTCATTGTTTTGGCCGTGATCGCTCTTCTAATTTTCAGGCGAAAAAGTGCTACGGACAATTATGACAAAGATTCCCGGCCGGAAAAGATTGCGTTAGCTCCAGACAAGTCAAGCAAGGGCCACGGATCATCCTTGCCCACAGGTTTATGTCGCTATTTTTCAATCGATGAGATCAGAACCGCCACAAATGACTTTGACGATGTTCTGAAAATCGGGGTCGGAGGATTCGGAATTGTGTACAAAGGTTACATTGAGGACAACACTACACCTGTTGCCATTAAAAGGCTCAAACCAGGCTCCCAACAGGGCGCCGTCGAGTTCAAAACAGAGATCGAGATGCTTTCACAACTTCGACACCTTCATTTGGTGTCTCTCATAGGTTACTGCGACGATGGAAACGAGATGATCCTCGTCTACGATTTCATGGCTCGTGGGACCCTCCGCGAGCATCTTTACGACACCGATAATCCACCGCTTCCATGGAAGCAAAGGCTCGAGATTTGTCTTGGAGCAGCAAGAGGACTGGACCATCTCCATACAGGTGCCAAGTACAACATCATTCATCGTGATGTGAAGAGCACAAACATCTTAATAGATGAAAAATGGGTTGCTAAGGTTGCTGATTTCGGATTGTCCAAGAGTGAGCCAATCGGGATGACGAAGTCCCACATTAGTACCGTAGTGAAGGGCAGCTTGGGATACTTGGATCCAGAATACTACAAGCGTCAACGACTGACCCAGAAGTCTGATGTCTATTCATTTGGGGTCGTGTTACTTGAGGTACTTTGTGGGAGACCACCATTGCTACGAAATGTAGAAAAAATTCAAACAAACTTAGTGGATTGGGTCCGAAAGTGCCATAAAAATGGGGAGATTGATCGAGCAATTGATCCAATTTTGAGAGGAACTATTACTCCAAAGTGTTTGAATAAATTCATCGAGATGGCATTGCATTGTTTGCCCGATGATGGAAATCTGAGGCCGTCGATGAATGATCTGGTGTGGGGCCTTGAATTTGCTTTGCAGTTGCAAGAAACTAAGGAGGACACTGAGATTGGGGGGGTCGAAGTTGATGGAAAGAGCCAAGAGACGCCATCACTGTTACCCAAATTTCTAAATGAAAGCAATGAAGAGAGTGATGTGCAGTTCACCAGCACTAATGTGTCCATTAATGATTCAAAGAACAGCAAGGTGACAGTAACGTCAACCAGTAGTGAGGAGCAAGCTTTGATTTCCGGGTCTGTGTTTTCGGAGATTAAGGATCCAAGCGCCAGATAAAAGCCTAAAGACAGATTTTTTTTGTCATCCAGTTTTTGGTACACCACAGACACAGTTATTTTTAATTAGTGCGAAAGTAATATCAGGTTTTGTAAACACATATATATCTTAGATTTGTAAAAGCAGATGAAGGAAAGGCCAAGCCTTGGTAGCTTAAGATTGCTAGTCTCTCTCTAGGAGTCACTTAAGGTTTTCGGTGTAACAATAAGTTGACTCGCTACTGTTGTAGAATTAATCCTATGGTTAAACGACACATTATCAATATATAGATTCACCTTTTCTTACTTAATCTACTTGTATTATGTGTTAAAATTTATTTAGTTGCGTTTTCAAATTTATCATTTTATCCATTTAAATTATTTTTTATTCAAAATTGAATTACACATGAATGCACAATCTCTTTGTTTCCCTCCCAAATTTTACATAATTTGACATTCATTCTCATTGTTAATTTATCCCAAAAAAAAGGTCATAATCGCTATAAAGATTTGTTGAACCAATTTGCTCTAAGTATGCCAAAAAGTGGTAATTTTGGAGGATAATTTTTTTTTGTGGGTTCGAATGTTAAAAAAAAAACAAAGAATATATGTGTTTTACGTGTGAATTCAATAAAAAACAGATGGAGGAAACTCAAGTGGATACCCTAGTATATTGTCAGCAGGGAATTGATAAGTCTAGATGTGGTAGAATACTTCTAGATCTTTGGTCACTTTGACAATATGCAATGCTCTCCTCGCATTCATCCTTTTTATACAAATTTATTTCGTTATTAAAAGTGACAAGTCATTTATTAACATAAATATAGAATATTGAGTTCAAAGTTAACATATAAAAAAATATATTATGAAAATACAAATTAGTTAGGTATTTAACAAAAATCATATCAAACATTGACCAAATTGTACACACGTTATATGTTGTTTTGATATAGGTTATATATAATTGACATTAAAAAAAATAATAATGTCGATTATTATATTAAAAATAACCAATGTTTCTTACGAACCATTATGGGAAATAACATTATATGTTATTTTTATATAAAAAAATATAACATATAATAACTCATAAGACATGCCAATTTTATTAAATAACCAATGTAGTTTGTTTTACTCCCTCCCAATCTTAATCTCTTCCTCTTGTTTCTCCGTCCCTAATCTTCTATATTCCCCCGTACACACTCCTATATTCATTCCCCCTATTCCCTATGCACATACTCTTGTTTTCCTCATATAACTTTACAAAATACTCTAATTGAAATAAAAACTAACATCTTCTATAATGTTACAAAATCCTAATTTTAACAATTTTAAACAATAAATTGAATAAACAAAAGTGTGAAGATAATAAAAGGTATATATCCAATGCTACAATCAAAGATAGTGCATCCAAAATCAATCTTGATGCAATGCTCAAATATGTGAGGGTGGCACTTCATAAAAAATCACTCTTGAGGTTACTCGTTACAAATAGTATGAACATTTGAAAATTATTATAACTTAATATATGATACTACACATTTTAGATAAATAAATAGTAAATAATACCTTTAAATGCCAAAAAAGATGCATGAAATTAAATTTCCTACATAAACCTTATAAAAGCTACAACAAAATATGGTCAATTATGAAAGCAAGAACTAGATTGTAAACACAATTATAAAACCCAAAGAAATCCTTACATTTATATGTTGCATTTTTCTAAGGAATGCATAACCTCACATATTTAGTGGTAGGCTAATAGAGCATTAGTTGTACAAAATATTTGGTGAGCATAAACATAAAACCAAAGATTCTAAAAATACAAACACAAAACTCACAAGGTGAACATATCTCATTTGCTAGAGCATCATCTTGAAGACTTTCTTAACATTGAAAGAGCTTGAGAATAAAATCTACAATTGATGTCAGTACTTTAATCTTTTTATTTTCAATTCTTTCTAGGTGTTTTGTAAAGAAGTTGTGAAGACAACGTTGTTTTCATTTAGATATCAATTTTTTATATAAAATCCACTTCTAAAATGGCAATGCCTTTTTATTCTAGATAACAAAACAAATGTCGATTCTAAACTAAAAAATCAACATCTAAATTTAAATGACATCATCATACTAAAAAATATTAGGACATTGTTATTCATTAAATAATCAATGTGATTAGTGCAATTTTATGTCAAATATTTCTCAAAAACTAATGTCTTATATTAATAAGATATTGGTTTGTGGTAAAAAAGCAAAGTCTTTTCTGTGACTTGATTTTTGTTTATCTATAGCTATAACAAAAGTAAATATCAATTGATAATAATAGCAAAAACAGATACCATCTATAATTATTGGATCTTTTATAAAAGGTTTTTTAAATTTCATTTATACATCAAAATCAATAACAACACTAATTAAAAAAAAAGTTAGAACCATGTTATTTACAAACAAAGCACTGTTATAAACAATTATAACCAATTAAAATCTAAACCTGATACTATATATTTAGAGACATAGAAGCAAGAGCATTTAGTCTAGTTCATATTTGGATTTGAGTAGATGCTTTGTCCATAGCTCCACTTTATCAATTTTTTCTTAAGAGTATAGTTCAATATTGCCTTTAAAGCACTGCAATTTATACAAAACTAACATGTTAGCATTAAAATCAATCTAGATAAGCATGTCAGGAGTTGTAAATAAGTAAAAGTGATTATTTTAGATGAGTTTTAGCAACCTTCCTTTATCCCCATCTAGATATTGACCATGTATCACATGGTGTAGTGATCACACTCCACATTGTTAGTTTATGTAGAGCACTACATCAGATAAAATAGCATGTCATTTTTATCCAATTGATGCATAAGCTATTATTGCAAAGGTTACAATCTTACTTATAAAACTTACCCTCACTTTCTTCCATTTTACTTTACCTTTCACTTCTAATGCCATGCCCCACATGTAACATGTATCTTGAACATAGTTGAGTGCTATATTTAAGGTCAATTGTAGTTCTTTGCCTAAGAGATCTAGCCAATATATGAACTTTTTCTTTAATCTCACCCTAGCAAGTAGCATTGTTTCCTCAATTCTATTGAGATTGTATTCTCCAAGTATTCGTACCTTTTGCTCTATTCTTTTTATGCTTGATGGTTGATCTAATAAAGACACAATAAACTATAATAAGAACTATTTCACCTAGCATAGAGTTCATAACAATACCTATAATAAAAGAGGCTTAAGCAATAAAGATATGTTTAGATAGCAATTAAAACTAAATACATGTTTAAAAAAGATAAAATATACCCACCTCACTCAAAGTTAGATGCAAAAAACATCAAGCTTTTGTATCCTTTGAAGCTGTAAAAAGGCATCCTTCTCAATGAACAAAAGATAAGTTGTGTTTATCATCTTCTTCTACATGAAGATTTAGATTTAAAACCTAAGGGCCTAAAAGTTATCAAGCTCAAACTGTGGTGTCTTTTAATCATGACACCTCTATTAAGAATTGAATAAAGGCCTTCGACCATGTAAAAAAATGGATAGGAGGATATACAATGATACCTCTATTAAGAATTGAATAAAGGCTTTCAACCATGTAATAAAGATCTTGTGGGCTTCATCCACTATCAGGACTTCATTGTTAAACACTAGCATATCAATTTTGTGGTCTAAAGGCTTATCATCCACCACCCTGACTTAATCACCTTGTAATAGATGATAGTAGAAACTAGCCCAATCATAACCTATGCATAAGTTATCCCATCGTTAAAATGTGAACCTTAACTATCGAAATCTTATTTCATATATATATATATGGAAAAGTGTGAAAGTTTAGGATGACATTTATTTCAAGTATCATTAGCGTAATGTCTCATGTATTGGCAGGTGTGAATGAAAAGGATGACACCTTTGAATCATTAATGGCTAAAAAGCCCCACATTTGCTACTAATCAGTGGTTGGAGAAGCTAACATCCTTATATTAATTAGTGGTTATAGAGGATAGCTCTAACTAAGTAGTCCAAAAGGAAATTTGAGCATTTGCTACTATAGAATAGCTTATTGATGTCATGAATTTAAGAGATTAAGTACTGGAAATTGACTGACGTTTGATTAAAGGTTGTTGTATATATAAATTTAACATTATTTTTGAAATCATTGCAAGATATAACAATTACATATGATTTATACATTGAAAACAACAATCATCATTTATTTTCATATCATCATGGGAAATAATATTAAATATCTTTATTTTGAAATAACTGAAGTTTAATTTGCATAATACCATGTCAATTATATAAATCAATCGATGTGGTATGGCTCTTGATCCCTTTGATGCCTATCCCCCTTTTCCTCACTCCCTTATCCTCAATCCTAACCCTATCCTTACATTTTTCCCTTTTTCATCATCTTTATTTCCCTTGTATTCTTGGCCAAAAATAAAAACTAATATCTCCTGTGAATATACAAAATCCCAATTTTAATAATTTAGAAGAATAAATTAAATGATAAAAGATGAAAAATCATATACAAAATCATAATTAGATGTGAGTGCTTAGCTAAATTTGTCTTAATATCATGTACTTAATATGTAAGGTTTGCACTTCTTAAAAAGGTCTCTTAAATACAATACTTATAGATACAATGAACATTCATGAAAAATTAATATATGATATTATATATTTTCATATAAATAAATAGCAAATAATAACATGGAATGCCAAAAAAGATAAATGAGATGAAATTTCTTATTTGTATAAACTTGTAAAACCTACATAAAAATAATAGCTAAGTAACAAAATATAGTCCATTCTGAAAAAAGAAACTAAATTGTAAAAACAAGCAAAAAAAAAACTTAACGAATCCTTACTTTTCTATTCTATATTTTTTCAGGAATGCACGATCACATATATTTAGCAATAGGTCAATAGAGCTTTGATCGTGGAAAATAATTGATGAAAAAAATACAAAAATAAATAGGAGAATTTTAAGATTAGAAAGAGAACATACATAACAGATAATTATTTTAGCATTAAAAGAGCTTTAGGATGAAATTTGTACATAGTGTCATGCTTTACTCATTTTATTTTCAACTTGGGCTATATTTTAACCTTTTCATTTTCAATTTGTGCTTGAGATCAAAGTTTCCATATTAGTTTATATAAAAAAATGACACCTAAGTTTATAATAGGCATTAATTAAATAAAAAAGCATTATCATCTTTAATGTGAAAATGTCGTCTCATTAAATAATGTTTAATGTAGTTACTAAGTAAGAACCAATGTCATAATATTAAAAAATGAATTTCTTTTGCTTCTATAATTTTTTTGATAATTATTTTAAAACAATCCTAGAGCCTTTCTAGAATGGTTAAATATAACAAACATATATATCGTAATAAAATTGATTCAATTGTACATATCATATACATTAGACCACAAGTAGATAACAATTTATATATACATCACATATATATATGTCAAACTAGCATCTAAAATATAATTTATATATATCACAAATATATATATGCAACAATTTAATAAATTAAGTTTAAATCTTACAAAAATATTGACATCATTTTATGAATGGATCTATTTTATTTTAATTTAAACTTACTTTAATTGAAATTGATAGCATTATTTTCTCTTTTTTTGCATTATAAAAATTTTATTATATAATTAAATAAACATAATTGCAATAAATTGAATGCAAGTAAAATAAATGAGAACAAAGACAATATATTACAAAAACTAATTCTACCATTTTATTTATTTTCATATCAATACATAAATGTATATAACGAAAAAATTGTTATTTATAATGGACAAAAGACTCTTTGTTTACAATAAATATACATGACATCCATGTATAAATTAAAAAAATAATTATCCTTTACTAGTAATTTTTTCATATTATTTCAGGGGTTTTAAGCTGAAAGGTATAAACGGTTACAAAGTGATAATAAATTATAATGAAAAGAAAAGCTGAATAACCATTTTTGCATTTATTAATATAAAAATGAACATGCAGCTTCTTCTTATTATAATTTATCATCAATTTTGCAACTCATTTATTTTCTCAATATCTCTAATTGTGTTTCTTGAGATGGAATATAAGTTATTTTCATATTAAACCTAACAGAAATAGCTTTTGAGATTAAGATAAAGAATGTTGACTTACAAATTTTGGAATCCAGTAATAAAGAAGAATTCTAAGATGAAAGACATAGATCATAGTATTTAGTATTGAAAAGATAGTATAATTTCTTAGAGTACCTTCCAAAGAATTGCACCCTCATTTCAATGATGAACTCATGCATTCTATAAAGAACTTGGAAGAGTTCTTGTCCAATGTCCTTCCAAATGCTTTATAAAATTTTTGTGTTTATGGTCGAAGTGTGGGTACAAGTTCTTAGAAAGCACTTTAATCAATTTCATAACTTTCTAATAGCTTTGGTAATGTTAGTCAATACAATGATCTATACACTTAAACTTAAAAGACCTTCTTTTTTTTAATAGAAGGTGATCTATCTTGATAATGAACGCTAAGGCATCGCTTAGATGTTTTAAATGGTAGGTAAGGATAAAATTTATAGATAGGGAGTGAGAATGAAATTTACATAACATTAAACATTAATTATTGATCAAAGTTAATGTCTTCCATGATCATTATTTCATAAGTGATTTTTAATACACCTTTTGTCATATGTTTTGGCAGTTTCATGATACCTAGTAACTTCTAACAATTAATGTGCAACAAAACATTAGACATCGCTTAGATGTTTCAAATGACAGGTGAGGATGAAATTTATAGATAGGGGTGAGAATGAAATTTACATAACATTAAACATTAATCATTTATCAAAGTTAATGTCTTCCATAATCATTATTTCATAAGTGATTTTTAATACACTTTTTGTCATAAGTTTTGGTAGTCTCATGATACCTTGTAACTTCTAACAATTAATGTACAACAAAACATTAGACATCATTTGTTAATAATAGTTGACATTGGTAAATGTTATTTTCCATCATTAATAAATGCTTATCATTTATTACAAGTTAAATTGCTGAAATATACATTTATATATTGGTTAGGTTAAAAAATTAATGTTATTTTTTGCATTTTGATATTTTTTTAATAATTAGCACCATTTTCCTTAATAATGATATTAACTTTCTACATTCTAATATTTTTCTAACAATAAGTTCCATTTTTTTAAACAACATTATCAATATTAAAATATGATAAATTCTTATGTATTGGAAAATTTTATACTATTTTCTTCATGTTAAAATGTTTTAAGAGATTGTACAAAAATTAGCCATTGGTTCCTTACAGTAATGGGTGGAATGTGAAGACAACATACCCATTGATCTACATACTTAGAAATGCTTTGAATCTTATGATCATGGCAATCATGTCAAATCAGGAATATCTTCTTCTCGCAATCATCTATTTGTAGGCAAAAGATAACTATGGTTTGATAGGATGCTTATAACCATAAGATTTAAAGCTTTTTTTAGTATGCATAAAAAAATGAGTGTGTTATCCTTTTATATCACCAAAACAAAAGATGTTGAAAGTGAAATTTATAAATAAAATGAAAAATAATAAACATCAGTTATTAAACTAAAATTGATGTGTAACAATTTTATATCTCCCAACAAGTTGATTTGAATACTTATTGGATGACAATTGCAAAAGATTAACATCTTTACTTATGATGTTTCACTTTTAAAGTAGGTTTTTTAGTTTAACCGACTTCAAAAGGTTAATGTTGTAAGCATTGGCTATTCCTAATCCATCCTTGGTAAATATTTACCATTTATTACAAGTTAAGTGGACATTGTCATACCATTAGACATTAGTTATGTTAAAAAGCTAGCATGGTAATTGCAGCCCAATTTTTTTATCTAACTTTTCATCTTTTCCTCCTAATTTTTTCAAACCACATTAGTTTTTTAACAAAATAATTAATGTGGTGTATTCTTATATATATATATATATATATATATATATATATATATATATATATATATATATATATATATATATATATATTTAAATACAATTTTTACAATTTGATATTTTTCTAACAACAAATACCATTTACAAATTATTTTACTAATAACATTATCAACATCAACTAGTAAATATTATATATTACTATTATAGTCATTCATTTAAAGAAATTTACAAATCATTATATACTATATGTTTTCATAAAACAATGTCCAACAGAAAAATTACAATACATCATCAATATAGTTTATAACATAGCCTTTTTTTCTTCATGCTAAAGAGCTTAAAATCCTTGTTACAAATTTTCATATATTAAGGAGATATGATCAATCTTTATCATATTGAAGTGCTTTATTAGATTTTGTAAACATTAACCATTCAGTCATTGCAATATTGGATGCAATATAAGGATAACACCCACTATAGATATTATGCAGATGGAAATGCTTTGAATTTTATGATCATGAGTTTCCTATTAGACAATGGATATTTTATGAACATAAGCATCCTTTCCTAAAAGAAAATAATTGTAGTTTGATGGAAAACTCATGATCATAAGATTTAAAACATTTTCAAATTATGTAGCAAGAATAATGTGTTATTCCTATATACCCTACCTACATAAAAAAAATGAAGTGGAAGAGAAATTTATAAAAAATTATAAATGTTAGTTGTTAAATCAAAACTAACATATAAACATTTTATATCTGCAATGAGACAATTCGAATAACTTTTAGATGATAGTTATTAAATCCAAATTAGCATTATATGTTTCAACCTAATTAGAGTAAGTACCTTTTGATGTAGGTTAAAAATAAAACTAACATGTTAAATTATCACTCTTTCTAATAGGACACATCAAATACCTTGTAAATGATGGTTAAGAGTTATTTTATCATGTTAAACTTTAAACATTGGTTATTTTAAAAGCTAATATAGTAAGTTCTCACTAATTTTATAAATATCACTATGTCAATATAGACATCAGTTATGATTAATGTCCATTGTCTTAACGTTTCATATAATTTCAAAAATGTTATCACATCAAAAGAAATATCGATGATAGTGGTAAATAATGTCTATGCACTGAAGTTAATCAACTATTCTATAATAAAAAGTGGTTTTAAGGATCAAGTCATTGAAAGAGAACTGGGCAACTGCCTTGAACCTCAGCTGTGCAATTTGCTAGGAAGAGATTAACTCTATCAGAGCACAAAGCTATTATTACATTTGCTCTTAGTACTCTTGCATCTATTTTTGTATTTGTTACTACTCCTAGAAGGCCTTTTGCATCTTTATGTCCTAGTTTATATTGAGTCAAGCTTCCATATTGTAAGTGATCTTTATGGTAACCTATTTGAACTTGAAGTCCAAAAGTCTCACTCGATGATGCTTTAATGGCCCAAAGTATTCTTTAAGGCTTATACCAGTTTCAAAACTTGAAACATGATCAAGATATTCCTCAAATCCTATCATTCTAGTTAGGATATCTATTTTTCTAACTTGTTAAAGCTTACACTGCAAGGCCTACTACGTTGGCCCATCTTACAACATTCAACAAAATATAGATAAATTAGATTTTGCATAAAATAATAGCTTTAAAAGTAGAAAATATATTTTAAATAAAATTTGAAGTACTTACAATCCTCTCCATAATGACCTAACTTTTCACGGTTTTATACTACATCTTTGATTCAACTTTGGCTCACTTTCATAACTTTGTGTAAGGAATGGAAGGTGCCTCCTTGGTATCATCGCTTTTAGTTGAAGCAAGCTTTTTTTTCATTAACTCTTACTTTAACTTTTGGTAACTTCCCTACGAAAGCCTATGTGGACATGTTTTCTTCCCTTGTTTCTCCTAATTCATCGCACTTAATTCTTATTGACAAAATTATATATTAGCTCATAAGCACAAATTATACATATAAAAATATTAAGAAGAAGTGGCCATTAAAATGCCAAAATTTACATAAAAATGCTCGATCTTGCATTATTTTAGAAACTTTTCATGTGATTGCTAATTATAGAAGCTAAATTCTTTAAGCATGTTTCCTTTTTTCTTGATAATCAGGTTAACACACTCCTTTCCTTAACCATATTTTGAACTTTTTCCACTAGTCACTTACTCATGTTAGTACTTTCATGTGCATTCGTTAGGTGTTAGAAAATTCAAAGGCACTTTACAAGAAAAAAGACACACATAAAGTTGTTATATCAATTACACTAAGAATATGGTTTTACATATCTTGAACATAAAGTAAAAAAATCAAATTAACATACTAAGACATTCTCCTAAAGGTTATCATTTAATATTGGTAGGACATGCTTCCAATTTGCATAAATCATGGATATTTTAGTTTGTACTACTAGTCCAATATAACTACTCAATGAAGCTACAGTTGGACTAGCTGGCTGCCTCTTGAGATTAAACTTAACATGTGCCTTTTCCCACCTAGTGCATACTATGCTAATGAACTTTACAATTATGGAATCCCTTTTGATCTTTTAGCTAGGAGCAAGTGCCTTTCAAGAAGGGTTCCTATTTTAATTGTTTCAAAAAACTAATGTTAATCATTTATAGTGATATGTAGATAAAGTTAGAAGGTCACATTACTTAATGATCAAGAAAGTGGCAATTATACAATTTGTACACATAACAAAAGTTACATGGTAGGAATAACAAATTAAATAGTTTTTATGATAAATAATTAAACTTAAATTACAATAATCATCATACTTTACAAACTTCTCCACTATAATTTACATAATTAAGGCACAAATAGGATTTATTCCACGATATAATAATCATAAACCTTTTGATCACCAAAAAAGCATGCAATAGTAAAAACAATAATGTAAAATGAAGATTTTCCTAAACATTACCACCAAATAGGGCATTAGCATAACCATATATCCTAAGAATAACTAAATCCTAAGAACATTACCAAAGCCTAATAAAGTATATGAGGCTAAACTTAATGATGAAAAAGACTAACACAATGTCATTATACATATATATATCTTGTAACAAACAAAGTTAAATAGTCTATCAATATTAAGAAAAACAATGAAACTAAGATAGGATAACATGGCCTAGAATGGTAATGATGATGATGATGAGCTCAAAGCTCACTATGAATTAAACTAAGAACATAGAGAAGGTTTACAATTACCGAATAAATGATGAAAGCAAAGTTTTTTGCCAAAGAATATAAGTTTTAAAAAGAAAAAGTGAGACCAAAACAATGGATGAAATAAAAGTTATACAATCAAAAACTTTAGATGTTAGTTTTTTAATAAAAAATTGACATCTTAAATAAATGATATTGACTTTATATAAAATAAATGCATAAAGTTAGGCCCATGTTTACATAAAATACTATCACTCTTATCACTTTCAATGCTATTTCTTCTTAAAAAACTAGTTTCTAGATATGGTACACTTAACATGTCAATTTCTTAAAAGTATCTAATGTATTGATTTTGTTCAATGCACTATAGGCTGACAATTTACTAGACTTTAGAATATGATCTAGTTAACAAACAGTGTCTAAAAGTCAAGCATAATAAAAGACATTAGTTAGATTTATAAACTATCATCTTAAGTTTTATATAATTTTTAAAAATATCACCACATTAGTATAAATGTTAATGTTAACTTTGACCAATGTTTATGTTACAATGCCTATTTGCATTTCTATAGTAGTGAAAATTCTAAAAATAATATTAGTGCTTCTGCATTATTAAAGATGTGGTATTTTTACTTTATTGTTATTAATATACTACAATCAAATTATATATTATATAGTAATAATTATTTGTATTCATTATTTTATAAAAGTTACAAGCATGAGCTATTAACATAAAATGCCTATGATTCAATTAATATGCTATTATAAATCTTTAGTTTAATATGTACCAATTTAATACATATATATATATAATAGCTCTTTATTAATAAAATAATAATTATAATATGTTATGGATATTGTTATATAATTATTTAATAAATTTTCATTCTTTTCAAATAAAAAGTAAAAATTAATAAAATAACTTATACATATAAATAATATATATACATATGTAATCAAATAGATTATTAAATAAACATATGTTCTTATATGTTATTTTACATATAAATAACTAATAATATATAGTTAATTTTACTAAATATCTTTTTTCAAACATCTAATATCATCAATTGGTCATATTTACTTCTATAATTAATTATCAACTAATAAATAATTAAATCAATTAATCGGTAATTGACTATGCTAACTACCCAAACTAAGACCCTTATCTTGGAAAGGTACTAATTTATCTCCTTAATATTTACATCACATTTGTTTCGTGAGGGTAATTTCTATAACTATTGGAATGGATTCAAGTCCACAAGTGAGTCCATATGTCCACTAAAAATTATGGATTTAAGACTTGTAAAGAGTAAGTCCATTTAAATACAAACCTAGTAATTTATGGGGTTCATGATCCATGTAGGATAGACCAAAAGGTTCTAAGATGGATTTGCATTCATTATTTTTCTTTTTTTAACATTTTTCACTAGGGTTAGCAATGAATTGAATCAAATTATGAGACACTTGAAACTCAATTCAACTTTTAACTCGATGAGTTATGCTTATGAATTAAATGAGCAATACATAGGCTGAATAACTTGATTCATATATTACATTAAATGAGTTGAGCTTGAGTTTAGAAATGTTTAGTGTAATTATATCATAAGCTAGTTCAAATAATATATAATTTAGTATTAATTAATACATATATATATATTAATTATAAATTATTTTTTAGTATATATTCTAAATAAAATACTTGTTTCAAATAAAAAAATACTAACCATAATAATTGTTATTTAATATTTACATTTGACTTTGAATTATAATTAAAATAAAATAATATACGAAGTTAATGATTGACATTATTAATGTCATTTTCATTTTGAAATTAGTTATATAGTTAAAGTAAATGTAATTTAAGAACATTATTTAGGAAGGGATAAGAAAGTGTGAAAACTCTTTAAAATGAAAGCACACATTAAATATTATAAAGAGTGAATATAAATATTCTCACTATATAATGAGAGTAATAATATAAAATTTTGAAGTTATAAGAACTATGAGATAAAGTGATGATTCATTCTATTAATTAGTTTAGTGTCAGTTCAATACTTTTTTTATATAGTTTTAAAAACTTTCAATTTTAGTGATAAATAGAATCGAATATTTGTCCAATTTATGGGTTTTTTGGTTGAATCATCCAACCCCATTTATTTTTTTGAACATTAGTTTGACTTTATCAAGTTAAGTCAAGCTAATTGTAAGCTAAATTTAAGTTAAGCTCAAGTTGAAAAATTTGAATCAAGTTGAATTTGAGTTGGACCATGAGCTAAACAAAGTTAGATTAAGCCAAGTTTAAATTAAGTCCAACTTAGTTTAACTCAATTCATTGTCAATCCTAATTTTCACCTTCACATTAAACTAATGCGCTACATAAATATTCATCCAACCAATTTAATACTCACCTCTAAACTTAGTTATTTATCTTTCAGTCTAACTCAACATAAATAAATTATTTCTAAGTTAATAATTTTATTCCTAAATCAATGATTTTAAAGTTAATTAATTTTTATTGTAATTTAGTTTTCTTTCACATAAGTTGATAAGCTCACTAATTGTGAAAGAAATATTTTGTAAAATTAGATATTTAATTAACTAAAATTATAAAATAATATAAAAGGATATATTAATAGAATTAAATATATAAATTTAACTAATTTATATTTATTTAAAAATAAATTATATAAATGTAGTTAAGACATTCAAAATAATAATATAATATGTAATATTTAGTTAATTATATTTTATAAATGTATATATTTATTTACTTAGATAATTTTTATTTTATTATTTATAACAAAAGTATAAGAACTTAAAATATAATTAATTATATTTTATGGCATTACGTATTTATTTACATATGTATTTTTATTTATTTATAGTTTAAAATAAGAATATAATTATATCAAAATTAAATTAAGTATATTTTATGATATAAAAAATTAATAAAAAATAATTTTAAATTTTTTTTAAAAAGCAGTAACTTATAAATTATAAGTTATTCTAAATAATTTATTAAACTAGAATTTATTTTTTTTATTAGTTAGTATGTAGAACATCTATAGAAACTAATTTACTTATTAATCAAATTAAAATATTATAAGTTAGTTAATTTATTGTGTGAAATAGAATCTTATTTAACCTTCAATTATTGGTTTGGATTAAGTATAAACTAAATGTGCTATTTTTAAATTTAAAATTATTTTTTAAAAAGAGGTATACGAACTCGATTTAGAAATTCATACTCTATACTTTAAAACTCAGATTCTAATTTAAAGAATTCAAAATTTTTGTGAATTTATCTAATTATCCGATTCATTTCGATCTGCACAAATTATTTCATAAATGCACCGGATGGATCCATTTATCAGGTATAGTAATTTCTAGGCTGATTGTATGTCATGATTGAAGCCTCCCAACCAGATTTTTAAAAGCCATGGCCCACGCCTCAATTGCCCGTCCCTTGAAGTTGCCTAGTCTATTTTTGGTGATGGTTTTGGAATCCTCTTCCTCTGACGTTGTCATTCAACTTGAGAATTTAAAAAAAAAAGTTGAATTAAGCTTTTTTATCTTTATTTTTTCTCATTATTCTATTGTCTTTATTAATCACATGTTAAGCAAATGAAATCTCGTCGATATTGTGCAATAGCATCTGATATTCCAAGTATTTTAAAAAGTTTATTCTTCATCACATTTAGAATTTGAATTCAGAATTTCATGAGTATAATGATAAAATAGATTATCGCTTTTATTATAATTAAAAAAAAGGAAATCCTTATAATTAAGGATAACAAGAAATTAATTATATTACAAATGAAAGTTATTTTATGGTCTAGTTATTAAAAAAAAACTGAAGATAAAGTTATAAATTCAAATAAAAAAATGTAAGTGCCAAAAGAAAAGGGAAATCACTCAAATTGTGTTATTAAGGCAAGTTGTAAAGCACAAAATGATAAATGATACATAGAAGTATCTTTGGGAGACCGCAATAATGACGCTCGGACTGGTCGGGTTAGATTGTTCGAAAGGCATGTATTTTGCCGAAGACTTGTCCAAGTGAAGTCTTCCTCCGCGGCCTTACTCGCTTCCTTTACTTTTCAAATATGTGCAAGTCAGTGACAGGTCTTTGTAGTTTTGTGTACGAATCGGAATCTCTCCTTTCCCTAAAAATGGGGTTGAGTGTATTCGAGAGAGAAATAAAAATAGATTTTTTATTTAAAATTATAGTCTTAACAAAAGAAAATAATGTATTTTAAAATAAAATTTATATTTTTATATTTCAAAAATGATAGAAAAAGGAAGAATTGTGATGCAGTTCTTCTAAATTATAAAATACACTTTAGAAATAAATTAAAAAATTATAATTCTTGATAAAAGATAAAAAATTTAACATTAAATAAATAATATTTAATTATAAAATAATTTTTAAATTTATAAGAATACAATCCTTTAGCTTTTTTATTAATAATTATAATATTTTCATTTTGTTCTTTAAGATACATCTTCAATTTTTAGGGAACCCAGTTCGCCTTATAAATGATAATAAAGTATCTTTCTGCTAGTGCCGGCCCACTGGACTAATACACGAGGATGTTTGGATGGTAAAATTTTATAAGGTAAATTAAGCCCTTGTTCGTCTCAGTCATCTATAATTTTAAATGTTAAAATTTATTTATTATATATAATTTTTCACTCAAGTAATATTTGTTAATATTTTATTTATTTAAATTATTTTTTACTAAAATTTGAGAACAAAAATACAAAATTATTTTCGTAAAAAAATTACAAGATTACTTTGTGACACAGGTTAAGAATTTTCTTTTGAGTTGAATTTTAAATTAAAAATGATTATCTGAAATACAAATTGCAGAGATATTTCAACTAAAAAGTTAATATTTTTTTAAATAAATTATTTTTGAAATTGAATTTCAAATTAAATTAAATTTTTCAAAAATTAAAAACAAAGGAGGCATATGCTTTACATACAATTTCTGTTAAATTTTAGACAAAAAAAATGTTAAAATGAGTGAGAAATTATTACTTATCCAATAGGTGTAGAAGTTACGTACCACTACCACTAGAAATTTAGAGAAATTCAAGGAGGATTAATGGAGTTATTAATTATTTTAATAATAATGAAGTGACAATTTTTTAGTGTAATGAGTGTAAAAATATGCCCATTGGGCAAGAAAAAAAATTCTCTTAAGTGGATAAAGTATTAATAGAGGAAAAAACAAATAAATGAATTTCAATACTTAAAATTATATGCAGGTAAAATAAAAAAAGGTGAAACTATAAATAAATAAAGTGTAATTTATCCAAAATTATAATAAATGATGACTCCTTAAAAAACTAGAGATAGGTGGATTGTTTTGTTATTGATGAAAATTGAGGAAGTAACACTTTTTAACAAAATTTTATTTTTTTACAAAATGTGAAAAATTATTTATGTCACTTTCTTAGGTAAGATTTTAATTCTCATTGCCAACTAAATAATGTTAAACATTTTTTAAAAAATTAAATAAAATTTATTTTCTGAGAAATTTTAATTCTTACATAAATTTACTTCCAATATAAATCAAATGAATTTTATAATCCATATGTAGATATAATAACATTAGTAATAGGAAGAAATATAATTATCAATTGGTTTGATTCAATTATATAAAAAGAGGGGTTTAAATGTAATTTTGATCATTTTAAAATATAAATTATGTAATTTTTATACTATTAATTTAAAATAATTTATTTCCGACCCTTTAAATATTTAGTTAATACGTTTTTAGAATTTTTATAGATAATGAACTTTAAAAAAAAATTTTAACTTGCATTTGTAATTCATTGATTTTGTTTAAAATTTTCAACATTTAAATAAAAATTTCCTTTCATTGAAATTATTTTAAGTTAATACAAAACAAAAATTAAAGAGGAAATGGCTTGTGAAATTGATAAAAATTAAATATGAAAACTAAAATTGTATCAATTAAATATTTGGGAGGATGAAAATAAATTATTTTAAATTATAAAATCAAAATTACAAAATTTATATTTTAGAAGATAAAAGTGGCATGTAAAATTTTCTCATAACAATTATTTCATTAAAAATTTTGTGACTTTTATGTGAACTTCGTACACATCAAACATATGCTTGTATCCTCTTGTGAAAATATTGTTAAAAAAACTATGAAATTCACAAAATTATACAATTTCTTTCCATCATATATCTAAAGCAAAAAGCTTTTATCCAGGGGCGGCCGCCCCTAAATTTTTAAAATTATATAGATAAATTTTATTGTGCAAAGAAAACTTATTAGTTCGGCCTGTTCTAAAATATAAAGTAAACGTGAAAAATAGTATTCCAATGATTAATTGTAAAACTTCAAAATTAAAATTATATCGTATTTATTTAATTTTTAAAAATTGAATATTAAATTAAATAAAAATCTATTGAATCCACATAACAATTAAATACATTCAACAGCTACTTTATATTAATGAGATTTTGTTAAAAAAAATATATTCGAATTTTATCTATTTTTGGGGTTAGAATTGAATATATAATTTATAGTGTATAAAATTTTTAAAATAATAATGAAGGATAATTTTGAAATTATATTAGAGTGTAATACTTATAATAAATTTTTGATTTATTTTCTGAATTTGATATTTAAAATAAGAAGATATTTAAATATTGCCTATTTAGTACTAAGTAGATTTAACACTTAAAATTTAATGTTAAATACTTTGATATTATCAAATACATTCTAAATATCATTGTATTTTCTTCTTTTTGAAGAAAAGAGTAAAAAAAAAAGTTAAAAATAACAATTAGAGAAGATAGATATAATGTAAAATAGAAT
Source organism: Sindora glabra (assembly GCA_020226215.1). Lineage (NCBI taxonomy): Eukaryota > Viridiplantae > Streptophyta > Magnoliopsida > Fabales > Fabaceae > Sindora > Sindora glabra. The sequence goes on from CM035228.1 coordinate 79,999,263, forward strand.
TTATTTTCTTAGTATTAATCACTAAAAATAATCATTAAATCATTTAATTTGGATTAGATAGTCAAGATTGAGCTTGAATTTTGTAGACTCATTAACATATGCAATAACATCTTATGTTATTTTAGGAGCTTTTCACTTCCTCCTCAAGACCTAAATTCAAAACCAATTATTTATATTTTTTAAGTAAATTAATATTTTTTTATCAAAATAAAAATATATATCCAATTTATCTTAACTTATTTGTAATTATAATTGCAATGAAAATAAAATTGAAACTATCACTCTAACCCCTCTAAAGCATCAATCATGCTCCCACCGGCCTTTATTGATAACATGCGAACGTCAATATTTTGCGATTCTTGCCCAAGATTTCTTTTCCAAAGGGAACTAGGCACAGTTGGAGTACTGGTATCACCAAGAAATAATTGGGGGTGAAATAGTTATAAATGTTGTACAACATTTTTTCATTTTTCTTCGTACACAGATCGATGGGGCATAAATGTTGCAAATGGTTTACCAAAGAAGTGTGTCCTGTACTTCCTGGTTGGCCCATCATTTCTGATTTCAATTTTCACGATATAATTGCCGACAAAGTGACCAAGCCTCAAGCAGTCACCGTAGATCGATATAAGACTATAATAAAATAGAAATAAGCCATTAAATTAATAAAGAAATAGATATTACATTAAATTTTTTAAAAATTATTTTACATTATATAAGCATATATACCTCTCATTTTTATATTAAATTCATCCATGATAGATATATTAATTAATGAAAAATAAATTTCCAATATATATATATAATATAACCTCAACCTTTATGGGCTAATTTAGTAATTCACTATAAAAACTACACTTACCATTGTGTTACGTATTTCTATTAACTAATTAATATTATTAGAAGAAGATTTTGACAGAATTAGAAAAAGTACTATTATTAATTTTTAATTCCGATTTTCTATTTTAATAGATTTCACCATTTTTTCTAGTGAAATCCACTTAAATGGCGGTTGAAAATACGTGTGATAATGCGCTATCAGCCATACAAAGCTATCAAAAGATATTTTTTTTACATATTTTTTAAATATATCTTTTTTAAAAATAAATTAGTATTTTTTTATTTGCTCAGAAATATTAGTAGCGATAGTTCCAAGTAATGCAACTTGAAAAAGGAGAAGCGACTTTTCCCGTCCGCAAAGTGGAAATGAACAGGGGAGAAGGCTGAAAGACAACAAAAGGGTCCCCAGTAGTGACGCGGACATGCACTGCAGATATTTTTGAAGACTTTTCTCTTATCTCTGGTCCTCTCCTCCACCACGGTCCCATTTTTATTGTTTCTGCTCGCTGCTCTTGACAGAGACGTTCTATCAAATGTCAATTCAGACCGTCAGGGCAACGAATGAGTAATATGGAATAAATACTATTAAAATAATTAATCTAATAATATCAATTTCATTTTCGAAATTGGGAGATCGGTGCAAAAGAACATTAACTTATACTTTTATCATTTTTTTTATTTATCATATTTTAAAAAAATATTTTTTATTTTTTATTTTAAAATTTTAATAAATCATTAAATATTTTTTTTAAATTTATCCTTCTTTTTATTAATAAATATTTTATTATTCTATACTATTAATTAGATTACATTTATTTGTTTATATTTTTTTCTCTATTTTTAACTATCTTGAATTTTATGCAATAAAAATAATCTTGTAACGTTCATTAAAAATAAATAAATTAAACTATTTTTTTAATATTTATAAAATTGATTAATTGCTAAAAATAAATAAGAATGGAAGGAGTAATAAATAAAATAGTATGAAACTTTGGAAAGCTAATATATTGATAGGATTGTATCGATGAGTTTATAATTTATAACCAATAAAATTTTTTTGATAGTACACCCTTCGTTTTTATTTATTTATCATTATTAACTAATTTTATACATATTAAAAAAATAATTTAATTTATTTATTTTTAATAAATTTTACAATATTATCCTTTATGAAAAAAAATTTAAGATAGTTAAAAATAAAAATAAAAATATAAAAAAATAAATACAAGTTAATTAATAGTATAGAATAATAAAGTATTTATTAATAAAAAAAGATAAATTTAAAAAAATATTTAATATTTAATTAAAATTCTAAAATGAAGGATAAAAAATAATTTTTTTAAAATGTGACAAATAAAAAAAAGGAGGGAGTATATGACAGCACTTGATATTTTAAATATCTTAAAATTTTTATTATTTATCATATTTAAAATTTAAATTCAAATTTTTATAGGTATACATTAATAAAATGGATTATTATTTTTATTATAATTAAAGAAAGAAATCTCTATAATTAAGGGTAACAAGAAATTAATTACGGATGAAAGTTATTTTATGGCCTAATTATTAAATAAATTTAAAGATAAAATTATATAATTAAACAAAATATCAAATAAAAAACATAATTTAATCATAAAAAAATTTTAAGTGCCAAAAGAAAAGAAAGTCACTCAAATTGAATTATCAAGGCAAGTTGTAAAGCACAGAATGATACATGGCATCCACAAGTATCCTTTGAGCCCTCGATGATGACGCTTGGACTGGTAGGTTAGAAAGTTCAAAAGGCATGTATTTATTTTTCCCGAAGACTTGTCCAAGTGGGGTCTTCCTCCCCGGCTTTACTCGGTTCCCCTCCTTTTCAAACACGTGCAAGTCCGTGACAGGTCTTTGTAGTTTTTTTCCGAATTGGAATCTCCCCTTCCCTGGCAAAAGGGTCGGACGAATTTGACAGAGCAATAAAAATAATTTTTTTGTTTAAAAGTATAGATTCTAATAAAAGAAAATAATGAATTTTAAAATAAAAATTATGTTTTTTTATATTTCAAAAATATAAGAAAAAGAAGAATTTCGATTCAGCTCTTTTAAAATATAAAAGGTATTTTAGAAAATAAAATTAAAGATTCAAAATTAAATAAATAATAACTAATTACAAAAACATTTTTTAATTTGAAACTCTATAACCCAGTAAATTTTTTTATCAATAATTTTAATATATTACTTTATTCTCTAAAATATATATCACACTTTAAAATCGTCTAACTCATCCAATAATTCATACTAGAGTATCTTTATACGGGTAGGGGCCCATTGGACTATACACGAGGATGCTCAGATCGTAAAATTTTACAGGGCAAATTAAATCCTTATTTATTTCACTCATTTATAATTATGATTTTATTCATTTATAATTTTAAATGTTAAAATATATTTATTATATATTTTTTCATCCAAGTATCCATTATTGAGATTTTATCTACTTAAATTATTTTTTTACCAAAATTTGAGTACAAAAATACAAAATTATTTTCATAAAAAATTGCAAAATTACTTTGTGAGAGAGGTTAAGTTTTTTCTTTTGAATTGGATTTTAAATTAGAATTGATGATCTCAAATACAATAGGTTAAGTCTTTTTTTAATTGAATTTTAAATTAGAAATGATGATATCAAATATAAATTACAAAGTTATTTCAACTAAAAGGGTAAAATTTCTTCAAATAAATTATTTTTGAAATTGGATTTAAACTTAAATTAATTTTTTCAAAAGTTAAGAACAAAAGTGACACATCCTTTACATACAATTTCTGTTAAATTTTTTATAGAAAAAAGTTTAGATGAGTGAGAAATTATTACTTGTTCATTGGATGCACAAGTTATATACTCACTATTACTAGAAATTGAGAGAAATATAAAGAGGATTAATTGATAAATTATTTATTTTATTAATAATAATGAAGTGATAGTTTTTAGTGCAATGAATAGAAAAATGTGCCCACTAAGTAAGAAAAAAAATCTTTTAACTGGTTAAATTATTAATGAGAGAAATAACAAGTGAACGAACTTCAATACTTAAAATTATACGTTGATTAAAAAAGAAGATGAAATCATATATGAATAAAGCATAAATTATCCAAAATTATAATAAATAATGTAGATTGTTTTGTTACTAATCAAAATTGATAAAATTTTACTATCTACAAAATATGAGAAATTGTTCAAGTTGCTTTCTTAGGTAAAAAGAAATTTTTAATAGAATTTTTAATTTTTATTAGCAAGTAAATAATTTTAAATATTTATTAAAAAAATTCGGAGAAATTTTAATCCCTATAGAAATTTACTTTCAACGTAAATCAAATGAATTTCATAATCCATAAGCAGAGTTAATGGCATTAGTAGTAGGAAGAAATATAATTATCAATTGGTTTGACTCAGTTATAGTAGTGCATTTCAATTTTCAATATATTGTTCAAATCTGATTATACGTTATATAAAAAGAAGGCTTAAATATAATTTTCATCCTTTTAAAAAATAAATTATGTGATTTTTTGTATCTTTAATTTAAAATAATTTATTTTGATCCATTTAGATATATTATTTGTTCAATTTTATTCCTCTTGTTAGATTTCTATTAATTTTTATTAACTATCTTCAACTTTTGATTGATTTCTAAGTATCCATTATTGCATTATTTTTAGTTTGGGATTTTTATAGGTATTCAACTCTAAAAAATGATTTAAGCTTTCATATGTAGCTCCATTAATTTTGTTCAAATTTTTTTATATTTAAATAAAAATGTATTTTTATGGAAGTTATTTTAGGTTAATAGAAAGCAAACGTTAAAGAGGAAATTGTCTTGTGAGATCAAGAAATTAATAAAAATTAAATATGAGAATTAAAATTACTTCATTAAATATTTAAAAGAATCAAAATAAATTATTTTAAATTAGAAGATTAAAATCACATAATTTATATTTTAAATGATTAAAGTTACATTTAAACCTAAAAAAAATTACACAATACATAAATATTAAAATCTCAAGAAAATTATCATTGAAAAACTTGTGTCTATTATGAAAATTTTCTCATAACAATTGTTTCATAAAAAATGTGCAACTTTTATAAATTCTTCGTACACAACAAACATATAAAAAAACATAATTCAATATTAAAAAATCACAAAAAAATGTTTAAAAGTTTGCATCTTCTTCTGAAAATATTGTAAAAAAATATTATGAAATTCACAAAACATCCCTATGTATACAATTTCTTTCTATCATATATCAAATGCCTTTATGTAGGGGCAGCAGCCCCTAGATTTTTAATATTTTATAAAATTATATAGATAAATTTTGTTATAAGGAAAAAATTTATTAGTTTAGCACGCTCTTAAAAGTAAAGTAAATGTGAGAATTGAAAAAAATAATATCCCAATGCCTAATTGTAGAGATTTAAAATTAAAATTACATTTTTTATTTAATTTGTTAAAATTAAATATTAAATTAAATAAAAATCTATCGAATCCATTTAGTAGTTAAAAACATTCAACAACTACTTTATATTAATGAAATTTTGTTAAATAAATATATTCAAGTTATTTCTATTTTTGGGATTATAATCAAATATATAATCTATAGTGTATAGAATTTTTAAAATAATAATTAAGGATAATTTTAAAATTATATTAAACATTAAAGGCACTTAAATGGAGTTTGAAAATGTGTGATAATGCGCTATCAGCAATACATAGCTATCAAAAGATAAAAACTTTTTTACATATTTTTAAGTATATCTTTTTTAAAATTAAAATAGTATTTTTTTTATTTATTCAGAAATATTAGTAGTAATAGTTTCAAGTGATGCTACTTGAAAAAGGAGAAAGGACATTTCCCGTCTGTGTAGTGGATAACAACACGGGAGAAAGTTGAAAGACAACATAGGGGTCCCCATTAGCGACGCACTGCGGATATTTTCGAAGACTTGTCTCTGGTCTTCTCCTCACCCACGGTCCCATGTTTGTTGTTTCTGCCCCTCGCTCTTGACAGCAACGTTTTATCAAATGTAAATTTAGACTGTTTGTGCAATGAATGAGTAATATGGAATAAATACTCTTAAGGTAATTAGTTTAGTATTATTGGTCACCTCTTCATTTTTGAAGTTATAAGCTTGATATAAGAAAATATGACCAATGGAAAGATATAGTAATGGAAAATTTGTGATTTTTCATATAATTTATAACCTATTTTTTTTATAAAAGTACAAGTGTTTAGAATATAAAATTATAAATTTTTCATAAAATTTGTAGGATAAACTAACATTATCATATTTATAACATAAAAGTATTTGCGAAATTTGTCAAAAGATTTTATAAAACATATAAAATTTTATGAAAAACTTATAGGATGTTGTACAAGAATTTCATTTTCCAAAACTGCACCTAAGCAAATTCCTATTACGTGTACATGCTTTTTTTTTCCCATAAAATTTAGTGAGCACTTTAATTGTATAATAGTACCCAATGGTATATCAGGAGCTCTATTTCCTATCATGTCTATGGTTCGAACTCAAGACATTGTTAATACACTCATTAGAATATAGAATTTATATTTAGAAAATAAATAGCTATAAAATAATTAAAAAATTTTATCATTTTCATTGTATTATTATTATTATGAAAACTTGGTTTATGGGTGAACAAGGGCAACTTAAGGTTAAGTATAGTTAAGAAGGAATAAAAAGTGTGGAGAAGATTATAGATGTTAATTCCTATTTTGTAGACTCTCATATGGATGCACCACCACCCTATTAATGATAAATCTTTTGAACTATCATTAAGTAACTAGATAGCAAATGAACATCTTGTTTATAATTAGACAACTATGAGCCATTTTTCAAGGGCCTTGAATTGTAGAGATTATGTGCCATGGTAAATGGTATAACTACTAGATATTCTTTGAAAAGTGAAGGTTAGAAGCAAGTTAAATCTTCTTTTATAACTAAAGTAGCCAAGTTATCCAATAATGTTTTCTTACAAAATTGCTAGTTCATTTTTTGAATGTTTTAATATTGATTCAAATTGTTTGAGAATTGTTTAGAATAGGAAGGTTGATAGAAACTAATAAAATGGTTCCACGCTAGTTATGACCTAGTGTCACCAGTTGATAACTTTCTAACTGAAACTATGTGATGCATGTTTATCATTCTTAGCAAACATATAAACCTTCCTATAAAACTCTTTTATAGAACACTTGAAAAAGATGGCAAGAAATTGAAGGTTTATTGCACATATAATAAAATTCCATGTACAACATATTCAAAGGCAACATAACCAAGTTGCCAAACCATTGGTGCATATCAAGTCACAAGAACAATCCACACTAGGAGCCTCTATGTACAATTGAGCCTCTAGGTACAATTAAAAGGGAAAGGAACACTTTGGTCACTTAGTATATGCCTCGCTTTAGTCCCTAGCTTAGTATTAATAAGTCAATATACTTGAGTCTTTAACTCAATACCAAGGTATCCTACTAGCTTTCCTAACACTCCACCTTTTAAAGAACATTCAAAACAAGATCTCACATGATGGAAGTAGATATATCTTTTTCAAGTTGTCATAAGTTTTTTTCTCCATACTTTGAATGTCTAATTAGCACTATAATACACTAACTCGAGGATATAAATGTAAGGATCACTAACACATAATTGGCACCCTAATATACTAACTCAAAGATATAAATATGAGAATCACAAATACAAGCGTTCAAACTTCTTTAAATTTTGAATCTTATCAAAATTATTAAAATACCCCTAAACTTGGGAAATAAGGAAAAACTATATACAACTGCATTTGCTCCCAAATTCGCTTCACATGATCTTTACATTATACTTGATTTTTAAGTTAAGTTTTATCCAAAACTAAGTATGTTTACCTATCGAATTAATCATAACTATCAGTTTGTGAGATTCTCTCTCACTTTAAATATTAATGTTCTCATTGACACCTTAAATTGATATGGCACCATTAAGAATTCTACTTACACTCTCAAACCTTCTTACTTGTCTTTTTGAGCTTCAATGAATTTTTCCCATGCATATTTGGTAGTTGCCTCTGCAACATCGATATTCTCTTTAGTAAATACATCCTCCATATATAATAAAAAGCTTCCTTAATAAGCTTTTTTGAAGTTGTCCTAACATTCTTAAATATTGATGTCTTACTAGCTTTACTAAACTCATTATCTCTATAACTTACTTAACATGTCATTGCTTTTATAACAATATGTTCCTTGCTTCAATAACTTACACAAATGCCACCTTTACAACAAAAATATGTGCGAACCCTATAGCTCGTGAGTAATGCTTAACACTCTTAATTGCTTATTAATAAATATCTTGCACCTAATGTCTTATTATATAAATGCAAGGGCTAAAACTTATGCTTGATCTAGGCATAGGCCCTATAACCTTAGTTACAAGTATGCTTGCATTACTTTCAATTAATTTATAACACTTTACAATGCCACTTTCACACTCAATTATATCCTTTAATTTTTCCTAAATTGATACATTCTAGCATCTTATTGCCCATTACATCTTACATTTAGAGTCAATGCTCACTAACATTATAGTCTTCACAACCCCTCTTATCTCAAGCCACATTTCACAATGTTTATACTTTTATAGTCCTAATTTGAGTACATCCTTCGATTACTTCTTCAAGAAAATTTATTTTAATGGCTCACTCACATCAATGGTTTGGTAGGGCTGAGTATAGAGTCTCTTATATGTTAGCTTAAGTTTTACTTCTTATGCATAAATAAATGTGAATTCAATTGCCTCAAAGTCTCTTAATCTTGTGACTATGTAATACTAGTCTATTACCTATTTCTCAAGTTATTTTGCCACCAAGTGACTATGTAACCTAACCCATTATATCAAAGTATCATTGCCACTATTATGCAACTATGATATGTTAGTTTTGTAGTATCTTATCTCAAATCTTGTAGGTGATTGCATGCTTTCTATCAAACTTATAGATTATACATATTGTCTTGATCTCTTTGTGAGATCACATTGTCCTATTGGTTATATTCCCCTGAGAAATACTCTTCCAAGTATTATTATGTCCTTTTGATAGGATTTTAGACTCCTCTGTAATAGAGTTATCAGCTCAACATATTACTTCAGTGTTCCATCCTTCAGGATGTGTCCACTAACTATGGCCACATATTTTGCATAACCAAGGTTTTACCCTCTAGCTCCCCTAATCTTTCAAGAAATAGTTTATGCCCTTCAACAAGACTAAGGCTTCTCCTTCTAAATTGGCTATCAATAAGGTTTCAGCCTCTAATTCCACCATTTGCAAACTCTATCACTTTAGATATCGTCAAGCCCATTAGTAAGATAAAGGCTTATCCTTCTAAATAAGCAATCAATTCTCATATTTTTTTTCGAATAGTCATACATCCCTCAGTGCCACTACTATGAATAAGCACATAACCACTTTCCTATACATTGCAAGCTAGCTTACAAACATCCAAGCTTGCATCTGATGTACAAATTAATGTTTTATCAATAACATTAGATAAACTGCATTTAAATTAATTTTAGCTAACCTAAATTTGTCTTATTGGTATAGATTATTCTTTAATTCCAAATACTATTAGCTAGTAACTTTCTAGCTAAAATCATATGACACATGCTTGCCATTCTTTATAAACATGTCAGCCTTCTTATAAAACTTTCTTATGGAATACTTAGAAAAAATATTAGGATATTAAAGATTTATTGCCCATGTAATAAAATTCTATGTGCAAAAATATTAGGATACTAAAGATTTATTGTCCATGTAATAAAATCCTATGTGCAACATGTCTGAAGGCAATATAACCAAGTCAACAAATCATTCATGTATACTAAGTCACAAGAACAATCCATACTAGAAGCCTCTAGGTGTAATTGAAAAGGAAAAGAACACTCCATTTGCTTGGTATATATTTTATTTTATAGTTTTAAGTGTGTAAAAGATGATCATACATTTAAGTCCTTAGCTTAGTGCCAAGGTGCCTTATCAACCTTTTCAACGCTTCATTTCTTTAAAAAATATTTTGAACAAAAGTCATCTAGTGTAAGTAAATATACTTTTCTCAAATTATCATAAGCCTTTTCCTTTATTCTTTGAGTGTTTAATTAGCACTATAATACACCGACTCAAAGATGAAAATGTAAAGATCACAAATATAAACTTTTTGAAACTCTTTCAAATTCTTGAATCTTGCACAAAATATCAAAATATCCTAAAAATTGGAAAAATTAAGAAAAAATCTAAAGGGTGTATTTGATCCCAAATTCAATCCATAGGACTTTCACGCTATGCTTGACTTTTAGGAAAAATTTTATCCAAAATTAAGCATATTTTCCTATTAAATTGGTCATAATTGTTAACTTATGACACCTAGGAAGGGTCATGACAAATGTGGTATTAAAGAATAATCAAAGTTTTTCTAATGGGATAAAACTTAGGATGGGTTACATAGGATTATACTTATTTGCTACCTGTATAAGTATTGATCAAAATTGTACTAATAGTATATGTGCACTTAGGATTACATATCATTAATAACATTTTGATTAACCTTATAACTCCTATAAAATATGAATGGTGGTGTTTGTTGCCTTTGGAATTTTTTTCTTATTAATTGAGTTATATTTTTAAGTGTTTAAGAAATCAATGGATTAAGTGATAGTGACTAAGAGTGTCAAACAAGTCTGACTCATAGATCAATTTGTACTTATTATAAGTTTTGGTAGGTTTGCACTCTCAAAAATTAAGCTTATTTTAGATGTGGGTAATACAAAATAGTTTATTATGGGCCTAATATCTTATGGATTGGTCTATGTCCACCTAGTCCATGGACTTATAGTTAAAGTTTGCAAACCAGTCTATGCCTATAATGGATTTAGGGGGTTTAGACCCCTAAAATTAGGCTTGTTTTAGGCAAGGGTAATATAGAATGATGTATTATAGACTGGTTCATATCCATGTGGACTAACCCATTTGATAAGTTTAATGATGACTACTACAAGTTAAAAGGCCAATGAACTCTATCATAAAGAATCATCTATAGGTTCGTAGACTTAGTGTAGTATGCAAGAAGAAAAGAAAGATTGATAGAAATCATTGACTTGATCTTAAGTATTAAAGATTAATGACATCTTCAAAAAAAGTGTACAACTTATTTAGTTATAATTTAGGACTGGAACCAACAAGCCTCATATATTAGCAATGTCCTAGTAGTATAAGAATTTTTAGATGTATTTCTAAAAAAAAGTTGCATGAATTGCTATTTGATAATGAAGTTAAGTTTTATATTGATCGAGCTCTAAGAATAGAACTAACCTCAATACCACCATTTTGAAAGGCTCTAACTAAATTAAAAGAGTTGAAAGAGTAATTGCAAGACTTGGTGGATAAAAAGTTTCATTTGTCTAAATGTTATATTTTATATTAAACATTATAGTGAAAAATTTCATGAATGTAAGTATGAATCATACTTATTTATTTATGAACACAAGCACTCTAATCACAAGCATTCTAATAGTATTTAATCGTTAGCATTTGAATGATCCAATAAAAAACTAATAATCATGAACATGATTATAAATTAAAATGCTATCTAATAGGGCAGCTCTTTTAAGGTATCCATATGAGAAGTTGAATACCTTTATTAAATTAGATAGGATCAATATCATTTTTTAGTGTAATGCAATTGCACTCAATCTCTCAATACACCTTTTCATTTTACATCAAGTATATCAAAACTAAGGTTTCAACAAAAGCATAATGATATCTTAACTTTATTGATCTCAAGATATATATTGCCTAATCAAATTAAATGAATGACTTTAGCTAGATATTTATCTAACTAATTTATTTTATCTTGCATATATAATATATTAACGATCACTAACCAAAATTACTTTAAGAAATAAGATAATTAGGCTTTGATTATTGACCAAGTCTAATCATGATTCTCGTTAGTAATTAGCCTATATCTAGTGTTACTTAAGTATAGCCTAATCATATTGTGTAATAACTAAGTGAAGCTTAAATGCATTGAGCCTATTCCAATTATAAGCCTTAGTCTAATTACAAGTTCTTAATCACATTATGACCCTAATATTTGATGCTTTCTTTGTATATGACTTTATAGGTTCTTGTTATGTTGCTAAGGATCCTAAAATCCTATTTTAGTATCATAGATAGTAAATGGTATTTAGTGATATATCACTATCACCTATATAGTGAATATGTCAATGATTCAACATAACCCTTCCATGATTAATGTTATATGCAGTTTAATCCATTTTATCCTAAATATCTAGATTGAACTCAAGGCATTGAATGTGTTACCTTTTTCAAAATTCAATCTATATATTTCTTAATTCTTGAATAAACTAACTAAAATAAATGAATCACTATCACATATTGATCTATTTAGTCATAATCATGCATTTCATAGTCCCACTTAATTAAAAGGCCTGTAAATATTATTCATCCTACATATAAGGGAAAAAAGCCTGATTTAAATCACTTACATCTTTTTTCATGATTCATGATATACCCAATCACCACTTTTTAGGTCAATTTTATTAAAGGTTTACATTAGATGGCATTAAAGTACACAACTCTTTATATAATGAACTAATGAGATTTCAAGTCAAAGGACTATGTATATTATTGTTACTATAAAAGTTGCTTATGATATTCACATAATAATCTATGTAGCATTCTCATAATGGGTTAGTTTTATACATTTGTTTCCTAACATATATCTATAAATTAACTTAATATCTCATATCCATAACTATAGTCATTAGCCATATACATACTAGTATTGATGCATTATTATTGTCTTAGTTTATACTAGTCCTTAACTAGTGGCCTTTTAAGAATAATATAAATTATTCCTAAGATAATTATTATATTTATTTATATTATGCAAATATAACATTAAGCATAATAATTAATTGAAATGCTCATATATATATGTAATGTAATATAATGTATGAAAATATAATCATCATATAATTAGCTATTAAAGCATGCACCAACAATCTCCCACTTACACTAAAGCCAATTATTTATGTATCTAATATAATACTAAGTGACCTAGTATGTCTATCATGTTTCTATTATGCAAGAGGCTTTCTCAGTAAGTCAGTAATGTTATCATCTATTGATACTCTATACATCTTCATATCTCCTTTGTTAATGATTTCACAAATAAGATGGAAGTGCTAAAGTATATGCTTAGATCTCTTGAGAGATTTAGGTTTTTTAACCTTTGTAATGGCCCTATTTTTATCATAATAAAGCTCCAATGGGTTTGAAATGTTAAGAATAATGCCAAGTTTAATAATGAACTTTTTAATCCAAATAATATTTTTTAATGTATTAAATGTAGCAATATACTCAACCTTTATAGTAAAATCAATCACTATTTCTTACTTCAAACTCTTTTAGCATACAACACTGCCGTTCAAGAAAAATAAATAAATTGACTACAACCTTCATTGGATTGAAAATTGGCACAACTAGTTTCTCTTCACCTCTATATATTAGAATGAATCCTTAGTCCTTCTTAAGTTCCTAAGGATATTCTTAATGATAATCTAGTAATGCTCACCAAGATTTGATTGGAACCTACATATCATGCTTAAAGCTATAAGATATTAGGACTAGAAATTAACATGGTATATATGATACCAAGTGTTGATGCATACATAATCTTATTCATTCAATCTTCTCTTCTTGTATTGTAAGGCATTCAACTTTGGACATTTATAAGAATCCTTTTTGGATTCTTGCATGTTGAATTGTTTTAGCACTTTGTCAATATATGTACTTTAATTTAGGTTAAATAATTCTCTTAATCTATCTCTATAGATCTTGATATCTAATGCATAGGTAGTTTTACCTAAGTCTTTCATTGAAAATAATTCCCTAACCAAATCTTTACATCTTGTAGCATATGGATATCATTTTCAACAAGTAGTATGCTATCCATATATAATACAAGGAAAGCAATTGTACTCCCACTAACCCTTTTGAAAATAAAAGATTCATTTTTTTTATGAGACTAAACTCTTTAATCATTCATCAAAATAAATATTTTAGCTTTATGAAGCTTATTTCCACCTATAAATGAATCATCGTAACTTACATGCCTTTCTAGCATTTTCAAGAGTGACAAAAGCCTAAAATTGTGTCATGTACATATCCTTAATTTTTTACAACCATCTTTTAGAATTTATAATCATAAAAAGCTATAATAGCAAGAAAGATCTGGATAGATTTTAGCATGGAAATTAGGAAATAAATCTTATCATAGTTTATACCATGAATTTACAAAAATCCTTCAACTACCAATTAGCTTTTAAAATTTTGTATGTTACTATCCATATTGGTTTTCTTCTTGAAAACTCACATGTACTTAATGGATTTTACCTTTATAGTTGGGTAAACTAAAGTTTATACTTGGTTGGCATAGATAGATTCCATCTCAAATCTCATAGCCTCAAGCTACTTCTTAGAATTTGGCCCTTCAATATGTTCTTTGTAGGTTGTGCCTCATCTTAATCCATAAGTAATACATCACTATGTTAAGTCATAATATATCTTAGGCTCATAACATGTCTTACCCAATTTTACATGGGTCTTGTTTTACTTGAATAGGTTTCTTATTCCACAACAACTTGCAACCTCTATTCAAGTTTGGTAATAGGTTCAATGTTATTTTGTAAGTTTCAAATTTCTTCAAGTTTTATTTTTCTCCAATTAGTTTTCTTAAAAAGAAACACTTTTTGCAAGAAACATTAATGTGCACAAGTAACATTTTACTCTTAGCAGGATTATAGAAATAGTACCCTTTAGTTTCCTTAAGTTACATTGCAAAGTAATATTTATCTAGTTTAGGTTTAAAACTTATTATAAGCTTGATGTTTTACATCAGCCTTATAACCTCTAAATCTTCATAAAAGATATACTAGGATGTTTCCTAATCTACATCTCATATAGAGGTTTTTGAATCATTTTAGAGGAAACATAGTTGTGTCATGATCTAGCAGGCCATGACTAATGTGAAAGCTTTTATTGGTTTCCATAAACCTAAGTTATCTTACAATTGATATCATTATACAAATTAAGAAAATAATTATTTGTTAAACATTTCAAAAGAATTTACAAGAAGTGTTATTATTAAAGTTAGTTCCAACTATACATAAGGCTTAAAATTTAAAAAGCTACATTTATTACATGATGGCTACTCAAACATAATAAGAGCTAGAAAGTTTACTTTTATTGAATTGATGGAGGAAGGGAAGCTTTTATAGAAATATATAAATAGAAAGAAATAATTAAAAAATGAGTCCAAGACTTAAGAAGTAAATAATCTACTTATTCAACAAACAAACAAGCACACAATGTTCTAGGCATACCTTTCTATGATCTAATTCATACTCAATGTCATAATATTTTTGCAAGATAAGTATAATGTCGTATTTAACCAAAATATAACAAATAAAAATAATTAGACCACCTTGTACCTCTAGAATCATCTTTATACCCTTTATAAATGCAAAAAGTGGATTAAGATTACTAATGATGGATGGAGGTTAAGGATAGAACGTGTTTAGTGCCTAGCCCTTGTCTCATTCACTAGAGATTACAAATGATAGGAATCCTATCAATAAAGAAGAGGTGTAGGCATCACCTCTCAATTTAATCCATTTTTCCCTGGCCTCCCTTTATCCTTCTAAGGTTTGCCTATAACCCTCATAAATAGACACCAAGATCTAGTGTTAATTCATATTTTAGATACAATTCAGCTCTTCCATAATAACTATCCATAATATAATTCAAGCAAAAAATACAATTGTCATGGATTTATCATTCTCAAAATCATAAACAATATTATCCATAAGCAATTTATGTTAATAATATTGCTATATAAGCATATATTATCTTAGGATGTTATAAAAAATAAGTAAACTATGGTAACTAAGACAATAAAGCTCTAGAATGAAACTCTGACCCTTATACTTGAGTATAGATAACCAAAGATTAACTCAAAGTACCATGCTCCAATATGTACTCATATATGGTCATCCAAAGAGTAACTCTGGATGCTTACTCATTTATATACTTAAGTATGCTTGTTCATAGAACAATTATTTTATGATATTGAGTATAAGTGTTTAAAACTAAATTTTGGTATTATACTTGACCATCACCTATAACTTTCTAGAAATTGTTATGACATATTGTTCATTTGGTGGATTTTCTACTATCTAACAGAATTCTAGGAAAAACACCCATAATCCAACATACATCCATTATCATTACTCATTTTGAGACCATTATTACCAAGTATCCATTCAACAACACCATTTATCACAATTTAGTCTAGCAATCAAGCAAAATACTAAGCTTAACAACTACTTCAACTATTTCATACAAAAATCTTAAGCTTTTAAGTAGATTATTTAGTTACTAGTGTATAGAGGAAAGGAGATGAAACTGATAAGTGTTGAAGTTTTCCATAATAATAAGAATTCATACAAGGTTTCAGGAAATTTCTCTCAAATTCCCATTAAAGCTAAAGAATTCAATCAATATTCATTTAAATAAGAAATTGCTTGCAACTACATTTTTACTTTTAGAACTTAGATGATTAATAGTGGTTGGAGGCTTGCCTTTGTAGATTTTATTGAAGAAATTAAAGGTGGTGAGACGGGGAGGAGGTAATTAGTGGGTTAGAAAGGGAAGGTAAACAAAAAATAAGGGGAGTTAGGTTTTTTAAAGTTTGGAGGAGCAATTTGGTAAATTTAGGGTAGCTAAAGGCATTTTTGAAAAATGTGATCCTAACTTTCCTCCATTCATCTTTATTCAAATCTAATATTTCACAATCATTTAATTAACTCAATTGATAAAATATTTATTACAAAACTATAATTTTTTAATAGAATACTACTCTAATCATATCCATAATAATTATTATCATTACATGTATATGTAAAATTTAGATAAATAAATAAAAATAAATCCTAATTTCTAAAGGATTTAATAAGTTAAATGTAAAAGCAACTATTTCTAAAGAATGTCCCTAAAAAGAAATTGGAACATTTGCATGACTCATTATAGATTACACCATATCTAATAGGGTACAATTCATTCTCTTTGAAACACCATTGCATTACGGCTTTCCAAGAGGAGTGAGTTATGATTCTATTCCACACTCTTTCATATAATCATCAAATTCTTAACTTAAGTATTCTCTACCTTAACCTAATCAAAATATTTTATTACTTTTTGCCAAGTTAGTTTTATACTTTATTCTTAAATTCCTTGAATTTTTCAAAGGATTCTAATTTATATTTCATAAGATACACATGTCATATCTACTAAAGTCATCATTAAGTGTGATGAAGTATTGAAAACCACCTTTAGCAAGTGAACAAATAGGTCCATATATTTCATTGTGTATAAAGCTTAATAGATCATTAGTCATTTCATTGTGTCCAATTAATAAAGCTTCAATCATTTTGCCTGATAAATAATATTCGTACACCTCATATAATTCAAAATTAAATGAGTTTAAGAATCCCTCTTTATGGAGTTTAAGTATTCTTAGCTTAAGTATTCTGTACCTCGACCTAATCAAAATATTTTATTACTTTTGCCAAGTTAGTTTTATACTTTATTCTTGAATTCTTTGAATTTTTCAAAGGATTCTAATTTACGTTTCATAAGATATATATAGTCATATCTACTAAAGTCATCGTTAAGTGTGATGAAGTATTGAAAACTACCTCTAGCAAGTGAACAAATAGTCCATATATATCATTGTGTATAAAGCTTAACAGATCATTAGTCATTTCATTGTATCCAATTAATAAAGCTTCAATCATTTTGCCTGATAAATAATATTCATACTCCTCATATAATTCAAATTAAATGAGTTTAAGAATCCCTCTTTATGGAGCTTAGATATGTACTTCTCATTTATATGGCTTAAAAAACAATGCCAGAGGTATGTTGGGGTTTAGACTGTTAGATTTGAAACTATTTAGTATTTATATTATAGGCTAGCATTTCAAGATCTAAAATATAAATTTCATTAAATATTTGTACACTACAATAAAATATTTCATTTAAATAAATCAAATAATTTTTTGTCATTTATTATAAATAAAAAAACCTTTCTTATCCAAATAAGAAATAAAAATAATATTTCTACTAATAGCAAGTACAAAGTAACAATCCTCTAATTCAATAATTAAAAATTACCGACTAATAACATGTTCCTATAACTAAGGAAACAACTATTGCTCTAGTGCCAAACTTGTAGGCTTACTTCACCTTTAACCAAGGTCCTTTTCTTTTTGAGTTCCTATATATTAATACAAATGTGAGAATCACATTTGATGTCTAATACCCAAGATATAAGAGCATATATATTTATTTTTATAACAAAAATACTTGAAGTAGAAGTCTTACTTTTCTTCTTCTTTTTAGATTTTCCAAGTTGACCTTGTAGCTCCTTTTCTAATTTCCGATCTTAACATAATGCAGCATTTCCCTATGATATTCTACATATATAAGTTAAATTTCAAGCATGAAAGCAAGCATTTAAGCCTCCTTGTGACTCTTGAATGTGCCTTATCATCCCATAAATTCCATCCTTGTTCTCATAGGTTCACCCTTATCTCATTACAAACTAGCATATGAATTTGATATTCTGGTATAATAAATACATCTCAAGTTATTCATCTTCTCCACTAGTCATAATCACAACCATACATGTCTCATGGAATTACTTAAATTAAGTCTTTTGATCACAACTCATTCTAACCACATTCATAGTATAAATATAGCAACAATAACAATAGCAATTAGCAGGTCTTGTGAGAGACCTCAAGCCACACAACCAACATCAATAAATATTTTTACATTGTTAGTTACTAATAGAATATTCATAACTATACACACACATACATAAACATCCTAATTATCCAAATACTATCTAAAAACAATAGTTCATGTATCTATAAATAACAACCATATCTATCAATTCTATATGTAATCTGTATTTTTTTAATTTAATAATATCCCCAATAGCATATAAGAGTACAAGGATATCGTTTCTAATATAAGACTAAAAATAAATCTGAAGTAAGGAATATAAAAACTTACATAACATTAATTTCGAATAGGTATATACTCACCTTAGATGATAATTTTACTGCAAGAGTCTTGAGCATCCACTCTTACCTGTCTTTTTCCTACTATCTCAGATTTAAAAGGATAAATGATAAGTAAATCTTTTTAAGTATTTCCTTTTAAAACTTCCTATTTCTAGGCTTTAATAATACTATTTTAACAATCTAAAGCATTATTTTTAAGAGTTTTAAAAGACTATAAATTAAAAAAAAATTCAAACTTTTATATATATAATCTATTAATTTTATTTAAAATTTTCAATATTTAACTAAGATTTCCTTTCATGCATATTCAAAAGCCATTTCAAATTAAAACGGAGTAAACGTTAGGTAAAAAATGACCTTACCAAGTCAAGAAATTGAAAAAAAATAAAAAATCAAAATTATACTATTTTAATTTGAAATAATTTAATTCAACCTCTTAAATATTTGGTTGATTTAATTTTGATTTTTCAGTCAACTCTCGTTCAATTTAATCAACTCTTATCTAATCTTCGATTTCTACTACTTAAGTCAACTCCAAGTCTTCTACCAAAAACAAAAGGCCAAATATATTAAAGGGAATCCTACAATAATTTTAATTAAAAGATTAAAAGAAGCCACGTTCATGTGTTTGGTAAGCTTCGAGATTTGTATTATTATTCAACTCCAAGTCTTCACACCGGAAAACAAGGAGCAAAATATATTAAACGGAAGTCTACAACAATAAGTCTTAATTAATTAAAGGGAAGCCAGGTTCATGTGTTAGGCATACCAACGAATAGTGAAATATTTAAATGAGAATATATTCCCCGAATATACCGTAAATCCACTAAGTTGTGGATTCTAGAAGACATAATTTTAATGTAAAAAGAAAAAGGAAAAAAGGTGTGGATTCAAATAAATATGGGTCACGCATGCCAAGGGGAGAAAACAAGTAAAGGTGCAGCTGCAGTGAGTTTTTAATTTGTGGATTACAATACTCAACTAAAGATTTCATTTTGTGCATACTCAAAAGCCATATCAAATTAAAATGGAGTAAACATTGGGTAAAAATGACCTTACCAAGTCAAGAAATTGGAAAAAATTAAATAAAAAAATAAAAATTGTACTATTTAAATTTCAAATAATTTAATACAACCTCTTAAATATTTAGTTGATTTAATTTTGATTTTTCTGTCAACTTCGGTTCAATTTAATCAATTCGTATCTAATCTTCAATATATACTACTCAAGTCAATCGCAAGTCTTCCGCCAAAAAAGAGAAAAAAAAAAAGGCCAAATATATTAAAGGGAAGTCTGCGATAATTCTTAATTAAAAGATTAAGAAGAAGCCATGTTCATGTGTTTGGTAAGCTTCGAGATTTGTATTATTATTCAACTCTAGGTCTTCACCACCGGAAAACAAGAAGCAAAATATACTAAACGGGATTCTACGATAATAATGTTTTGTTTGGATAAAGGTGAAAATGGAGGGAGAGGCAATGGAGGTGAAAGGAAATGTAAGGGGAAGTAATGAAAATGGGAGAGTGACGAAATCGGAATAAAATTAATTTTGTTTGTTTAGAATGGATGAAAATTAAAAGGGGAGGAAATGGAATTAAATCAAATTATTATAATAATCTTATTTTGTAAAAATATAAATAATTAATTTCTTTTGTTTTATATTTGATGATATTAATTAGTAATTAATTTTACATAATTTATTTTTATTTCGATAATGAATGAATAAATTTTTTTAATAAAAAATTTAATAAAAATACATAGTTACAAAAAATTTACTAATTTTTTCTAATCTTGTTAATTTGATTGTCTAAATTAATTAAGAAATAATTTGATTTATTATTTTTTAAATAAGGTATTTATTTGTAAAGTAATAATTTCTTTTATTATTTTTTTAATTTAGGAGTTTGATTGATTAAAGAATTTAACAATAATTGGTTTGATTGTTTTTAATTAAGGAATAAAAAAAGAAAAAAATTTAAAAAAAAGTAAAAAAATTCGAAAAAAAAGGAAAAAAATAAAAAAAAAAACTACCAAATCAGGACAGTTCGTGGCAGCAGGAGGAAATTTGCACTGTATCCTGATTTTCACCTCCAAACAAAGGGTAAATTAAACTGTGGGTCTTATTAAATTTTTCACCTGTATTTATCCCTTTCAAATGCTGCCAAATAAGCCAAATAAGCGGAATCCAATTTGCAACCCCGTTCCACCCCCCCCCCCAGTCCCCTTTTCCAAACAGAAGCTTAATTAATTAAGGGGAAGCCAGGCTCATGTGTTACGTATACCTAATAAATAGGGAAATATTTAATGTTCAGACTATAATGCCCAAGTACTTTTTCAAGGGCAACTCACCTTGACTTTCATACTTAATGAAATGCCGACACTTATTCTGTGAATACTTTATTGAGCATTTCTTTTCTCTTATCATTCATTTTGCTAGATAATCCCTTCACATTTTTCATTCTAACTTGTTCCAGTACTTACCTTTCAAACGGTGCAGTAACTTTGTTTTATTGACTCAACAAAATGAGGAGGGAGATGCGGTGTG
This sequence comes from Sindora glabra, assembly GCA_020226215.1. Classification (NCBI taxonomy): domain Eukaryota; kingdom Viridiplantae; phylum Streptophyta; class Magnoliopsida; order Fabales; family Fabaceae; genus Sindora; species Sindora glabra. The sequence continues at coordinate 80,020,910 of CM035228.1, forward strand.
GACGTGTAGTGTATGGACCAAGAGGAGAAAAGTTTTGGAAAAAATGAAAGATTAAAAAATTTTTTTGGTGTGAGAATAATGTATTAAAATTGAATTTAGAAAATATATTTAACCTAAATACAATAAATATTTACAGGGTTTAGATTTTAAATCATTAAAATGGATATTATTTAATACATATAAGATAACTAATGTAATAAAAAAAGTATTAAATGCTATTATAATTTTAAAAGCTAATTAATTTAAGAGTTTAAATTTAATCCACTATTAAAATAAAATATTTTATATTACTAGTAAATAAAAATATATTATGAAAAATAAATTTTAATAATTTTTTATTGATATGATAATATATTAATGGTGAAAGTGTAAATCCTTAAATGATTAAATAATCAAACGTATATACACAATGATTATGAGTCAAATTCAAATGTAATAGAAAATATAAAACTGTTAGCAAACATCAAATATCATTTCAAGTAAAATTAAAATATAAATTTCAAAATTATCGATATGATGAAAAAATAGGATTATAGAATTCAAATCAATAGTGCAAGATGCTTAAAATATTTTCTGATTAAATATATATTTTGAATAAATTCAAAAGTACAAAATATCATAGGAGAGTTCAATTTTAATCAAAATGTAATTATTTTTATTAGTTCAAAGCATACTTTTATTGCAAAATACTAAAAATATCTCATATAATCATCTTTCCTCAATATCTCATTAATGAAAAATTCAAATTTAAATTTAAATATAACTTTTTTTTCAAAGAGGTTGAGTAGATTTTTGAATGAGAAAATACAATGTTTAGTCCATATCGTCCCTTAAAATGTTAAAATAAATAAAAATTGCTGAAGTGGATTACTAATTAACAATATTATATATATATATATTATTTTTTTTCTTTCACTCTATTTTTAACATTGTTATTGAAAAGAGGGGTGAATAATTATAATAAAAAATTAAAAATTACTAATATTAATTTTAAAATTTGGAAGATATAATAATTAATATTTCTTGTTAATAGGAGAACAGTCATTAGATTTACTCCTTTTAAATTTAATGTATACTTTTATCAAAATGAAATCGAGCTTGGAGATAATAAAAATAAATGGCGAAAAGAAAGAAGATAACAAAAATACAAATATATTTGACATTGTTAAGATAGAATTTAATAATTCACTTCCATAATTTTCATTTTTTTTAATATTATAAATGATTGAAATGACAAGAATTATAATCAAAGTAAAAATTAGAGATTAACAATTTGAAGTTTGATAGATATAATAATGACTATCTTTATAAATGAGAGTTTAAATATTATATTTATTTTTTTAAAATATGTGAATAGAGGTTGTGAATAAGTTTTTTAGATGATAAATTAATTTTAAATTAATATCAACTTCAGTTAAAATTTAAAAAATTAAAAATTATATGCAATGCATGCAAGTTTTCTTTTAGATTTTGGATGAAAAATATTTTAGATGAGTAAAATGTTAAAAATTGAAAGTATGGGTAGATGAATTAAAATGTTTAATTAAAATTACATGTAAATTAAGTAAAAAAGTACAAAATAATAGGTAGGCAAAAAATAATTTTCTCTTTATTCTATATGGTGAAATAAGTGGAGAGTAAATTCATTGAAATGATAATATTATTACAATAAATCACAATTATGCTCATTTTGAGTAATATTATTATAAATTTTAATCATTTTGTCATATAAAATATGAATATTACTCATTATGTCTTGCGTCATTTTTGCGTCGGGCAATTTTACAATTATGCTACCCCTTTGTTTACAATTGTAAGGTGTCTCCTTTAATTCTGAAAAGATGTGCTTTAAGTTGCATTTAATTATTTTTAACCTTTGATTTTAGTTTTATTGGCCGGACGCCATATCAAACGGCCCTAATTTAAGAGGGCGGTTTGCCCCGGTTCTGTACCGGGGCATTGCAGTCCGTCCGAATATTTAAATGAGAATATATATATATTGCCTCGAATGTACAGTAAATCCACCAAGTTGTGGATTCAAGAAGAAATAACTTTTGTGTTAGGAAAAAAAAAAAAACGACGTAAGTTGTAGAACTCAAATGAATTTAGGCCCCGCATACCAAGAGGAGAAAACAAGTAAAGGTGCAGGCTGCAGCGAGTTTTTAATTTGTGGATTACAATTCCAATGTTATGTTTAATATTCGGATCACATATTTCATAATTTTATGTCACAATAATCACATTTTTTTATATTCATATGTAATTTTCCTCACTGTAACTACAATTTTAAACCATAGATTACTGTTTCATATCAATATGTAACTTTGCTTATTATAACCACAACCACAATTTTAAAGCATAAATTACTGCAAGATATTTTGCAACACAATTTAATGTACATCTTTCACCTTCAATTAAATGCCAAAACAATAAAAAAATTACAGAGTAATCTATTATTTGCAAAGCAATAAAAATTCTGGAGTATCTATGTAGAGTAAGGATGGTCAACTTTCCAATATGTGTCTTGTTAGTAATTAATTAATAATAATAAAATATGACAAAGTTTGGTACTATTATTAATAATAAAATGAAATGATATAATTAATATTAATAATAAAATAAAAATTAATCTATTTTTATTATTTGAAATAATAAAAAATAATATATTTTAAAGCAATAAAATTTGATATAAAATAATATAAATAATAAAAATTAAAAAATGATAAATTTTAATATTAATACATTTTAAAGTAATTGTATTTACAATAAAAGAATAAGAAAAAAGCACCATAAAGAGGTTAATTCACATTAAAAATAATAATTTAATTAATACTAATTATAATTAATCTATCTTTATCAATTGAAATAATAAAAAATATTGTTCATTTTAAAGCAATTGAAGTTCAATAAAAGTATATAAATAATTAAAATTAAAAAAATGATAAAGTTAAATATTAATAATAAAAAAATGAATTAATTGAAATAAAAAAACATAATAAGGTACTATTAAAGGTTCCTTATAGGAATACTATGGTGGAGAGAGAAAATTGTGAGAGATCACCAAAGGAAGAAAACTTCTTTAACCAGAGCACTAAAAAAGTGAAAGGAATAGAGGTGGTGAAGGAGATTATGGATGATGTGATGCAAAAAGGTAGGACGAAAGACAAGCAATCTATGGAAATAGGGAAACCAAAGAAAGATAAGGAGAACCTAAACCTTAATGTGAGAAGATACATTCATATTAAAGGAGTAGAGCATGTGAATATAAACCTTAAAAGGACTACAAACAAAGTTATTGAAGAAACCAACAAAGTCCTATCATATAAAGACAAACTTTTAGGGTTTAATGGTGGTTGTTAGGTAGAAAATGACATAAAAGTTCATTACAATGGTGAGGATGAAAAGGAGGAAGAACCTCATTTCTAAAAGGATGCATGTGAGAATAAAAAGAAAAACCCTACTTGCCTAACAATGAAGGTGTCACTAAGGGAATGTAAAGAATTAAGTAAGCCTTGGAAGAAGGATTTGATTATCAAGATTTTAGGGAAAAGATTAGGAATGCATTTTCTGAAAGCTAGGCTTTAAAAGATTTTAGTTCTTATAGGGTTCCTTTGAGTTCATTGATATGGAGAATGACTACATTATAGTAATGTTTATAGAGATTAAAGATTATTGTTACCTCCCAAAAAAGGATCCTTGGGTCATTGTAGATCACCATTTGATAGTGCAAAAATAAGGAGCTAATTTTAATCCTTTTGAGGATAATTTCCATAAAACCACAATATGGGTGAAAATTGCAAGACTCCCTACTGAGTTCTATAATGCTTATTTTCTATAGCAAGTAGGAAATCAAACTAGTCATACTATTAAAGCGAATACTAATACTCTTAGAATAAAGGATAATGGTGATGATGATTTAATTGAAAAGGAAAAATTTACTAGGATTTGCATTAAAATTAATCTTAAAAATCATTTTTTAGTAAAGTTTAAATTCATGAGGCATATTTATTGAATTGAATATGAAGGTTTGCACTTTATCTATTTTTATTATGGTAAATATGTCCACAAGAATGACTATTATCTAGAATTAGTTCAAGAACTTATGGTTATTGACTAACAAAAAGGCATGAAAGACATGATAAGAAATTCTAATAACAAGATGGAGATTGGCTAAGAGAATTTCAAATCATGGATGTTGGTCCAAAAATGCAAATGGATAGGGGAAAAAAGCTATACCTATAAACATAAGGAAGACTAACGTTGGTAAGGGCAACTTGAGGTTTGTAAAAGGTATTACTAGCAGGAATCAAAGCAATGGATCTTGTTATGAAATTTTAGTTGATATTAATGATAATTAGATGGAAAAGGAAAATGCATTCAATTTGTAAGATACTAGTTGAGATCTAATGCACTTAATGGATAATCAAATTCAAATGATTGAAAGTAATAAAAGAGATAGTGAGATTCCACAAAAGAAGGAACATAATATTCTTAAAAGTGGAGGCTAGGGAAAATGAGTTATTACGCATGGTAATAAGGAACCAATTGGTTGAGCTAATACATGTTTGAAACTCACCAAGAAGGATACTCATCAAAATAGGTTGAAAGCAAGCATTGTTATTCTAAAGGTATAACATTAACCTTGAGAAAACATACGCATGTATTGTTAAGGCAACAAGATAAAACCCCACCAATAGAACCCCCATTGTCTAAATTATAACACAACAACATGTAAAAAAAAAAAATGACATCAAAATGCCACCAACAAAGGAACCTAACTATGAAAACAAAAATGAAGGGAGTAAAGGAGAGAACCTATCTCTTATTGGGGTATTGTATATAACCTTTTACTATTTTCAATCTTTTTATTTAATTTATTCTTTAAAATAATTGAAATTATGATTTTGTAGAGTCATAAAAGATGTTGGTTTCTATTTTTAGTTAAGGTTTTCCTTTAAGTTTGAATACAAGAGAAACAAGGAAAATAAGGGAGCAAGGAGGGGATAGGGTTAAGGTTTAAGTCAATGGACAAGTGATGAGGAACAAAAGGATGGGCTTTAGGGTTGGGGTAGGCCATACCATATTGGTTACTAAATTAAACTAACATTATATTATGGAAATTACATGTCAATTATTTGAAAGAAAGTAATATTTAATGTTATTTTCCATAACACTAGAAAAATAAATGATGTCAATTTTAATTAATATAAGAACTAATGTTATTGTTGTTATTTACAATGATTATATAACTAACATTAAAAATGAATATATAACAATGCTCAAGTAGATGTTAGTCTAATATTAACGTGTAATCCTTTAAACACTCAATATCAATCTACTATTTTACAGTAATGAATATAGGTTATGAGATTTAATAAGCATTTGAATTAGAACATATTAGTATTGAAGAGCTTTCGAAAGCTTGGCTCTAAATGGCATAAGAATGTGATGAAATTAATAAATTCTTTCTATATTTTTCATTAAACATTTATGGCTTATTTTTCACCACATGTAACCTCTCTAAAACCATAAGAATCAATCCACATTATTTGTGATTACCTAATTACCATTTTTTAAGTTGACCTTATTATAGGTGACATTAAATAGAATCAAAGTACATAATTTTTTATATAGGAAATCATAGTGACTTCAAATCAAAGGACCACATATATCACTATTAATATAAGAATTGCTTATGGCATAATGATCCATGTAACATTCTTATGGCAAGTTAGTTCATACATTTTTTCTCTAATATATACCCATAAGTTGATTTAATATCTCATATCCATAACTATAACCATCAATCAACCTACATACCAATCTTGATGCATTATTATTATCCTAATTAATAATAATACTTAATTAGGGGTATTTTAGAAATAACATAAATTATTTCAAGGATAATTATTATACTTATTAATATTATATAGATATAACATTAAATATAATAACCAATTGAATGCCTTTTATTTATATATACAAAGAAAACTTAATACATTGTAAGCAGATATAATCATTTTATGATTGACTATTAAATTGTACATTAACATTTACCTCAAAAAGAGGCAAACTTATATGCATACAATATATAGAGCCTAGTCATTTTCATTTCATTCATTTTGTATCATCATACTTGTTAGATCAATTTAAACCACTAGACTATCACATTAATGTACACCATTTCACAATTTAATCATAGCAATTCAATGATGTTCTTATATGTAACATAATATTAATAAATATCAACTCAGTTAGTTCAAAGGGTTTGGTTTAGAGATAATTTAAAAGTAATTAAAATGAAGAGTAAGTAAATCCCTTGTGACTCTAGGTCATCTTTATCTTTTCACAAACCTAATTTTATCCTTCCAAGATTTACCTTATCCTTTTGCAAATGTTTATTGAATTTACTGGATTTGGTTTTCATATATATCATCTCACCCCATCATATTTCTCATTATTTAATCATAATTTTATTCTCATCAATATTTTATATTTTAATTCTATCAATCCTATTAATATATCATATTTAATAGTACAATATTACCCATGCCTTTTTGTATGGCCATACAACTCAATTCATTCCACTAACAACATAACAAATCTATTTAAAATATCATTTATACATCACAACTCTACAACGCTTCTTTACATGGTCACTATTATATGTTTAACTCTCATTTATCATAA